>PVIW01001006.1:0-253408 GCA_004026585.1 Noctilio leporinus | reverse complement strand
GAACACAATGTTTTAACTATATTAAAGTGGAAATAATTAATAAAAATATTTATATATTTCAATATGTGAAAATTGTATAAGATTAAAACAGAAAACATAATGAAGAAACCAAACATTTGCACTTTTGTCATCATGACTAAATTTGTATTTAAGAGAATTGCTTTGACACCTTCAGTAAAGAACACAGGAAAAACATATAGCAAAGGTACAGAAGACATATAAAATACAATCTAGGATTGGAATAAGTAATAATAAACAAGATTTATTTGTATACAATGAAAGTGAATGAACTTCAGTTGAGGTGGGGTGATGTGGGGGTCACATAGGCAATTACCTTCAGCCGCTGATGCTAGAAGGCCAGGGGTAGAGGATGGACTGAAACAAATAGGGGTCATGCAGAAGCTGTGGGGTAGACTATGGGATAGGAGAAAGCTATTAGCAATAAATAACCCTTTAAGAAATAATTTTAACAACAACAATAAAATTAAAAAAAAAAAAGAAATAACTTTAATTTGTAATTGGATAACCTAAATTTATCCTGTGCTCCTAGAAAGTCATTAATATGAAAATATTATGAAACCCTTTTATTAATCAATTCAAATGATTCCTACATGTCATATGTCTTTGCTAATTTAAAAACTTGTCTCTAAGTCTGCGAAAATAAGTCTCTAAGCCCTGGCTGGTGTCACAATGGATAAGGCGACAGCAAACAGAAGGGTTACTGGTTGTATTCCCAGCCAGGACACATAACCAGGTTGCAAGCCAGGTCTCCAGCCAGGTCCATAGCTGGAGGCAGGTGAAAGACAAACACACATTGATGTCTCTCTCCCTCTCTGCCTCTCTCTAAAAATAATAAAATCTTAAAAAAAAGAAAGAAAATGAGTCTCCATTTCCTCTGTTACATGTTCCCATGTGCACTAAGAATAAGAATGCAGGCCAATGGTGGTGTATTGCATTGTCAACTCAAAACCACAAATGGCAATAAATGGTTTCCTGAAATGATGGTCAACATTCTTGATGAATTCTTGAAAAACTCTGAAACCATAAGAAGACACTTTGTGATTATATTTTAAAGATTTTAAATGTGTTCATATGGCAGATACTTTAAGCTCAGTTAATTTCAAATTGGCCTTCATTTCCATAATCATCTGGCGGGATATGGGAAGCTGTGCTCCTGTGAAGCAGCCCTTCAATAGGCGTGACTACTCCTTGCATTGTTGATGCCCTAATGACTCTGGCCCAGGCACTCCTCAGTCACTGTAATGACTCACAATTGCTCTGCACATCTACAGAATTCTCCCTGGATGCAGTACAGCCTTCACTGAAAATTAATGTTGACGATCTTAATTATCAGCTTGCCTGGGTTAGACTCAAAGGATGAAGACTTTTAGCAATGGTTTGAAAGATGGCTAAGTGATTTTTAATGCTCAGCATTCCCTAAACTGCAAAAAGTGAGGCAATCAGGAGGGAATAAATGCAAGATGTAAAATTCGGAGTAGAAATTAGTCTTGTGTAACAGAACATCATGTTTTTAAAAGTTTGTATCTGATTGCTGTACTTAAAGGTTTTTGTAAGTAGTTTTGTATATGTATTCCATAATCATTTTTTTCTATGTTGGCATTTTACCAAAGCACTGTCTCAAAAAAAAATTATATTATGTAATTCACTCTTTTCTGTAAAAGTCAAGGTCTTGATAAGCTCCAGTAATAATTACATATTCAAATCACGATTGAGTAGCTTCAGAATTATAATGGTAAATATACAGAGTAAGTTCAGAAAAAAACTAAAAATGGTTAAATTTGGAGGATAAAGGAAATATGAGAAGTACATGTTAGGGAAGTTGCCAACTGTTTTGGGAGGATAAAGAAGCAGTGGGGTGACTTAAGTGATGACACCACAATCTTGGGAGCCCCTCAGAACATGTTAGTCAAACAGAGCATTACAGCAGCAAATGTAATTTATCATTGCTCTCATCCTAGACCAGTGATTACTTCAAAGTCCCTGTGAAAACCTGTGTTTATATGCTAATATACTATAAAAGAGGAATAAAAGATTAATTACATGAGTTTTACATCATTAAAACTGTTTAATGGTTGCAAGCCAGGTCCTTAGCTGGAAGCAGGTGAAAGGCAACCACACATTGATGTTTCTCTCCCTCTCTGCCTCTCTCCCTTCCTCTCTCTCTGGAAATAATAAATAAAATCTTAAAAAAAAAAACAAAAACCCAAAACTGTTTAATGAATTATATCAATGATCTAAGAATGAAGTCAATTTTCTTTTCTGGAAAATATTTCTATTTAGTAAAGCCATATGTGCTCATTGTGGATTATTTTGATGATTTACTTGTTAAATTTTCACTTTTAAACCAGGAAAAGCTTTAGAAACAATAAAAGAGGTGACTTTAAAGTGTGTCCCAGAATTGTTAAGGGAGAAACTCCCAGGAACTCATTTCTTGCCAATGTAATAAAGAATTACAGATCAGCAAGCTGTTGGTGTGCAAGTAAAGTTTATTGCTAAGTTCTAATGGGAGAGCAAAAGGAAGGGTGGCTAGAGTAAGGATGGCAAAAAGTTGGGTGTGCAGAGGCCAGACATCAGCACTTGGGTGGCCAGAGACCTCCGGGCTAGAGACCAGGTAGCAAGGAAGGACCAAGAGAGTGAGTCCTTTTATCTGAGGATGTATATAGTTGGAGGGATGGGAGTGAAGAAGTTTATATATTGATTGATGGATAAAGGTGGTGCCAGCTTTCCCAGGCAGATGTGACTACCCAAACATAGGTATGCGTGGGGTTCTGTCAATACAAATCTTTATCTTGCTCTAGACTCTATTAATTCATTTTGCATATGTGATGGGAGGCAGGCAGTAACCAAAGCTGTTTTATGGGTTTTTTCTTTGGGTACTCTAGACTCCTCTCTTTCCCCCTTCCAGGCCTTAGAATGAATACACAGTCTCAAGGCTTTCCTTTTCCCAGCTCATGGAGATGAGCCACACAGACTTTGAAGGCCTCCTCACCTCTTGCACTATCATAATTTTATTTATTGTTCAGAATGCCTGGCAGTCTTATTAAACCAGGCTCAGGACTACTGGCTTAATGGGTGAGACATATCTTCCTTTGCTTTTAGCCTTCTGCTTTAAGTTCTTTGTTAGATTGTACCAGTGAGAGCCCTACTCTTATTTTCCTGCTGGCCATTCATTCTTAACTGCTACTGTAACAGAACTACCTGTTTTAAGCATGACATCATCTTTATTTAACCTACTTTGTTCATATATTATTTACTAGAAAAGAAATTGAGTTTGAGACACCCTGTATTCACTTCTATCATAACAATTATTTCTCTATGTTATAATTGCCTATTTGCAATTATAGTCATTCCCAATAACTCTATTAGAAAATAGACCTTTTTCTTCTACTAGATCAGTCTAATTATTAGTGACATATTAAAATTTCTCTATATAATTTTTTCAATTTTATAATTATAACAGTTATATCATGATGTGTTATTAGTCACTGTGTTGTTTGGTGCTAAAAAAGGATGTTTATCATCTTTAAAAATTGAAGCCTTCTTTCTGCTGTGTAGTATTCCATTGTGTAAATGTACCACAGTTTTTCAATCCATTCACCTTAGGCTGTTTCCAGCACTTGGCTACTGTAAATAGTACTGTTATGAACATAGAGGTGCATAGATTCTTCTGAATTGGTGTTTCAGGATTCTTTGGGTGTAATTCTAGCAGTGGAATCGCTGGATAAAAGGCAGTTCCATTTTTAGTGTTTTGAGGAAATTCCATACTGTTTTGCAGCAGTCTGCAGTCCCACCAACAGTACACTAGGGTTCCCTTTTCTCCACATCCTCACCATGGATACCACTGGAGAGTATTATGCTTAGTGAAATAAGCCAGGCCATGAAAGACAAATACCTCATCATCTCACCTAATACAGTAAAGTAATGAACAAAGCAAACACAAGAGCGAAACAGAACCGGAGGTGTGGAAATAAGGAACAGACTGACAGTGACCAGAGGGGAGAGGTGACACGTAGAAAGGGAGCAAAAAAAGTGGAAGGGTTTAGGCAAGGAACTAGTATAAATGACCCATGGACATGAACAACATGTAGGGACTGTGGGAGGAGGATGGTATAGACAGGGCAGGGAAAAGCAATGGATGAAAAATGGGACAACTGTAATCGAACAACACATTTTTTTTAAATAAATAAATAAAAATGGAAGCTTTCTTCTTATAACATGGCCTTCTGGCTGAGTAGTGATTGTGTTTCTAAGTTTTACCTTTTTCAATACATATATTTCACTGTGATCCTTTCTATATACACTTGCCTGGTAATTATTTCTCATTTTTTACTATCATTTTTTAATTTATCTGTTTAGGTATATGTCTTACAAATAACATAGTTTTGTTTTATTTTTGTTTGTTATATTGTACTGAGATATAATTGACATATATTAGTTTCAGGTATACAACATAATGATATTTTGTATATATTGGGAAATAATCACCATAATATATCTAGTTAACATTGTTCACCACATAGTTACAATTTTTTTCTTGTGTTGAGAACTTTTAAGATCTACTCTCTAGCAACTTTCAAACATATGATACTAGTATTAACTATATCACCGTGCTATACATTATATCTCCAGGGCTTACTTATTTTATAACTGGAAGTTTGTACCTTTTGACCACCTTCACCCTTTTTTGCTCACCCCTAACTCCCACCTCTGGCATTTACCAATTTGTTCTCTGTACCTATCTATAAGTTCCGCTGGGGGTGGGTGGGTATTTTTTGTTGTTTTTCATTTCACTCAGGAGATCATATGATGTCTTTCTCTAACTTATTTCACTTAGCACAATGCTCTCAAGGTCAGAGTCTTGTTTTTTAAAATTGTAACAATTTGGCTGTTTCCTATTTGATGTAAGAAATCTACTTCCTGTCATATTAATGTTACTGTTTTATTTCATTGTTTCCTCCTTGTTTTTGTTTACCTTGGTATGATCAAACTACACTTTATTCTTTTTTTCTCATGTTAATTTGAAAGTTCAACTTTATATTTCCATTATACAAGGGATTACTTTCTTATTTCAAACACAAATTCTCACATGTGATATAAAAGTAAAATATTAACTGTTTCCATCATTGACACTGATAGTAACATACCTGACAACTCCTCCTCTTCTGTGCTAATCAGAATGCAGATTTCTTTGGGGGACATGGTGACTCCAACTTGAGTTCCCATATTTCCCTTTGACCAAGAGTGGCCTTGGCTATTAATATAAATAGAAATCTATTCAATGGGACTGTAGGGAGAACAATTATATAGTTATAGTTCTTTCAAGTCATTTTTCACATATTGCAAAGTACATTTCTCATTATCATTTTCTTCTCCACCTTTGCTTATATTAAGATTTCTATTCTGAATTACTCATCTGACTGAAGTTTTGGGTTTTGTTTTTTTCAGTATTCTTCTCAGAAGAGTTGTGTGTTGATACCTTTATTGAATTCTTATTTATTCACAGCTTTTTCTCTCACTAACCTGTGGATGTTATTTAAATGCCTTCTAGGATCACAGAGAAAACAAATCTGATGTCAGTCTAGTCTCTTCCTTTATAACTAATTCTGTCTGGAACCTTATAATGTTTTTGTTGTTATTGTTGTTGTTGCTTTTGTTGTTGTTGTTGTTTTGTCTTTGGGCTTCAAGCATTTTATCGTGAAATGTGGAGTTGTTGTCATTTACAAGTAAATCCTGCTCAAATTCAATAATCATTTTTAACCTGCAGAATCAAATCTTTCTTGAAACCAGGGAATTGTCCCCTAGTATTTAGTTACTGCTTGCTCCCCGCTCCTTTCTCTTCTGGATCATCCATCATTTGCTTACTTAAACTCTCATGTGTTTTCCAAATTACTTCTCTCTTCTCTCAGTATTTCTACCTCTTTATTTTTTGCTTCATTTTTAAAACATTTCTGTACTTTAATTTTTTATGACAATAATTCAATACTCAGCACTGCTTATTCTGTTTTTCATTTTACCTAATGCATTGCATTTTTTAAAAAATTGAAAATCATGCATTTCATTTCCAGAAAGTGTATTTTGATGCTGTGACTAAATGTCCTTAAGTGCTCTTATTTTGTTGCTGTTGATATTAATGTGAGGCCTGCCTCCCTCAAAAGTCCTCAACACTAGAAGCTCCCTTTTTACAGAGCCATGAGCTCTGCTTGCTCTTTCTACATCAAGTAAAGGGTCCCTTTGGGAACTGTCTCCATTGCCCTTAGGGCTCAGGGTGGCCTAGTTGGGTACTATAGGCAGCAGCATAACAACAAAACGGAGGGAGAAATGACAGGACACACTCTTGCGAGCTGATGATTGACAGGCATGGCTCCTTTCCATTCTGAGCAACAGAATCGGTGTCAGGCTGAAGAAACAGAGAAATCAATATTTTTGATGATATTATCTTTCAGGTCCTGTTCTAAGCAATTTGTCAAAGTTAAAATATTCCCCTTATAATGACCCTTTGGTGAGGGGGACCAACGAGGTCCCCTGAGTGCCACGGATGAGAGAAAAAATGCCCAACACAGCACGGTATATTTGGGGAGAAAGACCCGCTAATAACCCCTCTCCTGGAGAAGAGCTCCAAGGTTCATTCCACTGAAGCTCTTATTGGCTGCACAGTGTATGGGGGTAAACAGAGTGCACCTAAAGATTATCCCTCAACATCATATTGCGCTGATTATAAACATCTAGTATACATTATTATCGGGCAGACTTCAAGGCGACAAACCACACTCCTAAGATCTGTTCCTTCCTGTGGGACCCTCCAGGTGAGTTCTAGGTTCTTGCATGCCCCCCCCCCTCCCCCAGCATTAGGTCAGGTCTTACAGGGCCACTATTTCAGGCCCCATCTGTGCAGTGGCTACAGCCCGCGAAACCAAGCCTAGCGATTCCCTAGACTTTGGTCTACCTACCATTATTTCCATTTCATGAAAGAGGAGTTGAGAACCTGCCCGAGCTTTCACTTCTCAGAAGCAATGAGCCAGGACCTAGACCTAGGCGGTCTTCATCAACAGCAAGGCGACGTGCTTCTCTGCCCATATTCTTCATGTATGCATCCTCGTAGCTATTTCAGGGCCAAGGAGACCAGTTGTTCCTCCAGAGGGACCAAGGATCTCCCGAGATCAAAATCTCAACAGGAATTTGAGGGCTCAGATTTTTTCCACGGTTAGTTCTCACACTCCGTTGGCCAAAGGAGGAAAATGCCCTGCACCCCATCACTCCTTCAGATCCCAGGTAGGTCAGAAGGCTCTGCATAACCCCCCTACAAGTTCTTCACCCTTGACAGCCATCATCCAGCTTAGGAAGGTGTAGTTGGAAGCTGGAGCAGAATTTGAATAAGCTAGAGGCAGGCCAGAACTACTTCCATCCATGGCTGCATTTTCACTATTTCATACCTTATAGGGAGAAGAATAGTAGCTCAATAAATATTTACTGAATAAAATTATAATAGGCCTTAACCATCTGAAGGCCAACATTATTAAGTAAAAAGACCTAGGATTCCGTCCCCAAACTCAAACTCCCAGACCAATCCTCTTCTCAGTTTTTGGAAAGCCATTTCTCTGGTAGTTACCTCTTAGAAGCAAAGGGAATCTTTTCTTCATTCTATGGGTCATGAATGTGGAACATTAAAAAAAGGTAAGACTTTAATTTCCTACAGAGCAAATGCATAAATAAACATCACATGCATGAAAGACCTCTAGAAAGTGTGTGTGTGTGTGTGTGTGTGTGTGTGAGAGAGAGAGAGAGAGAGAGAGAGAGAGAGAGAGAGAGAGAGAGGTTAGGAAAAAAAGAAAGATCAAGATGATGAAAAGTTAATATGGCAACCAAATTCCACAGAGAAGAATGAGGAATTGTTGCTTAGCAACTAGGTTTTCAGGAAGGAAAATTCTAGATTCCAGGAGAAGAAAATACAGAAGGTAGGAAATATGTATCTAAAGTAAAGCCTTCTGAGATTATTGTTTTGGTGGATAATTGTTTTGAGAACTCTTGTTGCTTCTTTTCCTCTGTATCCATTAAATATTTGGCCCTGTCTCAAAGCACGACTAATAAATGGCCAAAACCAATGGAGTGACAAAACTAGGGGCCAATTTGTTCATTACAAACAGATGTGGCAATGAACCAAAAAGGAAAATTCTTTGCTACTTCACTATTCTAATTGTTTAGTCTTTTTTGATTATCTAGCAATGCATGAATATTTTCTCACTGTTGAAGTTTTTAAAGTACAGAAATATTAAGAACAAATCCTGAAATAACCCCTGTAGTGTGCTTCTCCTTATTTCTTGTTTCCCAGTTGGTACCGCTGTTAAGAGTCTTATAATGCATTCTTCTCTCTTGCTGTGCATTTACAGGTGGCTCTCTCTTTGCCCTGTCTCTGTCTGTTTCTCTCCGTCAGTTGCTCTGTGTGGTTCTGTATCTTTTTCTTCCCTCTCCCTCAACCTCTCTCTCCACATATATTTTCTTATATATATATTTTTGCTTTGTAATTTTTAACACAAAGGGTATTATATAAAAATAATGTGGTTGGAAATATTTTCCATTATATATGTATAGAATGAAAAATATATATATAGTTTGTTTATATGAAAATATATATATATAGTTTGTTTTATATGCTGTGCATTGTATTCCAGTCACTGCTTCTTTATTGATGGACATTTCAGTGTTTCCAATTTTACACTAACACAAACCATTAAGTTATGAGGGAGACTGAATGTACCATTGAACACTTGAGAAAGTATTTCTTCTCCTTTTCTTTTTTCTTTTTTTTTTTAAGACTTTATTTATTATTTTTAGAGAGTGGGGAAGGGAGAGAGGCAGAAAGGGAAAGAAGCATCAATGTATGGCTGCTTTTCACCTGCCTCCAGCTACAGAACTGGCTGGAGACCTAGCTTGCAACCTGGTTATATGCCCTGGCTAGGAATTGAACCAGTGACCTTTGGATTCACAGACCAGTGCCTTATCCACTGTGCTACCAGCCAGAGGCTAAGAAAGTATTTCTTTTAAATGCATTGCTAGAAGCAGAATTTCTAGCCCAAAGGAGATGTAAAATATATAATTGCTGGCCTTATCTGGTGGCTCAGTGAATAAGGCACTGGCCTGCGAACCCAAAGGTCACTGGTTCCATTCCCAGCCAGGGCACATAACCAGGTTGCAAGCCAGGTCTCCAGCCAGGTCCATAGCTGGAGGCAGGTGAAAGGCAACCATACATTGATGTTTCTCTCCTTCTCTGACTCTCTCCCTTCCCCTTCCCCTGAAAATAATAAATAAAATCTTTTAAATAAATAAATAAATAAAATATATAATTGCCTTCCCAAAAGACTTCAAAAAGACTTTAATCTACCGCATATGAAAATGCCAGTTTCCCCTTATTTTCACCAAGTTTGACAATTTGTGCTGCTTCATAAGTGAGAAAGGCACGTGTGTGTGCACACACAATTGCCAGTGAGAACAAGCATCCATTTTGTTTTTCTATTTGAGAATTGCCATCTGGCATCCTTTATTCTTGTTAATGTTGAGTTGTTTGCCATTTCCTAAATTATTTATACAGTTTTTATACATTGAGGTTATCAATCCCTTGTATGCAAAATGTGTTGTGCACATTGTATGCAAATGTGTTTTTACCATGTGTGCTTTATTCTTTTTATATCACCCCATTATACAAAAGTCTTAACATTTTGTAAGAGAAATCTGTCATGAAGACTTGATGGTTTCTGGGTTGGGGGTCTCACTTGAGAGAATCTTTGCTTCCCAAAGCTTTAAAAGTATTCTGTACTTTCCCCTAATGTGATTATACTGTTACTTAATGTTTACTGCTTTAACCTATCTGTAATTAGTTTCAGTAAATAATAAGAAGCATACATAGTATTTTGCTTTATTTTTTCATATGATAGCTACTTTTCTACAGTTTAATAAATATGTAATCTTTCCCATTTATATATACATAAATTTTTATTTACACATGGGTCTGCTTATGTACCCTACTCAATTTTATTAAATTATTTTCCTATTCCTAAATTCTCAAGGTTTAATTAGTATAGGCATCTTAACATGCATCTATATCTATTTAGGAGTCCTGCTCATGGACAGTCTTTTTTCAGGCGTTTTTTTTTGGCTTTTTTCTTTCTATCTAAATTAGATACATATACATACATACATACATACATAAATGCATAACTAGATATGCATAGTCTTTTGTATTTTGTTTTTCAGGTATTTTATTTTGTAATGAGATCTGTTTTCTCACTAGAAATTGCTTAGAAAAGAAATGTGCTAGTTAATCTCTCTGTTTCTCATATTCATGCCTCTTGTTTCTTTCTCCTTTGCCTTCATCACAATGAGTATTGCCATGGCAGCTTCCCTCTCTGTGCTTCTTGTCAGAATGCTTCTTCTATCTGGCCATGGACTATGGTATTTTCTTTCTATTTCACATAAATACCCTTGATGATTGAGGATGTTTCCCTTTAGTTTCTGCTTTCTAATTTTTGAATCATTAAAGAGAACTGAATATAATCAAATGGATTTTTCTTCAGTCTGCTAATAATTATATATATATATATATATCTCCAAATATTTAACCAGGTGTTCTGGGAAATCCTTGGTTAGCATATTCTTTTTTTTTAAATATAATTTTATTGTTGTCGTATTACATCCATCCCATTTCCCCTCCCCTGTTAGCACATTCTTTATAATTATGCTATGCATTTTAGGATTTTTCTTCTCCCTTTTTTTTTTTTTTTTTTTTTTTTTACCAAATAACAGAGAAAAGCTTGGCCATTTGACCAGTGTGGATAAAGCAATTGAACAATAACTGGTTAGGGTCATGGTCTGTCACAGCTACACTGGGAGAGGTTAGACAGATCTGTCTATCTCACCTAAATTGGGAAGGAAGGGGGTCAATATTATTAGTTCAGATACATGAAATTAAGAAACCAAATCTCATAAACAAAAAGTTGAAAACAGTGTGACAATATTTGAGTCATGCATAATATGTATTGTCTATAAAATAAATGGTCAGTAGAATATAACTATTTCCTGAATCTCATAATGCACTGAAATTCCTTCCTCTTTATTTATCATATTTATTTATCAGAAAAGCAAGTTTTCTCTGATTTTTGCAAGTCTCCAAGATAGACATAACTTCTATTTGTTTATGATGCATTCCTTAATTTCCTTCTGGGTTTAGAATGTTAACAGCTACTTTAGGATTCTGATATTCATGCCCATGAGAAGAGGTTGTATATATTTCTCTTTTTTGTATCTTTTGCTCTTCATTAAGAACAGAATTTTGCTATTCTCAGAGAGTCACTTATTGAATTTTCATAATTTTTTCTGATCTGGAACAGTTTATGTATAATGAGGAAAATATCTGTTATTTGAGGTTTGATAGAATTCTTCTATGAAATTATTTAGACCTAAAATCTTTTAAAGAATAAATTGTAATTATCTTGTTTATTTCTTCATTAATGATATTCCTGTTCCTATATTTCATACTTCTTGTATTAATTATAATAATACACATATATACTTTTCTTTGAGGTGATGCAGTTCATCTAATTTTCTAAGTTTGTGGCATAAGGATAACCATATTTTTTTTTATAATTGTTATCTTGTTTAATGAAATTTTATGTTCTCTTACTACTTATAGTGCTGTTTACCTGTAATTTCTCATTTTATTTTCATTATAATTACCAGTTGTTTAATTTAATAAGATTTTCAAGAACAAACTTGATTTTACCAATTGTGTTTAATGTCTTCATTTTATTTCATCATTTTTCTGCTTTTATATTCATTAATTCTTTAACTTTCTTTTGTTCTATTTTGTCAATCTTCTCTGGTTTCTTAAGTTATGTGTGTGACAACATAAGTAAATCAGATATTTGCTGTCTCAGTTTGGTCTGAAACCCAAAGGCTAAAAACAAAATAACAGGTGGACAAGGACCCTCTTCATTTCAAAATGAAGGGCTAGTTCATCTATGGACAACTGGTAAAAGAGGCTTTTGACCCAGCGCCCTACATCCAGGTTGAGGGGATAAATGGATTGAGGTTGGAGAGCCAGGGAAGAGAAGACACTTTGAAGGGAGTGTTGTACTATAGCTTGTGGCATTTTTCATCCACACTTCCCCTGTACACTTAAGGTGTGGGGTAAGGGAGTCGGGGAACACTCCCTGGCCTTCAGGAACAGTAAGAGGGACTTTAAGTAGTGCTCTTGCAGAATTTCATAATCCTGCCTTCCC
Source organism: Noctilio leporinus (assembly GCA_004026585.1). Classification (NCBI taxonomy): domain Eukaryota; kingdom Metazoa; phylum Chordata; class Mammalia; order Chiroptera; family Noctilionidae; genus Noctilio; species Noctilio leporinus. The sequence continues at coordinate 241,118 of PVIW01001006.1, read as the reverse complement.
TCTGCTCCCAGTGTTTCATGGGGCAAAGACACAGTTTTTGGTCTGCATTTTAGACATTGAAAGGCAGAAAGTGTGTGATTAGAGTTGTCTGCCTGGGGAAGAGCAGACCTAGTTGCCTACTTGCATTAATGGCTGAGCAGAAGCATGTGGTTCCCTGGGCAGTTGCGAGTCATAAAAAGGGGAGCCATGTGGCTTGAATAGACCAAAAGGAGGCTGAATCTGAGGGCAAAGTCTCAAATGGCCAGGCAGGAGACAAAGTTCTGCCCACATTGAGGGACCCACATTTGGCTGTTCCTAGTGAAGAAATCTCTACAAAACCCACAAAGATACTTCATGAGGTCAGCCACAAAAACTCAACAGGACTTCTGTCACCACATCATAACCACCACCCCATCAAATTAGAGCTTTCTTAGCTTTCACCCCCTCTCTCAAGCCTGTCTCTGCCTGGTGCAACCCTGGAGACCCTACTGTGGCAGCTGCAGGCGTGGGGCGGGGGGAGGAAGGGCTGACAAAGCAAGGAGCAAACCTCCACGCACCCTTGCCCTCCCCTGCCCAGAAATGAACCAGAGCTGGGAGGGGAGAAATGAAACATCAAAAAAAATTCCTACTGTTTCCCTTTGATGGATGTTTAGTTATCAAAAGAAGACCACGATTGTTATTTTGTTATTAGAAGTGACTGGAGAATTGTTTTTTTTTTTTTTTTCAATTGTTTAGGAATAACCGAAAAAGCTGTGATCTTAGTATTTATCCAGGGAAAGAGGAAGCGTGAGACTGTAAAACGGATTTTAAAAGACAGTGAAAGATAAATAAGTGTTCATTATGTTTACATCCTAGGAATTTCTACTAGTTCAGTCAAGGTTATTTAACCTTAACTCATTTAATTTCAATCTCTGTTGTTTACTAACACATGCATTTAAAAGCATGAATACTTCTCTGAATACTGTCTTGACTACATCCCATGGATTATTATAATAGTTCTTTCATTTTCATTCATTATAAAGGACATAAGTTACCATTTGTAATTTTAATTTTATCTGAAGTGTTTAAAAATTTCCAGGTGCATGACTTCTTTTCCTATTTTTTGTTGTTTGTTTCTAATTTTAGTGCAATTTGGTATGAAAACTTGTCCTGTATGATTTCTACTTTGGGATAATGGAAATTTTCTTTGTAGCTTAACCTCATGGGTTTATATCCAGGGACTTAAATCCAGTGTTAAGGAATCAGTTCCTATACCCTCACAACCTCTCTTATGCAATTTTTGTTCTGATTGCCCTGATTCAGAAAGCCCAGGATCCAAATTCGTGCCAGTACGTGTTGGCTAGGTCCTGCAGTTCCTCTGGGGTATAGTCCCTTTTCTCATATGGCAGGTCCAGCACTTCTCTGAGGTGTTGTTTTGTTGTGACTTGACCCTAGTTATTGTCCTGGAGACCAGGAGGGATGGTGGGAGAACAGATGCTGAGTGGGATGCATACTGTCTTTGAAGACAGAGGCTTTTGTATCATCTGTGAACAAAGGTGATGTAACAGCCTTGACTAAGGAGAGCTGGGTCACTTCTACACACTCAGATGCTTCAGGGAAATACAGGCTTTCCAGTTTCATCAGAGTATCAACCAAGATGGCTTCACCCCAAGACTCAGGGTCCCACTCCTTCTGATAAAGTCCCTGATCTTGGCGTAGCAGACTTTCCAGAACTGAGGATTCATTTTTTCCCCTGCAACAAGCTGCCTTTGTAACTAAAGGCTGTACCTAATTCTCAATTCTTTTTGCTATCCTACTGCAGGAGGTGCAGGTCTCTTCAAAAGCTGCCACGTAAGCCATCCAGCTTTTCACTTCGCCTTAAATTAGTGATGAACTGTTCTTGGCCTTTTACATTCTTTCTCCAATGTCTGGTTGCACTCAACAAAATCTATCTCATCCCATTATACAATTATGACTTTTCCCCAACCTCTCAAAGATTTGAGACATTGTACCCATCAGTGCTTTTCCTTTCCATTTTAGTTCACCTCTAGTGAAACTTGAACAACATGCTGTTCAGGAGCTAGACTCCTAACATGGCTCAAGTTCACTGCATCACATGTACTATTTTCTCTTGCCTTGAATCTGGCCTATTCTTATGAGCACTTGGATAAATATAATACTATGGTATAATTGATGCTGTTCTTTGCTTAGCTTTAACTGATGCACTCTCTACATTCTCATTTTTGGAACTCTCGTTCCTGGGATATTCCCTTTTGGATCCCACATATAGGCACTTGGTTGTCAGTCCAGGTGAGCTCACAGTTGGAGCCAGTATCAGCTTCCAACCAGTGAATAAGCCCAATTCAGCTCCTAGCTGACTGTTAACCTCAGCCTTATTGAAGCTGGAGAACTGCCCAATTGAGCCCACAAAATCATGAGCAATAATGAAATAATTATATTAAGCCGCAGTGCTTTGGAATGTTCTGTTAGGCAACAATATGTAATCAGAATATGTTGCCACAGGATGCTGTGAACTACTGTGCTTCATTCACAAACAATAGTGGGATCTTCATTGTTAGGCAGCTGGGGAGTGATTCTGCTCCAAAATTCCATCCTTAAAATCTGCTTCCTTGGACCACTTGGCACTAACTCTCTGAAATCAGGTCCCCTTAGAAACATTCATCAAAATAGAGGAGATAGACATATGTGTACACAAAATTTACTGGGGAACAATCAGGAGCGACAGGGAGGGAAGGAAGGATTGGGCAGAAAGCAGGGTTGAACTGTGATACTTTTGTCCCAGAGGTCTCAGGCAATCCCACAGAGAGCTCTGGAGATGGGCTGGCCTTCACATCTGTTAGGAACTGAGGCAAGGAGTCTGGGTGAATATTTGGGTGCAAACAGCTCCAGGGGGGAGGGTGTAATTTCAAGTGAGGCATTCTTGACAGTGCACCACAGCATCCACTCTACAGCCATTTAAAATATTTTATCATGCTTTTTTCGTTTCTTTTTTACCCCTCTGCCTTTTGTCTATCAAACTTTCTCTGTCCTGTTTTCTCTCCCCACCTTGTTGTTTGAAAGCCACGAACACTTTCTATTCTTATCATTTTTATCCTTACATTTTGAATGTATGTTGACTGTGCAACTTTCTGTCAATGTCCATATTTAATCAGAATACCTCTTCTTTGCCTGGACTGGGATTTGTAGCGCATTTATGTTTTCGGTTCCCAACCTTTCTCCTCTGCTGTGTCTCACATGTCTAGACTGATATATTATGCAAATTCACATTATTGTATTGGGCACTAATAATCTTTAAAACCTTAGTTTTCTTCCCTTCGTTTAGCCCTCTTTCTTGTATTTATTTAGCACTCACTTTCTTGCACATACTTGATTTTATTACAGTTCAACCTACACTGGTATTTTTGAGAAGATAAACGGATGACAACTTTTCAGAGCCCTTAAATATTTGAACGTGTCTGTTATATTGCTTCACTTGGAAGGCTAGTTAACTTGGACATAGGTTCAAAATCATTTTTTCCTTTGAACTTTGAAGGGATTGCTCCAGAATCCAGTGTTAGTAATGAGAAGTGTGATGAAATTCTGACTACTGTTTGTAGGTAACCTTGTTACAGTGCTCAGAAACTTCAGTGTTCTTAAATAGCACCAAGATTTATTTCCATGTAACTTGTTTTACCTTCATTTTTTCCAGAATTTCAAATAAATGGAATTATTCAATATGTACTCTTTTCAGCTTTGGCTTCTTTCATTGAGCTTAATGTTTTTGAGACTTACCCATATTTCTGTGTGCATTAATAGTTTATTCTTTTTATTGCTGAATAGTAAGGTGTAATTATTTTTCCTTTCTAGTTGTATGTTGTTAAGTTCCAAACTTATCTTAGTATTTGAGCACAGTTTATATGTAGACATTTGGATTCCTCCACTGTAGTGCCTTCTTTTTGCAATTCCCTCCTGTATCTCTAGCCTCTCTGCCAGCCTTAAATTATGTTTTCTGACACCTAAAGCTACTAAGAGTTATAGTGCCTGTGAAACCCTCAAAGAAAAAGCCAAATAAATAAATGTGCATTTTATTCAGAACAGTTCTTTTCATTCATGAATTATATAATTTTGCAGTTTTCTGATTTTGGTGGGTCTTATGCACATTTAAATAACTGTATTTCTACTTAGTCCACCAGTTGTAATTGTTATATGCAGGAGGGTTAATCATGCCAGCTGCTTTGTCATACCAGGCTGTAACCTTGTCCATTCATGTTTCAGTGAGACACAAAATAGTTTATTAGAAACTGAGTCCCTGCATCTGTTTGATGATGGGCTCCGCTGTGACATGTTGACAAAGATCAGAATGCTTTGTTGGTGGGAGGCACGAGCTCTAACAGTTAATGCCTGTAAGTCCTGTCCTTTTGATTTTCTTGGTTTCCTCAGTGATTAACCCTCCAACTTCCTGTACTTCCTGTATGGCTAGGGATGTAATAGAACATTATTGTTCAGCATTCTAGAGCCTAATGAACCTCGAAGTCCTGTGCTATGTTTCATAAATCCCCATTTTCAATATGATCTCAGCTATACCTTATGATCTAAGACATCATTTTTTTGTTGTTGTTCAACATTTCCAAAAATTGAATCTACTTTCTTTCCCAAGAGTTTGGAAAGTATGTTTTTTTTGCTATGAAGTGTAGAAGAAATGTAGGGGCCTAAGAGCTTCTTATAAAAATGTTCAACTAATGTTTTATTCTTTGCCCCGAATTAGAAGGATCTGGTGCTTTAATTCCTGAGCATTTCTAGAGTTTTTCAGTTAAAATTAGATTTCTTCTTATTGACTTTTCCCAGTCTTTTACATTAGTTACCATTAGTCCATCTGATCCTAGATTCTAGGAGTTAGTTGATATTATTTCTCCCTTTCTCCTTTTTTTTTTTCTGGTCAGGTTAGATGATATTTCATACAGAATGAAGGTAAGTTGCCTGGGCTTAATTACTGTCCCACTTGTTTTAAAATAAAATTTATTTTCACCTTATTTAAAAATAAAACAACTGAATTCATTAAGCCAAATACTCTTTTTCAGCTTGGGTTAATAGCATTTTTACAAAGCATAAGTGTAGTTGGTCTGAATGTTGTGGGTTATTGTTAAACTGATTAACAAAGCATAGGTGTCAAATGACTAATGTTGAAAGTAAATAACTCTACAATCACCTCTGTCCCATGAAACGGTGTTTCACTAACTATTGTTTCTTAAAACATCAGGAGAAAAAACAGCTTACTATATCTTTCAATGTAATATGCTTGCTTTGGACTTACGTTGTGAAAGAATTGCTAACAACAGACAAGTATCTACATGTAGTGCTGCCATTTCAAGACTAGCCTCAAAGACGTGTGAATGAAAATGGCCTAGCCACATTGCATGCCCATCCCTCCCCCAGTCAGTGCAAGCCAAGGGGAATTTACTTAGTGAGAGCTGGAATTTACTGTAGAGTTCTTTATTAGCTTGCATTGCTTTTGAACTTGGTTTTCTAACCTGAAGATTAGTGAATTCATTCAAAGTAACTTGGGTGAGCGTTTTCAGTCTTTCACCAAATAATTCAGTATTTAACTGAATTTTTATGGATCTGTGTACTTACTGTTTGTTAGGCCATTTATTCATTGAGCATGTGATCATCATCATTAAGTTACCTGCGTGGAATAGTTACTGTATTTTTATTTCCAATCAACTAAAGATTACATTTCTATCACTAATTGGTTATATTAGTGTTGTTGGTAGTTCACCAATATAGCATGAAAGCTCTAAGTGTTAGTAATATATCAATAAATGAGAGCATTATATTGGAACTTGTTATTAGCAATGGAGACATACTGAGAAGAGGTTAAGACACATTGGAGGAAAGTCAGAAAAATTTAAAAAGATTAAAAGTAACACCTGCGAAGAAAGGTTAAGTAATGGGCCTAGAGTTATTTTAGCCAGAAATTAGATGTGATGTAATAACTGTCTTTAAAAATAAAGTTTTATTCCAGTCAGGTCCATAGCTGGAGGCAGGTGAACTACAACTATACACTGATGTCTGTTTCCCTCTCTGCTTCTCTCCCTTCTCCTCTCTCTAAAAATAATAAATAAAATCTTGTACTTTTTTTAATGTTTAAAAAGTAAAAATAAAAATAAAGATTTATTGCAGAATATAGTGACTAATTGCTGTTCATCTCTGCTGAAATCTGAAATGAAAAAGTTCAAGGGTAGAAATATAATGATATCTATTTAACCAATACTTGGGTAATAATCTGAGGTTCATGGATAGATGTTAGAATGCCTGTGATGGGACACATCTCTTTGGAAGAGGACAGAGCTTTAAAATGTAGCAATCTTCTCTGACGTGAATGATGGCAGATCTTCTTGAGGCACTGGGCTGAACCAGTTGGCTTCCACAGGACCCTTCCAGACCTGTAATTCTCTGGGTCACTTCTGTTGCTAGCCTTCAGAGCCTGGCAGTGAAGGAAACACAGCAACTAGCTGCCTTTCAAAGAGCTTCCACAGTGCCATCCATAGGAGGCAGTGCCTGCAGCAGCAGCACCACAGAACCTATTCCAACAGAAGACTTCACTCAAAGGCGAGTCAGGTCAGCCTGGATGCAAGCCACCAAAATAAGCTCTGATAGATTGACGAACAGGAGATGGCTGGTTAGAGGGTGGTGGGTGGGAGGGGTTGGCCACCCAGACCCGCTCTAGGAGGGTTGAGTTGCGCCAACAGCCCTTCCCTTTCGCATTATCCTGCTGGGCCACCCGGCACGGCACTCCCGGAGCGAGTGTCCCACTGAGCGTGGTCCTTTCCCGGCTCCTTGATCCCGCAGGAGGGCGCGTGGGATGATGCTCTGGTCCTTGTGCTTCCCCACACTCCTGCATCCGGAGCCGCCCTAGCCGGCACCGCCGCAGCTGCTGCTGGAGAGGGAGAAAGGAAAAAAGGGAGGGGGCTAAAAAGGCTCAGCGGCGGGTGGAGGGGAGGTGGGGAGGTAAAGAGAGAAGGGGGAGGGAATATCTCCCCTTAGCAGTGCCTACGCCTTTTCTCTCTCTGCAAGCGGCTACTCCGGTTCACCCTCCACTCCACACCCACTCCCAGTTCCTCACCCCCTTCTCCGCCCACCCATCCTCCCTCCCGAGTGTGCAGAGAGGAAGCCGCAGCCCCAGCTGCCTAGAGCACCCGGGAGGCGGCGGCAGTGGGCGTGTGTGTGGGTGAAGGACACCACCTCTCCCTCCAGCGTTTGCAAGCTGCAGCGAGAGCGGCTGGGCTTCTCGCTCGGGCAGCAGCGGCGACAGGAGCGGGGACAGCAGCTGCGGCTTCTGGAGTCCCGCCGCGAAGATGCTCAAAGTCACGGTGCCCTCGTGCTCGGCCTCGTCCTGCTCTTCGGTCACCGCCAGTGTGGCCCCGGCGGCCGGGAGCCTCATCCCGGATTACTGGATCGACGGCTCCAACAGGGACGCTCTGAGCGATTTCTTCGAGGTGGAGTCGGAGCTGGGACGGTAAGGCGGGGGAGCAGGAGGGGGCGGGGTGGGGGGGCTGGGCACGCACTGGGCGCCCTGGACCCGGTGGAGCCCGGAGCCCGGCACGCGGGCTCAGGCTTAAGGGAAAGCTGGGGTTTTCTCTTTCTCAGTGACAGCCCCCGGGATGCGGGAGCCGGCTCCCTGCTCTTCGATTTCCCTCTGTCTAGTGTCTAGGAGAGAATTAAACGCCATTAAAGTAGGAATCGAGTCTTCTGAGCGCTCAGGTCGGTGCAGCTGCGAGCAGCAGTCCTACTCTCCACTCCCACACTCCCTCCTCCTCGCCGGCCGCCACTTACCTTGGGTGACAGCTCCCACCGCACGTGGGCCCAGCTCTCCCAATTGTGTTTTTGCTCAGGATCATAGCTTACCAGAGGGTCCTGTTTGTCAAGTTATTGGGGGGGGGGGGGCAGAGGGTTTTCTTCCAAATCGTGACAGAATTATTAAATTAGATTCTTCCTCCTTCCTCTCAGCAAGCTCTCCAAAGCAAGTGGCACTAGAAATTAAACTCATATACTAGCTTCCCTGCAAAGTCTGCTCTGATTGGGGGTGGGGAGGTGGGGATGGATCATCTAAGAAGAGTTCATGAGAGAATAATGAACTGTGTAGTTTTAAAGAAAAAGCTGCACGTGAGGGCCAGGAAGTGGTAATTAGAAGAGTTCTGGGTTCTTCTTTCGTATGCTGGAGCGATTTATTTAAATATGTATGCAAAGGCCACCTCCCTGGGGTTGCAGAAATGTCCATCGTGCCTCCTCTGTGAAGATCCAAACAGGTAGGAGTTCTGCTCTGTGAGTGATGCCATATGTTCTCATATTTCTATCCAATGAAAATTATTTTTCCCTTTCTTTTCTCTTCTTCCTCTGTTATCCATAGCTAAATGGAGTTCTCAACACTCAGTTTGGATCCAGGCCCTTTATGATAGGGAATCTGAAGATGTAATTTCAACTGTGACAAGTTGAAGCTTACGTACTTAATGCTTCTTTGCAATTTCATGGGGTTTTGTTTTTTTGTTTTTTGTTTTCTGTAGAGTTTAGTTCATAGCTAATTTCTTTTTTATGCCATCTGAGACCACAGTGCAGGACTCTGGATGTTGGTACTTAGTGGGAAGGTGTGAGGGTCACCTCCACCCCCAATTTGTCACTGCAATTAATGACTCATGAAATACAGAAGGTATATAAGAAATGCGGAACTGGATGAAAATTCAGTAGTTTGTTACTGTTTAAAAATGCTTCTTGTATTTGAACATTGAATAATGTTTACATAAACATCCTGACTTGATCAAGTTTTGCAATTTTCATCGAAGAGCTACTGTTATATGTAAGCATTCACTGGTAAGTTGCAAATGAAATGTCTCCTTCCTAGGCTTGAAACCTACTATAATTGTATAAACGGGCTACCAGTGGAGCAGTGTAAACTTCTGATTAAAGAAATAATCCACTTAAAATTGTTTACTAGTACTTTAGAAACTGCCACCTGGTAGAGGAAGTGCCTGATGGTGCTGCAGGGACTGTCCCACCACCAAATCTAACTGCTTTCTTTGTAACATTTACCCCCAATGACTCTAATTGGACCTGACTTATTATCAGCATGTTCATCTTTATGAATAAGCTTCATCATCAGGAAACTAAAAATACTGAATTTAAGGAATGGGAAGGTGGTTAGAAAAATAACAATAATAAACTGCCGATTATACACATATATGGGATGGTAGACTTCATAGGGAAACATAAGGAATTTAAAGTAATTATTATTTTTTAAAAACTTGGTGTTATATTTTGTAAAATATTTTGGAGGACTGAGTAAATCACTTCTATATTGCTAAGATTCTAACTCTGCTACCTGGTTGTTTGAATATGCTGAAAATCACATAATTAAAGTATTTTTAGAAAACCTAAAAATTCTTAATTTTTTTTGTTCTTTTCAGCAGTTCTGTGTATTAGGTAAGTTTTCCATAGATGGCAGTATTAGTGAGGTTCATGTGTACTCCATTTGGTTGAGACTTTGAGAAATATTATCACTTCACAATCAAAGTTATTCTTTTGAAAACCCTAAAACATAAAGTAACTAGTGTTATGGATATAATTACTAAGAATCTATAAAGCCAGAGAATTCAACTCAATTATAATCATAGGTATTGACAGAGTAACATAAGTCCTTTTCCTGTACTAGTGATAAAGTTGAAGCAACAAGTTTCAAGTCTTTACACTCTTGACTCTATCTTGGGCCAAATCTGCCCGACTCTAAAGCAGAAGCTTTTAATTCATTAATCACACAGTCATCATTAAGATGCTAAGAGAGCAATGCCCTAGATGTTGTGTGGTGTCAATGTGGTTAGTGCCAGGGTATAGACAACCCCCACCAGGTTAAGTGAATTTGTGGTTAGTCCTTATATTATAATTATCTGATTGTAAGCCAGTAACTCCTGCGTTCAAGACTGAACATGTAACCATCAGGGCAACACACCCTGAGGATAGGGTTGGAAAGTTTAGGGAGCTGAAGTCCCAAGGCTATAACCACTTGAAGGCCCTGGATAGTGATGGCAGCAATGATCTACATGTGGCCATTTAGACCAGGACAGATGTGATAGCTCTTTTTTTTTTTTCAGTGTCAGGGTCGGGGTGGGGTGAAGAGGATTATTTCAGAGTATCAAAAGTTTTCAAAACTGGTATTTGAAAATACTGCTTATTTATAGAGTTTGTACAAAAGTTACAAAAAATTATGATACATCAGCAAATTCAGTTCAACTTTCAAAATGAGCTGGCCATGATCCTCCTACTCTACTCAGAGTAGGAGCCTAGAGAGCCGTTGGTCCTTTGCCCAGTGATTTGAGAAAGAGGCGTTTTCATGGCTTTGCCAAGAGGATGGGAACCTTCTCTCTTGTGGTTTGGCACAAGGAGGGCAGAGTGTGGCCTGCCCTGCTCTGTGATGGGGGTTTGGCCTCCTGCATCCAGACTCATGTCTTGTTTTCATTTCTTGCCCACCTTTTGTTCCTGTCTGTTGTACGGGATTGAAAAAATGTTTGTAATAAAACAAGATGTATTCATACACACACAAACATACACATACATTCAAGGAAGTCAAATAAAAGATAATCAAGACAAAAAGAGAACTAGTAAATTATTATAGAATCAATTAAAAAAATGTTTTTTTCATTCCACTTAACTATAGTTTCTTTAGGCTAGTGACTTGAAATCCCTACCTCCCCACATCCTGACCTGCAATTTTAAAAAGTACATTTATGGCAACCCCACTGAAGCATAATCATACAGGATCCCTTGCTGTATGAATTACTGCTTTGGAACTAAATAGATTTAGATAGTGAGACATTTCAAATGGAAACAAATTTCATAAAACAATGTTCATTATTACCAACATGTACTCCAGTATTTCCTATTTTATGCTGTGATTTTATTCTGCTTCATTGAAAAAATATCAGTCAAATTCATGTGATTTCAGATCCCACTCATGGGTTGTGACTCAATTTGAAAAGCGCTGTTTCAGGCCTTAAATCCATGTGTGCCAGATTTAAGGATGAGGCAGCGTCCTTGGGAAGAATGTCCTGCAGACCAGTTAGAAACATTGAGTGGTCTCCATTTCCACGGAGGAAAGTTCTCCTAGCTTTGTCTCCAAGTTATTGGGTTTCTCCTTTCAAACGTTTTCAAAACATTTTCAAGATCTGCTGGGTGCCCTGTACTCTGGGATGGGAGGGGCAGGGAGCTGGGCCCGGCCCCTTCACTTCAGAGGGGGGCACTTCAGCCTCGGAGCAGTGTTGTGTTCCACTTGGCAATGCACCACTCTGGCCCCAGGTAATGGCCAGCAAACTCTTCCTGTAAGGAAACATGAAAAGTGTGTGCTTTCTAACAAAAGGGCTCCAACCAGTGCTCCTGGCAGGAGAGGGATCAGAGCCTCTCTTTTCCCTTAGCCAGGACTTCTCTTGCCCTTGGCTGCCCCACCCCACCCCCACCCCACCCCCACCCCACCCCCACCCCAACTGTCTTTTAGGGCCTCACGGCCTATATCCTGGGTCCTACGCCTGGCTCCGCATCTCCTGCCACCCACACTGCGCTTAGTATCTAAATACTTTTGGGCATGGTACTTTTTTCTTTTCGTCTCACTGGAAATTGAAAATATAAATGTTTGATCATGCTCTTGTTCGCCATGCACCCAGTTCTTTTCTCAAGCTGTTGACTCAGGAGCAAGGTGGGATTGCAAGTGGGAGACTCGAAACTGTGGCTGTGCTAGTTCTTTGCAGGAACGCTGGCTGGAAGCTCCCAGAAGGCCGTCTGTGGAGTTGGCTCTTTAGCTGTTGTATGCGCCTCACCTAGCGCAGCGTTGTGCTCAACAAGTGCTCAACAAATAATTCAGAGAGTGAATGAATAACTAAATGGACCACAGTAGACATGCTCCCTTCCTTTCTTTTGACAAGTGGTTTCTGTTGGTCCTGATGGGATGCTCTCAGTCCTAGGGACCCCTGGGAAAGGGAAATCCTGTGACCTGTTTATTCTGTCCTTAAAATTTATGGGGCCATGACCCTAATCTCATTCAGCATTTAGTTTCCTTTCTTCACAGTGGGAGTATTGGTAACTGCCACCTCTGTAGCTTGCAGGTGCCGAAAATAATGTTGCCTTTCTGCTGGCAGAGTGCTTTGTGTCCCTGAAATGAAAGGCGTTCAGTTTCACCTTTACTATCATTTTGCCACAAGTGTGCCAGATTAGGAGTTAAATCAATTTGAATTTAAAGGCATGACATGCCTTTCGGCTGTGTCAACAACTCATGTTAATACATGTTAATTGCAAAATTTGGAAATACATTCATTGTGAAGACTATGATAGAATTATTACTTGAAGAACATGCTATTTTTTCATATTTAAATACTGTTGCAAAGGTAAAAATAATTATTAATTAAAAAAAAAAAAAAAAGACATGGGTGCCATCTGCTTCTAAACAGTTCTGAAGAATTTGACTTGGAAAAAAAAAAAAAAGAAAGAGAAAGAAAGCCCTAACCACACAACAGCTTCAAAGAATTTCTTGTAAACTATTTACCCTCAGAAATATATGTGGATTATTTCCTTGCAGTAAGACATTTGAGAATAAAGTACAAGTCAACTGTTTCAACTAGTTACTTTTTTCATGTTAATGATTTTATTTGGGGTTAGGTAGCTAGCTTAAAAAGTAGTTCCCTGTTAGATTCCCTTTTGGGAATGCTAATATATCTAATAAAAACTTGAGTTTAAAAAATTTCAAGGTCAGATTTATTATGTAAAATACATTTAATTGAGTCAATGAATCATATAATTCAGGCTGAACAATAACTTTACATGAAATCAATGGCAGCTAGAATCAAAATTTTGCTCAAACTATATGACTCTTGAATTACTTTTTACCTATTTGAGGATGTAGAATCATCTGAAAATTTCATAACTACAACAGGTTAACTAGGAGGTTAGATTTAAATACTGATCGCATAATATTAACTTATAGAGGACATGGATGGACTCTTTAATGCAGTCCATTTTTTTAAAATCCTGATCTTAATGGATAATAGTGGTGGCGTATCTAATAGGGAGAGTTTGGGTGGGTGGGCAGGGGTTTCCTCAGAAGCCTTATCAGTTCAAAAAGCAAATAAGGGTGGGGCAGAGCTGGATGATGGGCAAAGAGCAGTTTCTCTTTTCTCTCAGAGCAGGGTTTCTTAAACTTAGCACCATAGACATGAGGCGCCAGATGTTTCTTTGTTGTGGGCTGCTCTGTGCACAGTAGGAGGTTTAGCAGTGTCCCCCACCTCCACCCACATGATCCAGGAGCAGCCCTCTTCCCCCACTCCCAAGCTGTGGCAACCAAAAATGTCTCTCGACCTTGTCAGATGGCTCCCACTCCTCCCCCCTTTCCTGTTGAGAAGCATTGTCTCAGAAGTGTAAGGCTGGGCTTTTACAAGATTTTCTTTTGGTTATGTAGGTGGTTAACGAGGAGGTTGATGGACTAAAATTATTATCTATGACCGAATGTGTTTCCCATTTCTATGTAATAGCATTAAGATTTCTGTTATATGTGCATACCACCTGTACTATAATTTACTTACTATTTTTGTTTAACTTGCCTCATTTTTGTTTACCTAATTTCACTTACCAAGAATACTTATTTTTATTACATCAAAAACTAGTATTTATGCCACAAATATTTATAGAAGCAAATTGTAAAAATAAATTGCAAAAAAAACAAAATATATTTTTATTAAATTGTTGCTAGACATATTTGCCTGTAAAAGGTTCCAAGCCTGAGAATTGTTATCTCTTTGTTAAAAAAAGATTATTAAAGATTAGGAGGGTAAAACCTCAGTAGCACAAATTGAGGTTTTCTTTTTGATGTAATCAGAACCATTGAACATAATTGAAAAGAGAATGATCTCATTTTTTCCATTCCTTGCTATTTAATTCCATGCCTTTGTGCCACGTAAAGCCCTGTTATAGGTCTAACCTTTTGAATAACTATGAATTAAGCAATACACAATGGTAGTGTGTGTGTGTGTGTGTGTGTGTGTGTGTGTGTGTGTTAGGGTGAGGGGCTAGACTATGAATGAATATGATGTCTAATACATCATTTGGCCTCCAAAAGTATAGTTTATGTGTCAACAATAATTTTAATATGAGATAAATAAATGTTAGTATGAGATAAAGATAGTAGAACCACTTTATGACATTGTGGTAATTCCAGTTGGGACAATGAGGAGTCTTTATGAAAGGGGTTGACCTTGAAATCTGGCAGAATTTTAACAGGTAGAGCTTTGGTGAAGGGCATACCAGGTGAAAAGTGTGTACATTCTAAGCAAGGCAGAAACTGGCAGAAAAAAACCCAGGTTATACATTTTACTTTGCCAAGTTTACAAAACATGAACATTATCACGGCAAATGAGGTTGGGAGAATAGGTTGATGTCAGACCAAAGATAGCATGTGAAAAAAAAAGAATACCGTGTGTATTTCAACTCAAAGTAAAGGAATGAACTATACGGAAAGCAAAAGGTGACTGACTGTTACCAAACAGCTGCATCTTGGGTTTAAGTTGTGGGACTCAGAACTTGCCAGTTCCCCATTAACCGGGGGTGGGAGGGCAAGAGAGAACTTACCATCTTTGTTTTTAAAAAAAGAAGAAAGAAAGAAAGAAACCCTCCCACAGAAAGGGGAAGCGTGAGACTGAGGGGACTGACATCGATTGCCTAGACCTGGTAAAGAACCTGTGAAGTGACAGACAGTTAGCATTTCAGACTATGACGGGCAGGTGCAAACAGCCATAGATTACACAGAAAAACATGCACGTGCAAACAGCCATAGATTACACAGAAAAACATGCACGTGGTTGTGTTCCAATAAAACTTTACGACTGAAGTTTGAATTTCACAGGATTTTTATATCACAAAGTATATTTTTCTTTTGTCTATTTATTCTTTTAATTTTAATTTAAAACTATAAAAACTATCCTTAGTTTGCAGACTCTACAAAAACAAGCAGCCCTTGGCCATGGTTTGCCAAACCCTGACCTAGATCGATTAAGCTAAAATTCTACTCCCCTTCAGTTTTTCTGTATCTATGGAAACTGTTGCAGTTATAGCTCTTACCTATGTAGCATGTTAGCTGGCTTCATTCATCAACATGTTTTTGAAATTGGAGAACATTTACAAAAAGTGTGTTTAAGTTAAATTTCCATACCATGATCATCATTCACATCCAAAGACTATTTGCTAAAGGGTAATTTATTTTGCATGTAATAATTAAAGAGGTTTCAAGTTGATCATTCTTCTATTATTTTGAAGTGACAATTAATTACAAAATAATATGCTAAATAAACTATTGATAAGAGATTTGTTTCCATTGTCTAAATTTTCTTTTACTAATGTGTTATCTACACATTGAGTAATTTTTCTATATGCCATACATATATTTTAGATGGACTAGTTACTAGTCCTTAAATTGAGACCCTGTAAATAAGCAGATTCTTGAAAAAAATAAAACACCATTATTCTTTTTTGTTTTGAATATACTTTAGTGCTAAATTGGTCACTTATGTTTTGACTAAAGCAGAGTTCTCCCAAATGGGATGTCCACACACAGGGTGTGTATAATCGAATGGAATGCTACAAGAAAGTATTTAAGAATCTTTTTCTTCCTAATTTTTGCTAAATTTTTCCTAATTATTGGATGTTTAAAAGAAGCACAGCACATATTGGTGCTGTAGCACATATATAGCATTTGTAGGTACCTAAGTATGTAACAGGAGGAACATGTGCTCAAAACATCT
This sequence comes from Noctilio leporinus, assembly GCA_004026585.1. NCBI lineage: Eukaryota > Metazoa > Chordata > Mammalia > Chiroptera > Noctilionidae > Noctilio > Noctilio leporinus. The sequence goes on along the minus strand of PVIW01001006.1, from coordinate 225,339 downwards.
TGTTGGATGGTTATCACATGAAAGAATGGTATTTATAAGTGGATACTGAACAAGCTTCTTCACTTATATTTAAATAACATTCTACTTTATGAAAATGATTTACATGCAGATATACAGATCAATGCAAACAAAAAAGAAATCTTATCGCAAGGTGTGTCTTTGTGCAGAAAGGGGAAGTGGGTACATATGTACACTTGTTATGCATCTGAAGACTACCTGATGAAAGGTTTTGATAAGAACTTACGGCCTTTGTAACGGAAAAAGTCACAAAGGAGAAGCAGAAGAAAAGGAATACAGCTTGCTCATCAAACAGAGGGTGAAATTAATTTTAGTTTTCTTTGTTGTTGAACCCAAATTTCATATTATTTTACAAGAACCTGAATTTTAATGTATCTAATTTACTTTGTGGTAACTTTTTCTGACTGCTGTCTTAGCCAGAGGACAGCTTTTGCCTGAAGTGTTTGGTGGGCAGTGCTTGAAGAGTTGTGGGCAATAGTGCCAGGATGTTGAGTTTATCCCTGTTAACAGATGCATTGTCTCTACTTAATTACTTAAGTCATTGTTCAGGGTGATGTGGTTGAAAAATTAACCAGGTACAACAATATTTCTTAAAACTTGAAAAAAGGCTAGACTTAAAGAACCCTCTGATTAGAATAGTCTGCTCAAAAGATAATGGACATGATGTGTTATGAACTGGTTTCTCTCTGTTTGTGGGAGCATTCCTTGTTGATAGTGCACTTTCTTTTATTTATGCCATGACTCTAGACAGGACTTGATGAATATTACAAACTGGAAGAAGAGTAGGGGTAACAAATCTAAACACACTCACTTATTTACTGTTACCTATAATGCACTCTTTGAATAATTTCTTCCCACTGTAAGTCCTGATAGGCTGCTTAATAGGGACCTTGCTTGTCTTTTCCCCTTCATTACACTTTGTATCTTGGCCTGACTTACTTGGTGTACTGTCTTGAAGAGACTGCTTTAATTTAGGGAGTGACTACTGTCCATTTGGGCCTCTAACAGGTATACAAGGTCATTCTTTAGTTGTGACAACCTGTCTGTCCAAGTAGGCATACTGCTGTCTATTTATTTAAATATAAAGCTTCCCATTAGGACAAGACTATTATTAAATGTGACTAAGTTCAAAATATATAATTCAATAAATCAGCCTGGCCTAGAGTGTTTAGTCATTGTAAGCCTCTGAAGATTCCTTGTGTAAGTGGAAACATTTTTAGTGGCTTCTATAGGACTCTGGGTCCATTTCCTGTCCTTTCTTTCTCAGTGTGAACACTTGAACTAATAAAAATGTTTTAAGAGGTAACTGGAAGCAAACTAAAAGCATAAGAAACAGACATTTTCATATATGTATGGCACATGAATGAAATAGAAACCTGAGGAAATTATCAGGATAATCCATAGCAAACCAATACATTTCTTTTATATCTTCAGATTCTGCGGAAATGGAATGTCAGGGCTGAGAGGAGGCCCTGGGGAGCCGTTGAGGTTCTGGACCTGGCCAGGAGGGGGCAGCAGAACGCCAGTGCTGGCTTGAGCTGCCAGGGGTAGATCCTCAGGAAGCCCCCCAGCTCAAGGGGAGAAGTGGGCAAGGTCTCTAGTGCTGGGAATGGCTTCAAGGCAGGGGCAACAAGTAGGCCATTCTGGATAGTTGCGTTGGTGGGGGTGAAGCAAGACGGACGAGTAAGGTGGGGGCTAACACCAGAACTGAGTGAAATGGTGGAGGATTTAGGCAGGAAAACAGGCAGGATAAAATTGCTGCTTGATGACCATGCCCCCTTAGGCATAACACTGAACTTCACTCAGACTCGTTTGTATGTAAAATGAAGATAATACTGGCATATCCTCCCCACGGTTCTATGACCATGTGATGAGGTCACTTACTTATGTGAAAACACTAGCTGGCACATATGCTTAATATTCCCCAGACAGGGCACAAGGTGGGAGGTAAAGGTTAACAACTTCAAATTGGATATGTACAGGGGGCGCGGATACTACATCCAGCTTACATGACTTTTATCAGCCTGACCTCAGCTTGCCTGCCAGGCTCCATGCCCACCAATTACCAGCATGTTCACTAGGAGCTTGGTGTAGCGGTTTTACGGTCATCTGTGTTTGAAAATTATTTCAATAATATAACAAGGTGATCATCACAAGCACCATTTTTCAGAGAAGGCACTTGAGGGTCAGATGGTCAAGCAGCTTTTCCAAGCTGAGACTGCAGGAAAGGGGAGTGGGGTGGGATTCAAGTCCTGGTTTGTCCAACTCTGGTGCTTGTTCTTTTTCCACTGTCCGTGCCTTGGCCTTAAGGACCACTCACTCCAGCCCCCGCCCATAGATCCTTATATCTCTATGGTGCTGTGAATGAAAATTTCCTCGCCTGAAATGCCCTTGTTTTCGTTCTCACAGGGTAGTCTTACACCCCAGGCAGAAGGATTCTCCGCCTCCTTGCTTGCATATCATTTCTTGTTTATTGTCTTACAGGTAAACGCCCATTGTGGTCTTCACCACCAGGGCATCTGTTCCTGGGCAGAGGAACCCCATATCTGAGCCACCTTTTATCCTACTTCTGGATCTACTCTTCAGCCTACTGTCTGCCCCCATGAGTGCTTAATAAATGTTTGTATAATACCAAGGAAATGAATAAATATTAGGCAAACAGCTGCAGGACAATGACAAGGACTTAAATCTTTCTTTGGGGTGTTTTCCCTCCAAAGCCAGCACACTGTGAAATTACCCACTCAGTGCCTGTGGCCCTCCGAAATGTACGCTCTTAGGAACCAAGCCTGCCTCTGCTCACTGCTACATCCCAGCAACTAGAGCAATGCCAGGTATGCAGTGAGCACTCAGGGAGCATTTGTTGTGTAAGTGAGTCAGTTGTACCAGTAGGACTTCTGCAATTGAAAGTCCCTTAAAACCCAAGGGACTCTTGCATGTCTGTTCTCTCTTAAAGAGGCCCTGTCTCTGAATGATTGGTAGCAGTATGGTCACTGTGGTTAAATTATTTACCTTTAAGGCCCCTTCTAGCCACAAGCTTCTGTGCATCTGTGTTTTCTTTCAGCTGAATTCTCTGGATGGTTACCTTAGTCCTTTACTGCGTGTTAAGGAGACAGAGCAACTTTCTGAGTGAGGGCTCTAAGCTTCAATGACTGTAAGTGTGGGAAGATCCTTGAATAACTTTTTTTAAAAATAAGTTTTATTCTTATATTGTGCTTCTTAAACACCACCTGTTTTTAGAAAAATGATGTATTTGCTCATTTTTACTTCCTTTAGTGGACCATTCAAATGCTGGCATATCTAGGACAGGATTTAGCAAGCTCTCTCCAGTCTTCTTATTTTGTTTTTGAAAAGAATCATTCTTTTTAAGAAGCTTGACCCGTGACCTGTTTGTGACAATGTAATCCATTAGCAATGTCTTGTTACCAAGTCCTGTAATGTATGCCCTGCCTGACCACAGGATGGGGGTGGGTGGGTCTGCTCTATGTTTATCTTTATTTGGGGATGTTATTTAAAAATCAGTCATTGAGATGTGTTTGATCAAAACCAGTCAATCCTTGATTTAACTTCCAAGTTGGGTCATTAACTTTATGCGCGGTCAAAATAAGTCCCCACCTCTCTCTTGAGAACAAAACCCAGGGGAGTGTGGTGCAAGAAAATTTGTGAGTAGGAAGCAGAGGTGCAGAGACAGGGCGGAAGGGCAGAAGAAAGACCATCCTCCACCCAGGTCTACTTCTTGTTCCCTGAATCTACTTATACCTCAACCTCTAAGTACCTCTCTGTCCCAGCTGGATTTCTCACTATTCTCCTTGTCCTGCCATAGCCAAGGTCTCTCCCATTTTTCCTTAGATCTCCCCTTGTTATGGCCTGAATGTTTATGTTCCCCCCAAAATTCTTATTTGGTAGTCCTACCCCCACCCCCACCCTGTCCACCCCATTGTGACATTATTTGGAGGTGAACAAGGATTGGATAAGATCACAAAAAAGTGCCCTGTTGATGGGATCCACGTCTTAGGAGAAGAGACATCAGAAAGCTTGTTTCTGTCTGTTCTATAAGGAAGAAGTGATCATGTAGACTGAGGTCTGCAAGCCAGGAAGAGGGCTCTCACCAGAACCCAGCCTGGCTGGCCCCTGATCCTGAGCTTCCATTTTCCAGAACTGTGAGAAAACACATTTCTGTTGTTTAAGTCACCCAAGTCTTTGATATTTTGTTATGGCAGCCTGAGCTAAGACATCTTTATTTATTTATTTTTTTAAAGATTTTATTATTTTTTAGAGAGAGGTGAAGGGAGACAGGGAGAGAGACATCAATGTATGGTTGCCTTTCACCTGCCTCCAGCTACAGACCTGGCTAGAGACCTGGCTTGCAACCTGGTTTGTTCCCTGGCTGGGAATCGAACCAGTGACCTTTAGGTTTGCAGGCTGGTGCCTTATCTACTGTGCCACCACCAGCCAGGGATGAGCTGAGACATCTTTTTGCTCATCTTCCCCACTTTGATATCTGTCTGACTTTAGTTATAACCTTGGAGCCTACTTTCTATGTTTCAAAAGCTAAGCTGAGTTCTATGCTGATGTGGCAAGCAGAGTTTAAAGAAAAGGGTGTGCTTTCATTTCCCAGCTGCCCACCATTGCTCTACCTGTTAAGGAAGGTAGTCCAGGGACCCGCTTCCTCGCGAGTACAACCCCGATATTTGCTTTGTCCAGAATGGTTGGAGTTCTGAATTGCTCTTCTGTCTTTCTAATTAATTAACCGCAAGAAGGCTCCCTAGCACAGTGCTGCCTCACTGCACCCCAGGCTAGGACAGTTCGGCTTCTCTCCCACCCCTCTGCCTTTTAGGCACAAGCACCTTGGTCTCCACTGTGCATCCAAACCTGTGTGCTTTCCAAGCGCGCCGGTGCCTGCCAGCTTCAGGCTCTCGATTTCCTCAGCAGCTGGCACAGGGTTTTTCTTTTGCCAACTAGAAGCTGAGATACTAAAAAATAAAACTTGGCCCATCTTAAGTGTCATATGTTTCCATCAGGATTCAGATCTGCATTCTGGCTCAACTCACGCCATTGCTTCCGCACCTCTCTCAGGACCAAGAACCCAGGATTCTTCTGAGTTTCTGGCTCTATTTTCACCTGCTTACTTCAAAGGCACTTTCCAGCCTCAGAAAACCTGTGATGCTTATGACTAGCGGAGGGCCAGTTTACTGCCGATTTTCTGGCTTGGTCTTACTGAATTTGTATATTAACCCATTCTGTGTTTCTTTAGCACTAGGTTGTCTTCTCTGATAGCTGGTGTCAATTTCTTGCCTTAAATGGCAGATTCTCAAGCATAACGCTCATGTTTTTCAGGTTAATGGGTAGCTAACACAGCACTGAGACATGAATGTTTCCTTCATGACTTCACATGGGCATGAGGTGGTCCAAGAAAAGAGACTTTAATATTATTAAATATTTGACTTCCGTTCTTCATATTTCACATTCTAAGAAGAATGTGTGATAGAACCTTAGGTTTTCCATATCTGCAGACAAAAGGATTTGGAGCAGTTAAAATAACTGTTCTAGATGAACTTTTCTATATAATTTTTAGTTTGCTCTGCTTGTGAGAAGTGTTAAAATGAGAAAATATTAATCATTTTGTAGCTTTGAGATCTTGTTTTATTCAAGATAATACATTCTTCACTGTAAAGTTAAATAACCAGACCCAGGATCACTACAACTTGACTGTGATTCAGAAATAAAGAATAGAAATCTGGAAATCAATTAAAGATGAAAAAGAAAACAAAATCTTTATATAGTAAAGGAGTATTTTAAAGTAGTCCATAGTTAGTATCCACTCATAAAGAAAAACATGATAAAGAAACTTCTTATATATAAATGATATCATTATTAGTATACCTAAACATGTATTTTCCTAACCTTATTTTTCTGGCTTAAATGATAAAATAAAATTTACTTTCTGGTTTCATTATGCATTTCATTTGTAGCTACTATTAATTGTCTTAGTCTCTCTTTTGATGAAGGGAATTTTTTTATAGCACTTATGAAAAATTAATAAACTTTGAGAAAAGTGCTAATAAGACAGGTATGGCTAGGAAAAAAATGGGAAACTATAGCTGACGTAGGACATGCCTTTCCTGAGTGCCATTCAGGTAAAGGCTATTAATTCAGAAATAGGTTTCTGTAAAAGAGGAGCTTGTAAGGGATTGGATATCACAGTCTTTCAAGATGTCTTCTGATTCCAAGATTCTGGAACTGTGTTGGCTGTGGTCTGATGCTGAGAATGGAGAGGCTACAGGCCACATATAATGAACTAATGACTGTAAGAGACACTAATAGGACCTCCAGGGATAATAATTATAGTGGTGTAAAACTACCTTCCAACTCTGGTAACTATCAGCTGTCTTTTGTTAATAAATCATTTAAACTAAAATAAGCTTCACTTTCCTCATCCATTGAATGAAAATGCTAGTGCATTTCTCACAGGATTATGGCAAAGATTTAAGAAAGATAAATTATGTGGTTGTATTAAGCAAGAAAAACACATACTGTATACGATTTTTTATTTGAGTAACAATGAGGTTTTTTTTTTAAACTAGTAACTGCAGAATTTATTTGGATTCCACCAGCTATTCTATTAATGTCCTCTTTCTTTTCTAGGACCCAACCCAGGCAACCACACTGCATTTAGTTGTCATGCTTTTCCTGTCTGCTTTGACATGTTACAGGCCTTTAGTCTTTTCTTGTTTTTCATGATCTTAACTGTCTTGAGGCATACTGGCCAGATATCCTGTAGAATGGGTTTGTCTATTGTTTCTCACACAGTTAATTGGGGTTGTAAGCTTTCAGAAAGAATACCACACAGGTACAGTGTTCTTCTTATCCAACAATATCCTCAGAGGTGCAGTCATTAGTATAATAATACTAATATTAGTAAAAATATACTACCACCATAAATCATGCAATAGGACATGTACTAGACAATGAGAAACTTTGAATCTGGTAGATGCCGTTGCAATCGTGTACTTAGACAATGGAATGTGTTTCAGAGGAGAGGAGAGGAGGGGAGGGGAGGGGAAGGGAGGAGAGAAGCAGGTAATGGTTCTCTTCCTGTGTTCAAAACAGGGCAGTGCTGCTTGTATGCCACTCTTCCAATGGTAAAAACACTGAATATACTACGATTGTGTCTCGTGCCTTTATCTCCATGGCTGAAACATGCACATACATTTACATCATTCTTAAGGTCCTAACAGATTTTCAGGACTGTAGAGTGGATAGCACTTTAGAAATCAACCAGACCAGTGTTTCATTGAGCATGTGAAGAAACCTAAGTACAAAAGGGGCGCATGTCTTTCCCAGCACGACCCAGCTACTACTCATTAGTAGTAGAAGTGGAACCAGAATTGTGTTGTTCTGCATCTTGACTCTGTGACACTCTTTTCTCACAAGTGCCATTTGCAGAAGCCTGGGTTTAAACCAATTCTGGCTCATCTACTAAAGATTTCCCAGGATATTTCAGAATACAAAATTTCTTATCTCTGAGAAGCTGTGAAAGATTGTGGTTTTTTGAGTTTGCACTATTTTCTACCTTGTATGTTGTGCTTCAACCTTTTTTTTTTTTTTTTGGCAGAGGAGGCAGTCTTTAAAGTTAAGATACAACAAAAATGATTAATCATTGGCTACCTTAACTTCTTTCATATTTTGGACACCATTCCTTTACCTTATAAAACACCTTTGTCCCTAAATATATAAAATCATGTTTAAGAATCCTAGCATGCATGTCAGAGTGCATGCTATTTTTGTTTGCAAGTAATTGGGGGACTGAGATTCTCATTGAAGAAACTTGTCATATATGCAAGTGCCCCACCCACTTTTAAAAAGCTACCTTTATTAAAATATAACAGAACAAATTGCCTTTTGTCTGTTCTTTGCGACACCAATAAAATTGAATGTTTGAGAAAATTGATTGCTTAATATATTACTCAAGTATTTAGCAGAACGTAGAACCTGGGAAAAATCACATGAAAGTATTTTTATGGCACCTGCATATTTCATCAGATCAAATCTGTTTTTTTAAAGATTTTATTTATTATTTTTAGAAAGAGGGGAAGGGAGGGAGGAAGAAAATGAGAAAAACATCAATGTATGGGTGCCTCTCATCTGCCTCCAGCTGAGGACCCAGCTGGAGACCTGGCTTGCAACCCAGGTATGTGCCCTGGCTGGGAATCAAACTGGCAGCCCTTTGGTTTGCAAACCACTGAGTCACACCAGGCAGGGCTCCAAGTCTGTGTTCTTATAGCTGGGAACACTACTGATTCCAAAAGTTACTTATAATGGAATATAGCGGGTATTTATTCTTCATTTCATTTTTAAGTATATTTTATTGATTATGCTATTAGAGTTTTTCCAGTTTTTTCCGCTACCCCCTTCCCTCCAGCAACACCCCCTCCCCCCGCCACTTAGTTCATGTCCATGGGTCATGCATATAAGTTCTTTAGCTACTCCATCTCCTATACTATTCTTAACATCCCTCTGTCTATTGTACCTTCCCATTATGCTTCTTAATCCCTGTATCTTTCCCCCCATTCTACACCTTCCTCCTCTCTGCTGATAACCCTCCAAATGATTTCCATGTTACTGATTATGTTCCTTCTCTAGTTGTTTGCTTAGTTTGTTTTTGTTTTTGTTTTGTTTTGTTTTTTTGATTCAGTTGCTGATAGTTGTGAGTTTGTTATCATTTTAATGTTCATAGTTTTGATCTTCTTTTTCTTGACTGTGTCCCTTTAACAGTTCATATAATAATGGTTTGATGATGATGAGCTCCTTTAGCTTTACCTTGTCTGGGAAGCACTTTATCTGCCCTTCCATTCTAAATGTAGCTTTGCAGATAGAGTAATCTTGGTTGTAGGTCTTTGCTTTTCATCACTTTGAATACTTCTTGCCTGTAAAATTTCTTTTGAGAAATCACCTGATAGTCTTAAGAGAACTCTTGTGTAGGTTATTTTTAATTTTAATGAATGATACCAGCACCTGATTTACATGAAATAAATATTTATCTTTTCTTCTTTACACTAACAATTTTGCTGACTACAATAGTAAGCTGGCAACTTAGGTTTTAAAACACTTTAACTGGTAAGAAGAATATGTGTATTTATTGTTAATAAAAATATCAGAAGCTTTCATTACCAATAAAAGGGAAAATTGTAACAATGCCTTATTTCTTTTGTTCACATGCTTATGTCTCAGCCTGTGTTGAATGCATATACGAATGACAGTTAATGACAGATCTCTTTTTTCCTTTCTTGGCATACCTTATATGATATGAGCCAGCACTGTCATTTCTTTATTCCTCTCCAAAACCTCTGCTTTGGTCCCTTCTATCTGGTTTTTATGTTTGTAATTCCATTAAAAAGTGACAATTAAATTTCACTTGCCCTCCACCCCCAAGTTGATTCTCTGATTTCACTTTTTAATCTCTTAACTGCCTATCAATCAGTTGATACAATATATTCCTTACCTTCTTTCAAGTGATGAGATGATAATACTCTGTGTACCATGAAACAGTGAGCATTCGTGAACAGAGTTTCCTGATGTAAATCAAACCACAAAACTCCATTCTGTGTGCACATCATGGTCACGGAGCAGATGAATCCATCCCATGAGTAAATGGTGTTGCAAATAACTGTAATTTGTATAATATGCGATCAGCCAAATCATTTTTTAGTTTTATTCGTTTATATATATTTATCAGAATCATCACTGCTGATGGTTTTTTCTGCCACCTTGTAGGGCAGGGATTCCTAACTTTGATCCATAGACCTCATTGCCTGTATTTTAGAACTACATGAAGCTCCTGAAACTCAAAGCTAACTTTAATGTATGTAAGCATTTTTTTGAGAAAAGTGACCCTAGTTTCATCAAATTTCAAAGATGTTTAAGGATCCCTAATGTTTGAGGTTTGTCCACAAACTCATACTTACATGTGCTCAGAAGAGTTGAATAGCATGATGCTCGTATTGACCTAATCATTTAGCAAACTTCTTGTTTCCCCTCTTCTGCCGCCCTGCCTGGTCCATCTAACCACAACAAGGCTTTCTGTATTTTTATGTTCCCAGTTTTTACCTTTTCTACCATTTTATTAGTTAGGATGCTATTACGTGCCAATTCAATTCAAAAATACATATTGAAGCACCAAAAGGAGCTCAACTCAGATTGCCTTAAACCATGGAATGTTTTTATTAGCTCTAGTAGATGAAGTCCACAGGTTGTTTAGATTTTACGTATCATTTGACTAGGACTACATATGTATGACTCTGCATTTGTTTCAGCTTTGCCCTCTTACGTGTTTTAGCTTTGTCCTCATGCCAGCTTCCCTTGTTGTCACCAATATGCAGCAGTTTGAGTCCTGATGTTGGCAACCAACTGTCATTATCCATGACAGGAGGGATCTTCACTTTCTTTTTTGTCATTTAATAAAGCAGAACCAATCAGTGTGGCCAGGGGGATGTCTTTGCATTAATTGATTTAGATCCCTGTTACTATATTACCACCATTACTGAAAAAGTCATGGAGACAAAGGGAATGAGATTGTAATGTTTTGTTTTGATGTCAGTCAGGGTCTACTTTTAGGACTTCAACAGTTCCGATTTGTGTGTGGGTGTGGGTTGGGTACCGATAGGAAAGATGTTCAACAGCAACAACATGTATTATATCCCTAAATTAAGTGGGATTTCAGCCTATAGATAGCTCTTGGTATCTGATTATAGTTATGGTATGGAAGATCTGGTTTTACTGCTGTGGAGATGGGAATTTATTGTATTCCCTAAAGAAAGTTATGTAAAATGTTAGTTTCTTGGAATGTCTTCTCAGTCAGAGTTCTGCCAGAGAAAGAATACACACATATATATAATTTATTTGTTTATTCCCAGGAATTGGCTTTGTTTATTCCCAGGATTTGGAGGCTGGCCAGCCTGAAATCCACAGGGTAGGCAGGCTGACTGAAAACTCTTGGACTGGATCTGACTCTATTTAGGTTATATTTCCTCTTCCTCAGGAAAACCTAAGTTTGGTTCTTAAGGCCTTTCAACTGACCGGTTGAAATCCACCCACATTATTGAGTATCATTTCCTGTGCTTAATATTATATAATTATAGATGTTGACAAGATCTACAAAATATGTTCATAGCAAGTCAAAACTTGTGTTTAACTGAATAATGGGCTACTATAGCCTGGCCAACATGAGACATAAGGTTCAGCATCATAGATGTTAAATGTAAGGCTAAAGAAGGGTTCTGTGGTTAAATAAAGTTGAGACTGTCTGTTCTTTTACGTGCCTCAAGTACATTCTGTTTTGTTTTGTTTTGGTTTTTTTAAGATTTTATTTATTATCTTCTGGAAAGAGAGGAAGAGATAGAGACATCAATGTATGGTTGCCTTTCACCTGCCTTCAGCTACAGACCTGGATGGAGACCTGGCTTGAAACCCTAGTTATGTGCCCTGGCTGGGAATTGAACCAGTGACCTTTGGGTTTGCAGGCCAGTGTCTTATCCACTGAGCCACCAGCCAGGACCACATTCTGGTTTAACTATTTCTCAAGTTTATTTGATCAAGGACATGATTTTTGTTTCCTTTTGGGATCATACTTTGTGTCTTCACAGAGTGGAAATTCAATAATATTGACTGAGAAATATTCCTATATAAATGAATAGCTATTAAGTCTTGGGTTAATGATCTTTATATTCTCTCCAAGCCATCACTTACCCTTTGCAGTATTTAAAACTTAATAGCTTTTAAATGTTTGCTGCCCTTTGGAGATTTTAATGCTGTGGGAAACCAGCCAGGAAGATGGAGCAGGTCCTATGTCTTCTACATTATAAACCTTATCTTAACACTTTGCTGTTTAATGTGACAGGATATAACTTTGTTCTACTTAAGAGATTACTTAAATCCATAGAAAAATAAATAAAAGAACAGGACAGGTTAAGGCTCTGAAAATTAGTTTGTTTTCGTTTTGTTTCACTATCCTTTTATAACATCTAGCTCGTTGCTTTACTCTCAGTGGTGCCCCATATATGTTGTGCCTGACTCTTAGAAGATAAAAATATTTTCTCTTAACTCTGCTTAAATCCTTTTTTACTGTGGTGACATATTATTAGGTCAAACAGATGTGCTTTGCTCTTCTGTAATTTATTTGTAATGTTATGTGGTCTAAATGGTAGATGTGGTTTAAAGTCCCAGCTAAAGACTGTGACCAATTATCAACTTATGCTGTGTGTGGGTAGGCCCATTTTCCTGGAAGAGAGCTGAGCATGAAGGACAAGTTTGAATGGCATCTGCCTATCTTGAGTATGTGAATTGGAATATAATGTCCTCTGAGCTGCTTCCTATACAGGGGCCACCCTGACCTGTCTGAATGAATGTTGTGGACAAATAAAAATATTTTTGAAAAACAAATCAAAATTTAAAGTCTGATTTAATCAGAAAGGCACTAGTTGAATCTGAAGAGATTATTGTTTTAAAATAGCTAACTTGATTGAATTCAGCAGAATTACTTGAAAGCCAATTTGTGTGAGTAGGCATGAAAAAAGGGGCATGGCAGTTTCTTATTCCTTTCCTCATTGTATGTGAAAAAAAAAAAAAAAAAAAAGAGGCTTTAAAGCTGCCCATTGGTCAAGGAGTTGGGATAAAACTTAAAGGAAGTTGTAAAATGTAAAAGATTTCTTCCTCCCAAGGAAGCGATGATTCTGCAATTACTTGCTGTGCTCAAGACAATAGCGTGAAAACTGAAACTGTGGACATTTTGGAAATGATAAATAAGAGGCAGACAATAAAAATTACTTTTAATCTTATCACCCAGAAATGATCATTTCATAGTATCCTAAGTACTTTTTTGTGTTTGTAAATATATGTATGTAATTGTTTCCACCTATTTATCCTCATAAACAATTATTTTATTAAGGTTAATGTTTTATAAACTTAAAATGTATTTATTATTGATAATTTAAAATATATTTTTATATGATTTATATATCATATAAAAACATTTCATATGTTTTTTCTTGAGTCTACAAAAATCACATGCAATAATTGCAGCTAATCTTTAATAGGTGCGTACCATGAGCTTGGAATATCCTACTCAACTCTCATGGTAACCTGCTAGGTAGACATTAGTCACCTGAGGAAGCAGAGGCCTGGGGACAGCGATAACCTGTCTGTGTCACTCAGGTAGTAAGTGCCATGGCTGAGGACTATCTGGTTATCTGTCTGACTCCGAAGACCATACTCTTAAAATTATTATATTGCCTCTTCTGAAATGAATTCCATGTCGAGCTTACTAGGTCCTAAAGAAAATATCTAAGATATAATAGAATGAAATCATGAACCAGTTTGCCATGGCTACAGTTTTGATATGTAGAACTCAACAAGGGCAATTCAGAGTATTTTCACATTCCAGAGGGACAATATGACCACGCCATCCGGGAGAGAGGCCTTTTGCCTGATGCTGCCTGACTGTGACAGGATGTATTGTACTTTCTTACAGAGGGAAGATTTTCTTCACAGACTTTTTCTTAAAAATCAGGTTGTTTCTGATAATTGCCTCAAAATAATATTAGAGGACCCAAATTGATGACTGAGGCTCACTGATAACACATTATATCTTGTCATCCATTATCAATACTTGTGGGCTCATTGTGGGCTGACTTCATTTCCAGAAGAATGCTCTACCTTCGGTAGAAGGGTCAGTCAGGGGTGGAGGTGGGAGGACGATGCACATTTTTGTACCTTTAGGTAATAGAATGTGGGTAGCTGCATTTTATATTTTCCACTCCTGTTAGCTGCACTTTCATGAACTGAAAAGGCTCTTGTGCTATGAATAACCTGATTCTATTTTACTTTTTAACAATCTGTTGTATTCTGCACAAAGGCTTTGGACCAAAAGAGTGACATTCAGTTCATTCTTCATTGACCAAGCCACTTAATTCCAGAGGAACATGTGTCTTTTTTTAATTCTTTTCCATCAGCTTTTTTTTTTTCTTTTTTTTTAAAGTTTAGTACAAGTTTTATCTGCATGGGTTCCAAGTTGACCTTGGAAAAACAAATCAAAAAAATAGGAGAAGAGAACAACCTAATAAGACGCATTAGTGTGTTTGCCATGCCCACTACATCACAAAGCTGGAAAGAAGGCAGGGCTGGGTTCATCTAGCCTTAATGCCATTTAGCTTCTTTTTAAAATAAAAAATACAGCTATATGAATTTAATTTGAGAAGACTTTTTTTTCTTTCTGTGGTCTTTCTGCTGTCTATGATTTCCTTTAAATGTCTCCTGTTCTGTTTATTTTCCCCTTTTCAGTCTAATCTTTGCCTCACTTTAAATGGTTCTAATATCAAATCTAAGTAAGTGAGAATGTGATATATAGCTGTGATGGAAGGAAATTCAAATGTTTACTCACTAATGACAGTTCCTGGCCCCTAAGTATGTTGAGGAAGCTTGTCTTTTATCAGTTCACATTGTGTGCTATAAGTATTTGACTTTGTGGTATTGAGTTTGGGGTTCACTGATTTGTTTCTTACCAGCTCTTCAGTGTGGGTATCTCCTCATCACTAATGAATTCAGATTTGAAGGGCAAGGGCCAGCAATAATTAGAGTCCAAATTCATGCATCTTTGTACATTTTCTTTTTCTCGATGCTTGTATTACTTCTTGAGTTGTGTTAGCATAACAGAAGACATCTGGGCTAGGGCAGAGTTATGGGATGCCAAGTCATAGTTATAATTATGGCATGCCAAAGCGCCATCGTATTTATGGCAACTCTGGGAATTATTCCCCAAGTCTGTTGTCATACACTTTCCAAGAACAGATCCATTTGGAGATGTATTTTAAACCTTGTCAAAGTCATTTGTCTCAGCTTCTTCAGTTGATTTATGTGGAGACTCTGATCGTTGGCTGCTGCAGTGCAATCTGCACGTAGAGATATACGGCTCATGCTAAAAATAGTATGCCATGTAAACAGTATGGAAGCCAGGAAAGAGTGAATGCCTTCTGATGTAGTTTTGTTTAGTGTGGAGAAATGTAGGGGAACACAAATAAGACTGCTTTTTTATTGGGGCCTTTGTGATATATTCAAGACCAGCGTTCTCTTATATTTTTTTCCTATAGCTTTCTATTTTACCAACTTAACATTGCAAAACACGTTTGGGGAACTGGTGGTCACTGACGGAAGTAGTATAACAAAGTCCTATAAGCCTACTTGTAGGTCTCAAGTAGAACACACACACACACACACATATATATATATATATAGCATTTAATTTTTTAAATTTGTCATGGCTTGTTTTAGCCATGATTAGTAATTAATGCAGTAATAGTAGTGTTGCAATAGTAAGTTAATTATAATGTGATATTAGCCAAAGGACTTATTAGGAAAATCTTTGACTGAAGTTTTTGTGACTCGCTATGTATTTTTATTTTCTGGAGAAATTATTTTATCTCTGATTCTACTGATTTTCAAAATAAAGGCTGAATAAGCATTCTGTTCCTAGTGTAATGATAGCTATTGATGTTAGATTTCCAGTCTGACAATTACTTAGCAATAGCAAGTGGTGCTACTTGTCCTGTGGCAACTCTACATGGATATTGCCTAAAGAGAGCAGAGGGCTCAGGCTATAAGTCGCACTGGCTTTTTGGAGTAGCTTTCTTATTTTGGTCAAGCCTGATTTGTTTTCTAAAGAGATTTATTTCTTTTAGGTCATTTAGCCTCTGCTGATTAAATGACTAGTTGAGAATAAGATAGGCACATGCACACATACACATTCACATTTAATTTTGGTAAGGTCTTAGTCCCTCCTGGAGGTGGATACTGGTTTCTGTATGGGTAATACTTTAATGTGTCTCTCCTGCCCCACCATTCCTGCCTTTCATTGTTCTCCAAAAGTACCTTTGGGTTTGGAAGCTTCCTATGGTGTAGCCTCAGAGCCATGTTCTGATGCTACTTTTCTAAGCAGACCTCTCAGACCAACAGCAGGTGCAGGCCGCCCACTGGCCCTGGATCCTGGGAAGAGAGACAGTTTCAGTTCCAGACAGGGTCAGGCTGTTCTGCCTCAACAGATGGTCAGCATTTGGTTTTCTCAGTCCTGTCACCTGGTAAAATCTAATACTGGTTTAAGTGCTGTTACTTACTTTTTATTAAAAAGAAGCAGAAAAGGGGAACACAATGCCACATCTAAATAGCCAACAGCTTTAATGTTGACAAGAGTGAAGCATGATATTAAAAAAAAGAGATGGTGTGGCTCAATGGATTGGCTCTGGCCTGCGAACCCAAAGGTTGCTGGTTCGATTCCCAGTCAGGGCACATAACCAGGTTGCTAGCCAGGTCGCCAGCCAGGTCCTTAGCTGGAGGCAGGTGAAGGGCAACCATACATTGATGCTTCTCTCCCTTTGTTCCTCCCTCCCTGCCCTTCTCTCTGAAAATAATAAATAAAATCTTTTAAAAATAAATTAAAAAAAAGAGAGAGAGAAACAGAAATGAACATGACACATTTGCTAAAATGCTTAACTGGAATTTATGATCTTCATTTTATTGCATTTTATTATTTATTTATTTTTAAGATTTTATTTATTATTTTTAGAGAGAAGGGCAGGGAGAAAGGAAGAAAGGGAGAGAAACATTAATGTATGTTTGCCTTTTACCTGTTTCCAGCTACTGACCTGGCTGGAGACCTGGCTGGAGACCTGGTTATGTGCCCCAACTCTTAGAGTTGAACTAGCATCCTTTGGGTTTGCAGGCCAGGGCATATCCACTCAGCCACCAGCCAGGGCTTATTTATTGCATTTTATAGTAGATTAAAAAGATTTACCTACTGAGAAGCTGCTGAGTAGATTTTAGATGTGTATTTCTTTTAACTTTTCAAAAATAAGTCTGCCAGAAATTTTCATTTTATTTTCTAATTTGATATTTATATATGCACACTAACATTTCTTCACCTGACAAGATTTTTGTTATTATCAACTCCATTTAGCTGCATAATGACAGATTCATTATTTAAATAATTTCCATACAAATTTCAGCTATTTCAATAAAAATGGCCTGTTATGTTATATATGAATCTTTTTTGTTTCACTTAGAAAGCATTCCAGAAACCTTAAGATACTCAGATATAGAACTTTGATAAAACTATAATAGTTTAAACATTGAATCTGGCTTATGAAAAATGAATAAATGATCTTCATCTAGATTATTGCTGCACAGGGAGGTGGCAGAGACTCAAATTTTGTTGTCCAAAAAAGACAAGCTCTGTTTTAGGAGTTGAGGTCAAGGGCCTCAGTTCTGCCTCCTGGGGTATAACTAGCTTTGTTGCCGCTTCATATGAACTCATTCTATCAGTTTGATACAAAGAGAGATGCTGAGAGAAAATGTGATTAGGGTGGGGAGTGTGGAAGGCCCAAAGGGAGCTCAGTGTGGGCAGACCCTCCAAGAGACTGGCCGAGGTTGCTGCAACATGGCCATTGTCCAGTGACCCTAGTTCTCTGCTCAGAATTCTTTACTAGATTGTGGGCAGGGTTGACACCCTTGCTAAAACACAGGGTACAGATCTGTGTTTTATTTAACTCCTTCCCTCTCTCTGGTGGCATGAACTGACATTAATACCAAAATTTGAAGGCAGAGATTATGATCATGTAAGATGTGAAGAGATTGACATGTTGAGGAAGAAACTGAAGAGCCAAGAGGCCAGTTTCTCTCAAGAGTCACAGAAATCCATTTACATAATGCATCTTCTCATCCCATCTATTCTTGAGGGCATGAGATTTTCACCTAGGAATGCCAGCATCTACAAGGCAAGTGGTTTGTCTTTGCCATCCTGTGGCACTGCATCCAATATTGGCACCTATGGTTCATGTTTTCCTTGGTTTTCTCTGAGGGTTGTTATGGTTCTTGGGAGCTATTTTTATACTGCATGCAATTACCTGTGTTGACCTTGATGGACCCCATCAGTTGCTGGGAGGGGGGGAGGTGTGGAACATGAAGCATCTCGTGGCAATGGCATTGCAGTGAGCTCAGTGACTGCAAAAGTAATCAACAAAAGCCCACTGTTGATGAAGCAAACTTTTCCAGGTTTTATTGAGAACTTAAAAAGAGTGGTTTCATGCACCTCCTAAACTGGGGCTGATTACTGGAATTTAACCGAAGGACATTTTTTATTGTCTTTATTGATAATTAAGTATCAACGCCGACTGTTACTGGCACTGCTATGATGGTGCACATCCTGTGAATAACTTAGTCTGCCCACCATGTTGTTGTCATCCCCACTGGATGAGCTATCCATGGAAAACTTCTTTCCAAGTACCAAGCAATTAAATTCCTCCTTACAAACAGAAAATGTTGCAACTGTCTATAAAATAAGCTGAGTGGGTTTTCATGAACTCATGCCCAGCAAGTTTATCTTTGTGTGTAGTAGGCTGATTATCTAATTTTCTGTATATTTCTTGGTAGAGTTTACCAAATTGTTTATCTTTGCTGACAGCTTCAGCAGAGTCAAGATTTTAATAAATGCCTTTAAAAAACCATTGTTTCAAATTCCCTATGATCTTCGTTGCCAACTTTCAGAGTGACAATTTCTGCAGAACCTTACTTAGCCTGTCTTGATAATGGAACCAAGAGCTGAGTTGTGTGCTCGTATCCCCAAAACCCCAAACTACATAGGGAAAGTCTGTATTCTTTATTTTTGTAGTCTCAGAAACCCTGCTGTTATGGATTCATTGTATCATTGTCTAATGATAATTTGGAGTCTCTGATGGTGTTCTAATTAAATTAGAATTTCTTTGTTGCCACAACACTGTCTTACACTGCTTAAAATACCAATCTCACCCTGTGTATTTTTTAATATGTGGGTATTGGGTTGGAATTAGTTTTATTGCAGGAAAGAAATTATTTTAAAGCTAATGATATAAAGACTAGGAACATTTTTCAGACTTCTGGCCAAAATGGAAGTGTAAATAAATATGGCTCACCACCTCACACAATAAGAAGGATCACAACTAATCTCAAAACAAAAAGCAACCAGAACTGCCAGGAAATTAAACTGTATGAAAATCCAACAACCAAGGATTTAAAGAAGAAATATTCATCCAGATGGGTAGAAGGAACAAAGATGGGGAGCCAGGGCAGAAAGAATGAGGTGTGGCAGGCCCAAGGCAGCAGCAGCCAGTGGAACAGATGATTATATATGCACCTGTGATGGATAAAAGGTGAGAGGGACATCTAGGGAGCATTCCCAGACCCAGGCCAGACTACTCAGCTCAGGATTCCAATACCAGGAAAATAAAGCCTCATAGTTTCTGGCTGTGAAAACCAGTGGGGGTTGGGATGGCAGAAGAAACTTCCTATATCTCAGAAGAGTCCATTTAGAGGGTCCCCACAGTCCAAGAATGCATGCAAACCCACCCACTCTGGGAATCACTACCAGGGCAACATCTAAAGGGGTGCCAGTTGCATATAGGAAGTGGATGAAGTGACTAGAAACAAGGCAGGTGCTGAGCAAATGACATTGTTCTCTTTCTGACTCCTTCCCCACGTACAGCACAAGGTGATAAAATGGGTTTCTCAGCACTGATGAATACCTAAGGTTTCATCCCTTACAACATAACAGGTACACCAAGATAGGTAGTCAAAGCAGCTCTACCTAATACACAGAAACAAACACAGGGAGGATGCCAAATTGAGTAAACAAAGAAATATGGCCCAAATGAAAGAACAGATCAATACTCCTGAGAAAGAACTAAGTGAAATGGAGATAGCCAACCTATCAGATGCAGAGGTCAAAGCACTGGTGACAAAGATGCTCAGAGAACTCAATTGAGTATAGCAAACACATAAGGGAAGAAATGAAGGCTACACTAAATGAAATAAAGTAAGATCCACATGAAACCAATAGTAAAGGGAAGGAAGCCAGGGTTCAAATCAATGAATTGGAACATGAGGAAGGAATAAATAGGCAACCAGTATAGAATGAAGAAATAAGAATTCAAAAAAAGTTAAAAAAGATTAAGAAGACACTGGAACATCTCCAAAAGTGCCAACATCCTAATCATAGGAATGCCAAAGAGAGAACAGGGAAAGCAAGAAATTGAAAACTTAGTTGAAAAAATAATGAAAGAAAACTTCCCAAATTTGGTGAAGGAAATAGACATACAAGTCCAGGAAACACAGAGAGTCCCTAACAAGTTGGACCCAAAGAGGATCACACCAAGACATATCATAATTAAAATGTCAAAGGCTAAAAGATAAAAAGAGAATCTTAAAAGTAGCAAGAGAAAAGCAGAGAGTTACCTACAAAAGAGTTCCATAAGACTATCAGCTGATTTCTCAAAAGAAAGTTTGTAGGCAAGAAGTATTCAAAGTGATGAAAAGCAAGGAACTACAACAAAGAATATCTAGTAAAGCTATCATTTAGAATAGAAGTGCTTCTCAGATAAGATAAAGCTAAAGGAGTTCATCATTACCAAACAAGTATTATATAAATTGTTAAAAGGACTCATTTAAAACCAAAAAGATCAAAACTATGAATAGTAAAATAACAAACTCAAAGCTATCTCCAACTGAATCTAAAAAAACAAAAAACAAAAAACAAAAAAACTGAGCAAACAACTAGAATAGGAACAGAATTACAGATATGGAAATCATTTGGAGGGTTATCAGCAGGGAGGGGAATGGGGAAGAATGGGGAAGAGGTACAGAGATTAAGAAATATATGGGAAGGTACAAAATAGAGAGATGTTAAGAATAGTACATGAAATGGAAAAGGCAAAGAATATATATGCATGGCCCATGGACATGAACTAAGGTGAGGGGTACTGTTGGAGGGAAAAGTAGTACCAGATCAAGGGTTGGGGGCAGTGGGGGACCAAGGGAAAATATTGGGACAGCTGTAGTAGCATAGTCAATAAAATATACTTAAAAAAAACATTTTTTCAAGATATGTATCTTCATCTTTAGAACACACATGTCCCATATATAGTTGTATGTATTTTGATATTGACTAATGGATCACAAAATTTATTGACATGTCTTACAAAAATGAGCCAGTTTTATAACTATACACCTATTGCTACTACTCAGCAATAAAAATAAATTACTGATGCATGAAACTGCTTGGAAGGACATCGAGGGCCATATGCTGCTAAGTTTAAACAGCCAGTTTTAAGAGGTTATCTCCTGCTTAATTCCATCTATATAATGTTATGAAATTATAAAATTACAGAGGAAGATAAGAGATTAATGGTTGCTGGGGGGTTGGAATGGAATTGGGAAATGGGGTTGATTGTGACTACAAAGGGGACCATGAGTGAGATCTTTGTGGGGATGGAATAATATTTCATCTTAATTGTAGTGATTAGATGAATTGACATATGATGAAATTGCAAAGAGCCATACAGCACACATTATACCAATGTCAATTCCCTAGGTTTGATTTTGTAGGTAACTAGATAAAATGTAACTGCTGAGGAAAACTGCTTAAAGGGAATGCTGGACCTCTCCACAATATTTTTCTGACTTCCTGTGGCCCTACAATAATTTTCTTTTTCAAATGAGCCAGTAGTTACAAGGAGCCCTACGGAAATCAAGGCTTTCCTTGCTGATTTTGGGAATAAGTGTAGTAATTGACTCTCAGAGCTGGAAAAGACTTTACAAAATGTTCACACACAAATGTTAGAAAAATGTGCCAGTCCTAGCCTTTTGGTTGTAAAATTTTTAGTATGGTGGAACTTGTTTACTTTCTGTTTCATGCTTTAAAAAATCCAAAAATCCATATTTAGGCCTTCAAAACAGCTAAGAAAAGTAAACATTTCAAATGATGGCAAAGGAAACGTGGGAAACTCCTAAAGTAGTAAATCTTGGCATAATGGCATGAAACTTAGGTAACACTGTCAGCTCCAAATCTAGGGGAGAAAAGAGAAAGGATTTATACTTTAGTGCCTTTCCTAATTTGGTAAGTGGCAAGTCATTTTGTACCTTTTCCAATCTTCTCATCCTCCCCACAATGAAGTAAAAACAATTATAGAACAGGAAACTACAGAAAGGAGCAGAAATGATGTGTGTCTTCCTTGCCTCCCTTAGATATACAGACTATACGAGGTCTGTCCTGAAAATATCGACAGTGCAAACTTTTCATTATGTTGACATTGGCTCAATACTTTAAGGACATACCTCGTAGGCTTTGTGGATGGCAACATGTTTTCTATGAATCTTTGTCTCTCACTCCCCTATCTCAGCAACTGCCATAGAATTGAGTATTTAACTACTGACCTAGGTTGTTCTTAAATGATTGGGCACTGAATTCTTTAAAAAATGAGTATAGTCGAGGGAAAAGTTACAGCAATAATACAGAAACAATAGATTCTTTTAGTATAATTTCATTTGAAGTATAAAGAAAGAAAAATGATTTTAACCTAAAAGACTTTCCTCCTGAACTCCTGATATCCATGGGAAGAATACTAAGGGAGATAAGGGCAACTCTTCATAATCCATTGTAAATGATAGGGTTGTGCTATCTGAAAGACAGATATGGGTAAGTGTGTACTGCTCTGAATTCTATTCACCATGTAGTAACACTGACCCACATGAACTGATTGCTCTAAGTAATGAGACGATGTTCTAATATTTTTTTAAAATATCATAGCCATATATGTGATATCCTAATTGTTCTGGTTTGCATAAAGAAAAATGTGATCTACAAATGTCCACTGTACAAAACTCAACTGAATTTAAAAAATAAAAACAAAACCAAATTAAGCAAACAACCAGAACAGGAACAGAATCGTAGGTATTGGGGTCATTTGGAGGGTTATCAGCTGGGAAGGGGAAGAGAATGGAAGGGGGAAATGGTACAGGGATTAAGAAGCTTAATTAGTAGGAACAAAATAAACAGGGGGATGTTAAGAATAGTATAGGAAATGGAGAAGCCAAAGAACTTACATGCACAACCCATGGACATGAATTAAGTGGGGAGGCATTGATGGAGGGAAGGTGGGTACTGGGTGAGGGGGACAAAGGGAAAAAATTGGGATAATTGTAACAACATAATCAAGATATACTTTTTTGAGAAACATTTCAAAAGAACTTCACATTAACAAAGGATTTCCTGTGACATTTATTTAAGAGTAAAATTCTTTAGGGTGTGAAAGTGGATTTTTATAGATCATTAACAACTTGACAGGTTTTGGGAGTAGAAAAATATAAAACATGTGTTAGGAAGCAATAGAAGTTGAAGATCAATCAAAAGTGGCATAAAGTATTCCTGAAACCTTTAGATGAATTAAGTGGAAAATAATTTATACATTATTTTGCAAGAGTATATCAATTATATACACTTGTACACTGATTATAAATTCTTTTTATATCATCATAACTAATAGCTGAAAAGACTTCTAGAAGACAAAATAAGTATATCCTTTTCTGTTTGTGGCTAACATTCTTGAAGAAGTCAGTTCACTTACAATCTCCTCATCTTTGTCTTTCGTTCTTTATTCAGGTCAATCTTGATTCTATCCTTTAGTGACCTTGATTCTACCAGATCACTAAAATTTAGACACTAATGTCTCTGTTAACTTGCCATATTCAACAGAAAATTTTAGTCCTTCCATTAGGTGACTTCTTTCTGGCATTTGATAGCTTCAGTCATTCAAAATTTTGGGAACATTTTCCTTTGGTTCCATTTGTACCTTGTCTTCTGGTAGAATCTTCATGTTGCCTCACTGGTCCTTTTTTGCTTTCTTTAATGGCTTTTATTTTTTGGTCTACTCCTAAAGTATGGTGTTCCCCCAAGGCTCCAGTCTTAAGACTCCTTGCTAGGTGATCTTGTAAGCCAACATTTTTAGCTGTAACAGTGTTCTTATGTCACATGTGTGTTTATAACACATAATTTTCTTCTGAATTGTAGACCTGATTTTCCAATCAGGATATTTTATTTTCTTCAGAAAACCCTGTTTCCCTCCTATATACATACTATTGTACTACCAGACTTTCAAGTGTGTAGTTTTAATCTCTTCTTTAGTTCTGTTCACTCTTTATTTCCCAGTTCCCTACCTTATATTCCAACCCTAAAGATCCCCCAAATCCAGAAACTTCTCTACATTTCTACTGCCACTATTTTGTTCAAGCCCTTAACCTTCCTCACTTGGATTATTTCATTGGTTCCCTAACATGTATCCTGATCCCTAATTCCTTCATCTTAACATCCACACTCCTCATAATGTCAGAAATATATTTCTAATTAAATCCTAATTATCTCAATCATGGTTCTTAAGACATGGTTCTTACAACCTAATCCCTCTTTACATTTCTAGGTATATAAATTGGCTGCCATTCCAATACTCATTAATTTTTGACACCTCATCCTAAACTCCATTGTTACTCTGCCTAGAATGCCCTTTCTCAGACCTTGTCCACCTAATGAACTCCTCTTCATTCCCTGTGATAGTTTGGTTGTCGTACATGGTGAAGTTTTTCCTGATTCTTCCAGTCTGCAACTGTGTTTCACTAACAGTCACAATAGTTCTCTTCATTTACTTTGCTTCATCATCCTTGGGATTTCAGGCTCTGCCTCTGACAATTGCCTTTCATGTCACCAGAGTGAGGTCTTTTTTGTGCATCCAATATTGTGAGGTAGTCACTCTTTCTATTTGGTACCCATATTTATCATGCAAAAGTTGCATGAATGCCCTCCACCTCCACTCGCATTGCATTCTCTACCAATTTATGCATTGATCATAAGCAGAATTTGCCTCTTTTCTCTTCAGGAATAAGGCTCTGTCTCTTACTTCTCTTTCATACATATTCTTCCCTTTGTGAACTAGCATAAGCTCCTGGGGACTAAAATATGTGCCTGTTAACATGGCTGGCACTGTGCTATTCTTAAAAGTATTTCTTCCCTTCACAGTGTTATCTTCTCATTTTTTCCAGGTATACAGCCTGGGGCATTGAAGAGAGGCCCCTCTCCATGATACTTTAACAGTTTAGGAATCTTAGGTCTGTGGACTAATCCTTGTGTTCATTCATTAACAGCTTCCCCAGATTCCCAGGGCCCTTACTCCACCAATGTGTCTTTATGGCCGGTAGACACCCAACTTAAGTATTCTGTCTACGACTTTGATGTGTAAAAGAAAAATTGCACCAAACCAGTAAAACAGGCAAGAAAGACTGTATTCAAGACAATTTCAATGAGGGAGAGAGACTATTGTTAATTGGAGAGAAGTTGAACTAAGGTCTGCTGAAACAAAGGGCAGGAGAGTGTTTTAATGCTGGGTTAGGTTAATGGGGAAGTTGGTCAGTGTGATTAGCCATCTGTGTTTGGTAACCAGCCTTTATGGAAGTTAGGCTCCTACCCCCTCAGAGAGAAAAGGAGATAGAGATGCTGTCTTCCTTGATGGTTAAATTTCAGAGAAATAGTTCCATATCCTGTAGAAAGACATTCCTGAGTTATATAGGTTTATATATCAAAGGGGCAAAGAAAAAAATTATAATTACAAGTTTTTTAAAGTAAATGCTCTAAGAAAAGGGAGGTCAAAGGGTGTATAGTAAGGAAAAAAACTGTTTAAAGTTTAGTCAAATAATATTAAGCCCATCTTGACTGGGTAACTAAACATAAACTAAAAGGTTAATAATAACCCATTTTACTTGGTTTCACGTGGCTTTTCATGTTTCATCAACAACAATAAAATGGATCATGCAATAAGCCAGGTGCCATTATTAATGCAAGTTATACATACTTTATTCTAATAATATGACATAATTATGAATAATTTCCCTCTTAGGTTATATTCTTTTGAGGAGGAGTGAAAGACACTTCAAAATAAATGCTTTGCAAATACCATGATTTTCTGTCTTCTGACTCACTGTTTATGAAAGGTGAATTCATTTATCACCCAGGCAAATACTTGTGGTTTGATTGATTTGTATTATTGTTTTTTTTTTCACTGTAGAAGTACTTACTAGGGTATGTCTTTCTGTAGCACAGAAAACAAAATTGAGTGCCTTACCTAGATAGTTTCCAATATAAGGGAATCATACTAAGCCAGAGGCAGGTAAGTTAAAGAGAAAGGGTAGCAGTAAGATAACAAAAAAAAAAAAAAAAAAAAAATCACAGTTTAATGTAATCATCTTTCAAAGTTGAATCTTGACTATATCAGATAATTTTTCTTTTTGTACTTGATGGAAATGGGATTTGACTTCTTTTCCCCAAGCTATTACGTGAATAGATTTCATAAATACATCCAGTGACTCCAAGACAGTACTGATTTTTAATTGTTACCTTCATATAATTTTCATTGTGAACATGACCTTTTGGTTAAAGTTGCATGAAATGGGAAAGAAAAGAAGAGATAGGAGTTGGGTTAATGTACTGAATGAGTGGTTGGTAAAGCTCTTTGGGGATGATCAGTAACTTGTGCTCTTTAGGAAATACCACTATTTACTCCTCTACATTTGCTCATGACTTTATTTCTTTCCTGCTGCTTGGCCCCCACACCAGTCTGCTTCTCTAAACCCCATTTCTGTACCCACCCTAATCCAAGCCAGTTTCCCACATCTTAGCTGGACTACGGCAGCAGTATCTTTACCAGTACTCCAATTTTTATTGCCTCTCCACAATCTATTTGTTATTCAGAGCAAGCATTTAAAAATATGAATTGGTCCCTGGCTGGTAGCATAAGGCGCTGGCCTGCGAACCCAAAGGTCACAGGTTCGATTCCCCAGCCAGGGCACATAACCAGGTTGCAACCCAGGTCTCCAGTCAGGTCTGTGGCTGGAGGCAGGTGAAAGGCAACCATACATTAATGTCTCTCTCCCTCTCTGCCTCTCTCCCTTCCCCTCTTTCTAAAAATAATGAAATAAAATCTTTAAAAAAATATGAATTGGACCAAATTGTTTTGCTTAATACCTGTAAATTTCTCCCATTGCTTACCACTGTACTCAAAATAAATTCTGAACTCCTAACTGTGGTCCTCAACCAGCACACCCTCAACTGCCTACTTCATTTACCCGACCTTTTACCACATTTTAAAACTTAAAATTACCTAAAAGTTGCTTATTTGTTGTATTTCCCTTGTTCATTGCTATGAGAATATAAATCCCGTGAAGGCAAGGATCTTGCGTGTCATTTAAACTGTTATACCTAAGCACCCAACATGCCCCTGAAACATTGGGGGCTTAGTAAATATTTGAGTGAATAAATTAATATATTTACTAAGTAAATATCATTTATTAATGTCCTGAAGTCTTCAGGTCCAATGCAACATTCCCTTGGGTATCAAAAATGAATATCGCATGTTTCCGTGCTTCATGCAGATTACTGGCTGGCTGTTATTTTTACCTAGGTATCCAGTTACCAAACTCTCTTTTAGGGTTTACATTTAACTTTTGTTTTGGGAATTAAGGTGAATTGATAATATTCATGGATAGATACTTTCGGTTCTCTTAATATATACTATGTCTGCTGCCTATGAAACTTAAAAAAAATTAGCTTCTCATTATATACACATCATTTATTTACTTTTTTAAAAAGATTTTATTTATTATTTTTAAAGAGAGGGGAAGAGGGAGAGGCAGAAAGGGAAAGAGACATCAATGTGTGGTTGCCTTTCACCTGCATCTATCTAGAGACCTGGCTTGCAACCTGGTTGTTTGCCCTGGCTGGGAATTGAACCAGCAACCTTTGGGTTCACAGGCTGGCACCTTATCTACTGTGCCACTAGCCGGGGCTATTTACTTTATAATAGGCTTTATCCGGCAGGTATCAGACTCAATGCTTTTTACTGCTTATTATGAGGTATACACATGAAGGTACGATCCTTACCCTATCTTTAAAGAATATTGAAATTCAGTAGGGAGAGATAAACTCCCTTTTCAAAAAAAAAACAAAAAAACAAAAAAAAAAGAACAACCAAAATCCCACACATGAAATAAAGCTATATCTTGTAAATTCCATTAAAATGCAGAACAAGCAATGGAAGAATTGAAAAAAGGGAGCCATCACACAGAGAGGAGATGAACAGTAAATACTTTATTCATAAATCAGCTTCCTGTTGGGTTTTAATAATCACTTTTAAAATCTAAGATTTTGATAGATGAAGGAAATGCCACTAATAGAGGAAACAGAGGAAAATGGCAATGGAAGAATAGGAATTTTCAGTTGAGCAGCAGCAGAGTAGCATGTTGTGGACTGGACCTCTCTCCTGGAAAGCTTTGAAGTATCTTTGGTAAGTGATGGGAGCCTTTGGAAGTTTATTAGCAGGACTGACAGTAGCACAACAGTGCTTTGCAAGAGTAAATTAGACATTTCTTGGAAGAATGGATTGGAGTACTGGCAGGCAGAGGCAGGAAGACCAATCAGTTAGCAACCTTTTGTGATACGATGACCAAGAGATGATTGAATAAGGGTTTGATAGACATAGTAGTTTTTCTAAATAAATATATTCAACACACATGCCTACACAGAGGGAGAGAGAGAGAGAGAGAGAGAGCTAATTATGCACCCACAAGCAACTTTTCTCTTACCACTTTCTAGACCCGGCTTGCTCAGGTGCTATAGTTTCTAACACCACACAAAGCGGTCCCCCACAATTGTAGGACCATAATCTAAGCCCTAGGGGTGCTTGTGATAAGATTTGCCATTGTTTCTAGGCATTTTTGTTATATATACATATAAATTAATTTTAATACTTATAATTCAAATTCAGGACTATGTGGCTCTTATATTATCTCTTGTACATTATATCTGTGTTGTTTTCTTCCACTTTGATAATCTTGGTTCTGAAGGACACGGGATGATGGAATTAGAATATCCCACATTACAAACCCAACAGCCTCAGAATAACAATTCTAACATTATCGCCACCAGTATGATTTATATATGGCATTTGATTTAGGAAATGCTAGTGAGAATACTATTGGTGAATGTATTGTATGCATGTTCTAATCAATTTTAAAAGTTACAGACCTCTGTATTATATATTTTTTGGTGTAGCAGATGGTACTGATTAGCAGGAATAACTTTTTCTCAGTAGTCCCTTCTCTATACTTGAGATTGTGAGTGGTTTCTAAGAGAAGCCTAGTGGGAATTACATAGTCAATTGTTAGTAGTTAGGTAGGTTAGTGTAATTAAACCCAGTGTATTTCACTGTGAGGAGGTGCCTGGTGGAGGATTTGAGAAGTAAGCCTTCTACCCCTCATGATTTTACTTTAATTGCAGTAAAAATAACTTTCAGACTCATTAAAATATTAAATTCATTTGGATCAATACTTTTATATGTTTTACTACTAATGAATGTATAGTACTGATGTTTTTTCTGCTAAGATATTTTATTTTTTAAGATTTCATTTATTTATTTTTAGAGAGAGGTGAAGGAAGGGAGAGAGAGAGAGGTAGAGAACATCACTTGGTTGCCTCCTGTAAACACCGCATCTGGAGACCAAACCCACAACCTGGGCATGTGCCCTCACTGGGAATCAAACTGGCAAATTTCTGCTTTGTGGGATGATGTCCAATCTACCAAGCCATACCAGTCAGGGCTTTGCTAAGACATTTTAATGCTCCCTTGAAAGACAGTCTGAGAAGATCTTAATTATTTTTCAAACAAGGGTGGAGTGTGTTTGTGACCTAGGATAGAAAAGAGGTTTAGTGGATTCATTTAGGAATAACACATACTAAGTATTCATCCTTTTGGAGAAAAAATAAAGGTGCAACAGAGTTCAGTGGAAATAGTGAGAAGGCTGGAATTTTCACTCTGGCCAGTACCCCTTGAGTTTCCAGCCCACAAATGATCCTCAGGGGGGATTTTTAATTTTTCTTTTTAAGATTTTACTTTTTTAGGTCAGCTTTAGGCTCAAAGCAAGATTGGGAGGACAATAAAGGTTCCCATATATATTATCTCACTCAATTTTACTATATAAACTGTTATTTTGTACTGAGAAATCTTAACATTTATAATAAATTAATGGGGAAAAGAGAAGGTCTTTTGATGTTCTGTGCAGCAGGTTTTGGGGCAGCTAAACTCAAATCTAACTGAAGAGATTTGATAGGAGAAGTTATATAAAATTATGACTTGATTTAATAGGTGAGAAGGCTGATGAGTGATGTTTGGCATGTCAAGAATAATTTCTGCTTCTGTTTTAATGAGAAATTATGAACAAGGTGTTTCTCTCTAGCTACTTCTAAACATGAAAGATGTTAAAAATAAAGAAGTGACACATAGAACAGGAAAAAATGAATCAAGAAAGCATGACTATTCACTTTGAAAGAAAGAGCATAGAAGCTAAACACATACAACTTGAGTTACATAAGCTTAAGAAAGGATATAAATTGAAAATAATGAAAGCAGCAAAAAAATACCTAAAAGCAGGGAACATTTATATGGTGATGTAGAGGTATATGACTAGAAGGAATAAAATGAATATAAGGTATGGGAAATTTAGTTTAAAAGTATTTTAATACCAGTGATGATGACTTGAAAAATATTTTTGTTTGTACACACTGAAACTGTAAATGTTCACCCTACATGCATATTTGCCAAGAAAATGGAGGTACTTCTACAAGTCCAATCGGTGTGCTGATCTGCATCAGGTAGTAAGGTTTGTGAAGAGTCTGGGTGGGGACTGAGAAGGCAAACCTTGAACTTGGCATTTTTTGTTGCATCACATTGTCTTCTGATTTCAGTAACCTATTTTGGATAGCTTATTCTTTTCTCAGTGAATATTTAACTTCAATCTTTCATATTTCTTCCTCTTTGAAGTGGGATCTGGTTGTGTGGGGGATGGGAATTACATGATCTTAGTGGGACAAATGGGGGTCGCACAACCAGTCCACATCCTCTGGACCTCCCTGGGTCCCTCCCGTGGAGAGGCTGGTTTGCTTCTGAGACTGACGGCTGCTGAGGTCTGGCTGGGCACCTGCAATGTGAGTACCATGGATGCAATTAGAGCTGCTGTCCCTGGTCCCAGCTACATTTGTGTGCTCACCGAGTCCCTGCACACTGCCCTTATTTTGTCCCACCTCCAGTCTTGTTAGCACCTCTGACGTCTTCCCAGAGCACAGGGAAACCTCAGGATTCCCTGTATGGAGGGCTTGGAGCTCTAACTCAGCCCACCCATTGAACCATTTTTTTACACTTGTGCCTCTGCTGCATGTCATCCAATGCTGGGTGTGGGAACATGAGCTGTTTCCTCAGACAACATACATGAAAGTGTGCCACCAACGAGACTTCCCCATGTTTTAGAGCTTGCCATACCCACCTGGATGTTTGCATAGTACCCTGCCCTCCCCCAGAATGCCGAAGCAAGGGACCTCTCCATCTGATCTTGCAATGCAGCCTGCTCTCTCTCTGCGTCCACAGTCCACCAGCCAGATGTGGCAGCCTGTGCTTCCCTTCCCCAGCCTCACAGTGGCTTCCTGTGCAGGCCATTTTCCACCCCAGGAAAGAATTTGGATAGGACTTAAGCACCACATTTTAAACTGTAGGATCTTAGACATGTTAGTAAGTTTTTCTGTGTTTCAGTTTCTTCACTGTTAAGATAAAGGTTTTAAGAGCGTCTCCAGTACGTGAGGATTCAAAGGCACAATGTAGATAAACCACATGGTGAGGGGCTGGCACATGGTGCCCTTCAAAGCACATTAGCCAGTGGGTAGTTGTTGAAGCAGGATGGACCAGTCACCTGCATTCGCATTAGGGTTTACTTGCCCCTCTACCATGTTGCTTCAGCAGTTCAAACAGTTATGGGGCCTGGCTAGTGGGAGGAGATGGGAGCAAGGAGCTGGAAGTTAGCTGGTTGCAAGATCACAGCAAGCAGTAGGTGGGAGCATCTCTCAGCAATTAATATAATGATCCTAACATTTCAGTGATGGTGTTTCTGGCTCAATATCTGTACTTTTATATGTGGGTTATTATTTTTACTCTAAGTAAATTCATATTAAGCAGAATCATCCTAATTTTGTGTGTGTGTGTGTGGCTATTTTTACCTCAATCTTTTTTCTTTTTTTAATTTTATTGTTGTTGTATTACATCCATCCCCTTTTTGCTCCCCTCTGTCCCCCTCCCCACCCACCCATTCCCCCCAAAGTCAATCCCACCTGTTTCATCCTAATTTTTGACAAGATTACAACTTAGATTTTTATTGGGCATACTTATACTTTGTCCTTACTTCATTTTCCCCCCTCTCATGTAGTTTTCAAGTTTTCTTACCAGGACATTGGTTCTCTAAATGTGCCATAAACAAAACAGATACCATCATCTATGTCTCATTGGAGTTTCCTTACTGCTAATTGAATGGAATATCACCTCTTATCCCAACTGCTTCAACAGTTTTTTTTGTTTTGTTTTGTTTTAAGATTTTATTTATTTCTAGAAAGAGAGAAGGGGAGAGAGGCAGAGAGGGAGAGAGACATCAATGTATGGTTGCTTTTCACCTGCCTCCAGTCACAGACCTGGCTGGAGACCTGGCTTGCAACCTGGTTATGTGCCCTGGCTGGGGAATCGAACTAGCAACCTTTGGGTTTGCAGGCCGGCACCTTATCCACTGTGCTACCAGCCAGGGCTTCAACAGTTTTTTTAAGTATCCAGGGAACTTTTATGAGTATCTCCCAATCCACAAGCCCTTAAGAGGGCATGTACCTTTCTTGCCCTGTGGTGCTAGACCCCATCACTTTGGCCCATAGATAGCCCTAGTTGTGTGTGTGTGTGTGTGTGTGTGTGTGTGTTGTTGTTGATGTTGTTGTTGTTGTTGTTATTGAATAAACTTAAAAGCTTAAAAGATGGATAATTTGCAAGAAAGGTCAGATATCCAGAGAGTGTAATGAGAATTTTTGTTCCAACTTATGATTTCTGGATTGCTTTGGCTTACTTCTGCCAGAGTTCACTAATCAAATTCTTCCCTTCCATTCTCCTTTCTTTTTCTTTTTTTTTTTTTTTTTTTTTGGTTTTTCATCTATGTTATGCTATAGGGAAGGAAACCGACATAACATATAAATGCCAATGATGCTGTTTAAGCGTTTATATACTATATTGTATATTATATATCACTTAATATATTGTGATTTCCATGAAAAATTATGATTCCCACAATAATAACCCAAGAGGTAGACCTTTTATCTCCTCAATTTGTAGGTGAGAAAACTAAAGTGCAAAGAGGTTATATAAATTTCCCAAGGACATACAGCTAAGTGGCAGGAACCTAGACTTGAATTTAGATTTGAACAATATATTCTGGGGTCATAATTTTGAAAGACTACAGCTTTCATAAATTCACATAAAACTTCCACTTGACTTAACATATTCCTGTTATGTGCTATGCTAGTGATTGCAAATTAGACATTAAGTAATGTTATATATTTGACTTTTTGTAATTAAGATAATTAATTACTGAGAAGTGTTGTAAATAAAATTATTCAAGTGTTCAACAAACTTGCAAAGTGTCTGAGTGCCAGGTTGAAGGAATTAAAATAAATTCCTCTAATGGAACTGGTAGCTTTGTTAGAAAGTCATCACAGATATTCCCTACAGAGTCTATGGAAAACTGTTAAAGAAGTCATGTTTAAAAAGGTTTTATATCATTTGTCTGTAAAATTCTTGTCTCTATACACAGCATTTGTGAAAAACTTGATAATAAAGAATTACTTTTCTAGTGCCATCCATACTTAATCATTAGATTATGTACATTACATTTCCTCTCTCTGATACACTTAGGTGTGATTGGGGAGATTAAACCATCTGGATTAATCATCAACTTCATCATCAGTATCCACCTAAAAGATTGTCTTTGCCAAAAGGTACTAAGTACTATGTCTATTTCTAACAGAATTGTCCAGAAAAAGGCAGTCTTAAATGTTATACCAACCCAATCCTTTTTTTCTCTCTCTTGATTTATAACCCAACTTGATGAAAAAGTCTAGTACACTGTTGAATAATAGAAGAGATAGAGATGTCCTTTTCATGTTCCTGGCTTTAGTTTTTACCATAAATATGATGATTACTCCTGTATTCTTGTAGCTTCCATATTGAGTCAAGAATGTTGCTTAGTTTGTTATAAGTTTTATTTTGTTTTAATCAGACATGGGTTTGGGGATTTCATTTCTTGAGGCCCTCCTGTGGGTTTGAGTACCTCCTTTTGTCTATACTGAAGTTAATTGCATTGATGTACTATTCTTGGTATATTTAGTATATTTTGAAAGACCACCGCATTCCTGGCATAAAGAACCTACTTATTCATAATAGAATCGATTTGCTATTATTTTTGTTTAGAATTTTTACTACACGTTTGTACATAAGCTTGACTTTTGCTTTCATATCCACCTATATGGTTTGGTATAGGAGTTATTTTAGCATTTTAAGTGATAAAAAGAGATCTTATTTTCCATACTTCAGAACAATTTCTATGAACTGGGAATTATCACCTCCTTAAAGGGGTATAGACATTTACTCATTAAATTATTTTAAAGTTAACTTTGGGAGAAGGAGATATTTTTCATCTCTTCTATTGTTTTTTAATTCTTCAATTTTCTGATTTGTGACAATTTTGATACAGTATGGGACAAAAGTAGGTTTACAGTTTATATGGAAAATAATACAATAAGTAATTAATAATAAAAGAATAAACTCCATGTTTTGTGTATTCACAACTATAAATTTATTTTTGCTCCATCCTGTATATTCCCTAGAGAGACTATTTGCCTAAATTTTAAAATGTATTGTGTTGTTTTTCAGTGTTCTACATTCTTCTATAAATCTTTTATTTCTAATATCCCCTTTTAATTCCTTATGTTTCTCTTTCCCACATTAAAAAAAATGGATTTGCCAAACCATCTGGATTTTATGTAAGTAGTCCTATTTTTAAGTGTTGGTAACTGATCTGATTTTAAAACATACTGAATTGGCCAGGTAAAAGACTGACAGTGGTCACACTTGAACTGATAATAACTGAAAATTATATTTCCTCTTTCCATACTCCTAGTAGAGTATCTTCATTTTTTTTCTTAAATATATTTATTTTGCTATTACAGTTGTCCCAATTTTCCTCCCTTTGCTCCCCTCCACCCAGTAGCCCATTTCTTCCAGCAATACCCCTGCCTTAGTTCATGTCCATGAGTCATGCATACAAGTTCTTTGGCTTCTCCATTTCCTTTATCCTCTTAACATCCCCCTGTCCATTCTGTAACTACCAATGTGTACTTTAAAAAATTTTTTCCTTTCACGTCCAGACAATTCACCATTTAATTACTGCCTTCTGTCAGCTTCTCAGATCATATTAATACATAGTTTTCTTTTCATTATTTCAAAATGCCTATGTTAATTCATTTGTTTAAAGAATTACTATTTTAAGTAATATGAATTGCAAAATTATCAAACACATGCAAAAATACATTTACACACATACATATTTGTACACATATTTAAAATACATACTGGGTTTTGAAGTGTTAATACAAAAAAATTTAAATATGCCAATAGCTTATATAATTATTACATGTTAAATGATAGTGTTTTAGATATATTGTAGCAAATTAAAGTTTTTTTCCTTCTTTAATACTTATTTTCTCTGGAATGCTATTTTGTGAAATACAGGGGCACCCACCTACCCTGGGTTCCAGCAGAGAAAGGGCACAGTGGACTAGAGAAGCTTGGGGAAAGTTTGGGTCAGTGGCTTTAGGGGGAGAGCTGAGGGAGCAGCCGATGAGTCCAGTGCTGACCCACCCCCCATACAGCCAGTAGACCACTCTTCTCCAAAGGGCGGTGGCCTGAGAGGAAGCTACAGACCCACCCATAGAAATTAATCCACCCCACCCAGCAGTGCCTAAACCTGATCTCAGATCACAGGTTGATTATATCAACAACCGAATTCCTGCCCTGCCCAGAGGTGCCTAAAATTGACCACTGATCACAGACTGATTGGATTAACAACTAAAGGAGACAGACAAAGAAAAGACAGTGGATCTCTGGTGGTCTCCAACTTGCTGACT
Source organism: Noctilio leporinus (assembly GCA_004026585.1). Lineage (NCBI taxonomy): Eukaryota > Metazoa > Chordata > Mammalia > Chiroptera > Noctilionidae > Noctilio > Noctilio leporinus. Next base: position 189,344 of record PVIW01001006.1, on the reverse strand, counting down.
AGGCCCAAACTAAGACATGAGCTGACATCACTAAGCACAGATCCAGGAAGTGAAAAAATTGCACCTCTACACCACAGAAGGTCACACCACTAAGACAGTAAGTCAAAGCAGACCAATCCAAGAAGCAGAAACAAACAAGAGTCACCTAAAATGGAAAGACAAAGAAATAAGACCTCAGCAAAAAGAAAGGGGGAATCCCCAGGAAGAGTGCAAAGTGAAACAGAGGTAAGCACACTCTCAGATATGAAATTCAAAATAATGATGATAGAGAAGCTCAATGAGCTTAGCAAGCTCAAAGAAAACTACAAACAACTCCAGGGGAACTATGAAGAACTCCAGGGGAACTACAAAGGACTCTAGGGAAGATACAAGGAACTTACTGAGAGCTACACCAGCATCTTCATTTTAAAATTTTTTTAAAAGGTTTAAATGTTAAACATTTAAAATGTTAAATTTTTAAATGTTTTTTTTTAAAAATGAAGAGAAAACAAAATAAAAAGGAATGCTTTTAATAGAACAAGCCACCTTCCCTGTGATTTAGAAGTATATTATACCACACATAAAGTCAACAAGAGGTCTTAAAAATAAAAAGAGAGTTTTTAAAAGTTAAAAACTGAATAGATTAGCTAAGAAAAAGAGTTATAGCCTATATAACTCATATTTCACTTCAATGACTTACATTCAGTAGCTGTATTCTTCCCCGAACAAGACCAGAATCTGAGAGCACTTTCATTTTCTTCTCTTTTTCTTTTCTTGTCATACTGTTAGCAAGTGGAATTTAAATACCTAATTGTTACTCTAATTTTTTAAATTTACAATTTATACTTATTTCACTTAGCCATATATTTGACTGGTTTATTATATATTTTGCTCACCACTTGCTACGTGTTTACATTTATTTTTCTATTTTACTTTAGCACCTCCTGTAGTTATTCTTTCAGATAGCATCTGAGAGGGATAAACTTTGATTATCACATACCTGAAAATGTCTTTATTTTTCTTTCATATATGAATGTTAGCTTAGGAGTATAGAATTTTAAGTTCAAAGTACTACATCTCATAGCTTTTTTTTAGAAAAAAATATTTTAAAAATATTTATTTATTTTAGAGGGAAAGGTAAGGAGAAAGAGAGGAAGGGAAACATCAACGTGTGAGAGAAACAATGACTAGTTGCCTCTCACATATAACTTTTCAGATACAGTTTCACTAATTTCTATGCCAAATATTATTGAGAATTCTGATTAAAGTTAATGTTAATTTCTTTTCCATGACTGTGTATACTAGAAGCTTCATTTTTTTTTCTTTATTCTTAATGTTCCCAGACTGATTGTGATCTGTGTCTGCTTATCCTCCTCTGAACTCTCTCATCCCTATGATTGTGAGAGCGAATGTCTTTATTTGGGTTTGAGAAATGTTCTGCTATAATTTATTGAAGACTTTCCTCCAGTCGGCTGTATCTATTCTCAGTTTCAGGTGCTACTATTCTATAATATTTAAAGATTTATATCTATCTAATAGCTTTCTGTGTTTTTCTTTCAAACTTGCTCTTTTTTTCCCTTTTTGTCCAATGCATATTGGATTGGTATACTTTCTTTGCTCAATTTTTCAGCTTACTTCCTCTTTTTAAAATGGAGTTGTAATTTACATATTTTAAAATACACAGTGCCCAAGTGGTTAACACTCTAAGATATGAACAGTTCCATGATTCCAGACCATCTTTTCCAGGAGATTCCCGTCCTTCACCAGAGACAATCACTATTTTAATAGTTTTATCACCGTAAGATAGTTTTATCCATTTTGAACTTAATATAAATGAAATTATAAAACATATATTCTTCTGTGTCTGGGTTCTTCACTTAACATATCTGAGATTATTTTCTTGATGATATCTGTCTCAATAGTTTGTTTCTTTCTGAGATATATTATGATTTCTTTCTTTAGCTTTTTTGACTTGTTCTTTTACAGTTGTCCCAAATTTCCCCCCATTGCTCTCCTCTGCTCTAACTGCCCCATCCTGCCCACCCCCAGAGTCAATCCCCACCTTATTGTCTATGTCAATGGATCATTTATACATGTTCTTTGACTAGCCCCTTCCCCTTTTTTCCACCCTAACCCCCCTCACCCTTTCCCTCTGGTCACTGTCAGTCTGTTCTTCATTTCCATGCCTCTGTTCTATTTTGCTTGTTTATTTGTTTTGTTCATTAGGTTCCTATTATAGGTGAGATTATGTGGAATTTGTCTTTTGCCACCTGGCTTACTGCACTTAACATAATACTCTCCATTTACATCCATGCTATTGTAAAAGGTAGGAGTTCCTTCTTTCTGCTGCATAGTATTCCATTATGTAAATGTACCAGTTTTTTGATCCACTGATGGACACTTAGGCTATTTCCAGCACTTGGCTATTATAAATAGTGCTGCTATTAACAGGGGTGCATAGGTTCCTTTGAATGGGTGTTTCAAGGTTCTTTGGCTATAATCCTAGCAGTAGAATTGCTGGGTCAAAAGGCAATTCCATTTTTAGTTTTCTAAGGAAATTCCATGCTGTTTTTCATAATGGCTGCCCCAGTCTGCATTCCCTTTTCTCCACATCTTCACCAGCACTTGTCGTTTGTTGATTTGCAACATCACTAGCCATCAGAAAGATACAAATTATATTATGATTTCTTTATCCAGGCTCTTGTTGGTGGACATCTGGATTATCATGAAAGAGGCTATTATGAACATTCTTATATAAACACTTTATGGATATATGCACTTCTTTCTCATGGAACTAATTCATTCTTCAGTTATATCTCTTTTTCTTCTTTTAAAGATATTGGAAAATTTATTTGTAGGAAGAGGGGAAGGGATAGAGAAAGAGGGAGAGAAACAACAATGTGTGGTTACCTCTTGGACACCACCAACTGGGGACCTGGCCTGCAACCCAGGCATGTGCCCTGATTGGGAATTGAACTGGCGACCTTCTGGTTCACAGGCTGGAACTCAATCCACTGAGCCACACCAGCCAGGGATGTAACTCTTTTTCTTAGCTAATTTATTCAATTTTTAATTTTTAAAAACTCTCTTTAGGCCCTGGCTGGTGGCTCAATGGATAGGCGCCGGCCTACGAACCCAAAGGTCACTCATTGGATTCCCAGCCAGGGCACATAACCAGGTTGCAAGCCAGGTCTCCAGCCAGGTCCATAGCTGGAGGCAGGTGAAAGGCAACCATACATTGATGTCTGTCTCCCTCCTTCCTTCCTTCCCCTCTCTCTAAAAATAATAAATAAAATCTTAAAACCTTCCAAAGCCATAAGCAATTTGATCTTAAAACTAAGCATGCATATTTCTTTTTTCTGGGTTTCGTTTGTTTGTTTGTTTTGCCATAGGCAATCTCTGCTAGATTGAAATTAGCTGTTTAAATGAAAATCTCCACTTAACTGAATTTTCATTTCCCAGGGGTTGTGTTCACATAGCCCAAAATATACAATTGGAAAGTTATCTCTGATCTATTTAATTTTAAGGTTTTAACACATAGGTGATAAACATTTAAACTAGATTTATAAATACAATACACAAAGCTCCATGAGTAATAAGGTATTTAAATTCTAGAGATGTTGTCTGTGGTTGTGGAGGTCAGAGGCCTTCAACCACTTAAGTTGGAATCTAGTAGAAGCTGGAATAAATCCTTGGCTTGTTCTTATAGCAATTGGTTGAAAAATATCCATTGACTTAAACAGCAGCATGTGGGTATGCTATGTCATAAAGCATTAGGAGTATAATACATCACAGAGACTCTCTGCAACTGATTTTCTGAGATTAAATGTAATGAATGTTTCACTCAGTTGCATTTTCAACAAACTTGAAGCCATTTTATTTTTATTTTCTTTTTTTATCTCCCTCTCAAAGTTTCCCATAATAAGGTTAAAAGTGACTTCACTTTTAAATTTACAGTATTATAAATTCAGCAGCTCCAGAAGGGGGAAGAGTCGGCATTAACTTAAAATCAATAAACTTTTTAGACATTTAAACAAAACCAAAAATTAACTTTTAAACCCTGGTCAAGAAACCCAATCACATTTTTCTTCTCTAAGTTTGTTTTTACAACTTTTTGTGTCTCTCAACTCAGATTTTATTTTTCATGTACCATTCCATATATTTTAAAATGCTACTACTCCTTCGATTGATGTTTAGAGGACCAAATGATTATTAACTAGTTCTTAGTGGTGAGAATTTAGAATGTATTATAATAATAAGTGTGTGTATGTGTATAAAACTATGACCCTGGAAAAATTTTATATTCAATACTTCCAAAGGTAATGGTTGATCATTATGGATAATAATTACTGAATAACTTTAGGATGGGGTATAACTCAGAGAAAGAGGAAAAGCTAACTAGTGGTGAAAGAATCAACTTACTCTGTTACTTTGTTTTGCAGTGACTGTAACAATATGTTTATTTTTCTGTAAGCTTTATTTCTCTCAACTGAGATGGTAATGTGCATGAGACCCAGAGTTTTGCTTTCGCTTGTCTTTTATGTAAATAATTACAGTGCTTCACACTGGGTTCACTAAAGAGGAAGCTTGGGAGCTTTGGAGTCACTTGCATATCCCTGGACATTCAGAATGCCAGCCTTTGTGTGGGAGAGGATAGTGATTGAAACCTATTCCTCACTGCATTTCACAGATTTATGGGATAAGAAGTTTCAGTATGAAATTTGGAGAATTGAGCTCTTTTCTTTTTTTCTTTTTTCTTTTTTTCACTTACGCAGTTCAGAATAATTTGGGAAAGGCCATTCACAATTAATACAACCTTTAACTCAATGAAAGGTTTAAAAGTGCTTTTGTGATATTCAGATACATATACAAAGGTCTGTCCAGAAATATCCATCCATATATAATGAAAAATAGACACATTTATTGAAGAATATACAAGATACAATAAACATTTTACCTAGGACAGTGATGCCTCAGTCCCTTTCAAAGTAGGCACCATGGGACCTCACACAGTTCTCCCAATTACCATCAGCTGACCCAACTTATTTGCCTGAATCTCATCAACAATCTGAAATCTCTTCCCTTTCAAAGGTGATTTTAGGTTTGGAAAAAGCCACAAGTTGCACAGCACCAAATATGGGCTGTAAAGGGGCTGAGTCACCTGAGTGTTTTTCCGAAAAGCTGTGCATGAGACGCAATGCATGAGGGGGCACATTGTTGTGACGAAGCTGCCAATCACCAGTTGCCCATAGCTGTAGCCATCTGAGTCGTCCAAATAGTTTCTACATTGTAATGTTCAAGCTTAACACAAAATTTGATGCAGATTCATTTCTGTACTCCATCATTTTGAATGGGATGACCACACAGTACACACGCTGACTCAATGGAGTCTACCACTCCCCCTTACTAGTACAGTGAAGGTGTCATTGCTCACATATTTGCACTCCAGCCCACTCTCCTTGGCTGCCAAGCTACATTGATGTCATGTAAACTGTTCTCATTATATTAACAAGGACTGAACTTTTTCCAGACAGACCTTGTACATATTAAATGTCAAATTATAATACTATAAACAGAGATCCTGTTATGTCTATCAAAGTGAATAGCTAAGAAAAGAAGTATACAAATATTTATTACTTGTGCACCTATAATGGTTTATTTTCTTAGCAAGACTTACCATGCATCTTACACTGGGTCTCTGCTTCCTGCAAAAAAAAAAAACCCACTCAATCCTTTCCTTTCCAAAAAATGAGAGGGAAAAGTAAAAGGATAGTTTCAAAGTAATTACAGGAAATTTTAAAATTATATATATATATATATATATACCTCAGATCTTTTTTCATAGGAAAGAAGTGACCTTTAAAAGTTCCAAAATGGATTGTCAAGTGCCTTAAGGCACTAACTCAATGGCAGTAAGATATCTCATTGCAGCCTCAGGGGACAACCATCAGAGAATATTCTAGCAAATGGTTCCTCCTGGAGCACAACTTTAGTTTGGGTAATGTGTATCTATTGTCTGATAGATTTTGAGTGCACTGAGGATGAGAATTATGTAGTATTACCCTTGAGTCCTTTGTACCTACCACTATGCCTGGTACTTAATTAGGCACTCTGTAAATGCTATTTAAATGTTGGATGCTATTAGGAATGGTTAAGTTTAATGAACAACAGAGCTACTCCTGGCTAAATTTAATTGGCAAATGGATTGGAGGTGGTCACTGCAGAAGGTATAAGAGTTACAGAACAAGTATGGGGAGAAGGATTGACAAGTATGGGGGTCAAACAGTATTGAAAGAACATTGTCAATTTTATCTGTGCAGCTTGTAAACAAAAACAGCAAAAGGCAATTTTCATCGAGAACACAAGAATGCCTCTTAAAAATCTGTGTTTTCATATATCTGATTGTGGTTTACTAATGAAATAAGAGCACTTCCTAGATATCACAGTAAGAAGGCCCATTTTAAAACAATAAGATTTTAAGCAATTCTTTTGGTAGTTTATCAGGTAATAGTGATAACCACTTAGTTTTAAAACTAGACAAGTATTATGGTATCTTAAGAGGCAGAATAGAATTCAATAGCTGAAATTCCTTTACTGGTTTTTTTGAGACTCAAAATAAGTGCCAGTTGCGTGACCTAGTTATTGATCAGCTTTTATTTAAGGCACCTACCAAAGGTTCTGTCTTTAACACCCACACTTCTTTCCCTCTGTCATGCTGCCTTATCTTTAAAATGAAAGCAGATGATCAAAAACCTATCAAAGAAAATGAGCATTCCAAAATTCTGAATACAATGATTTCTATAGGAAAGCCAACTATTCTGTTAAAATCCAAGCTGACTGACCTAGATCTTCAAACTGAAGGTTTGCTGAGACACGTGCAGGTGTGTCGGTCTCTGAGATGTGGGTTATTTAAACAGATGGTCACAGTGACACAGGGAGCACTATATGCAAATTGGCATAGACTAAAACCAGAAAGGAAGCCAGCTAAGAGAGGAAACATTATCTCACCGTGGACCTCTGAGCATTTTAATTAAAACACAGAACAAAATTCAGAGTGCTTGGATGTACTTGTGCAGAATAGTAATGGAGTATCAGTATTGGCTGTGTAGTTGCTATGATACCAATAGTTGGGAGGGCTGGGGAGTTGTTGGAATCTTCTTCAGAATTTACTAAGTTTCTGGATGTGATTTGGCCCTGCCATTTATGTATGCATTCAAATAAGATCTAGGAGGAAAAAGTCAAGTGAAGGCAGTGTCTCTGCTGCGGTGTTAATACGGGCATGTAAGGTTATAGAGAAGTTTGTTGTTGTAGTTGTTGTTGTTGTTGTTGATCTATAACAGCATTTATGGCCAAGATGCTAGTTTGGCAGGTATTAAGAGACAATTAAGGCAGAGGCATCAGTGGCTTCCAGATCTGTGGATCTGGAAATCCAGATTTCTGAGGGTGACATGGAGGACAGTAATGTGGTCTTTTCTGGGACTCAATCTTGGTAGCCCAGCCTGCTACTCCAGTCCTGCCAATAATTTGTGCACACTCCTACTTTCCTCTATTATTGACTTTTTAGCTTAAAAAAGCCAGAATACTTGTTCCTGCAACTCAAACCTAATTGATACAGTATATATAATAAAATAGAGGCCTTTCCAACTGTATTCCCCTCCCCAAAATCTCTGCTGCCTTTTTTTTTTTTTTTTTTAAGATTTTATTCATTATTTTCAGAGAGAAGGGCAGGGAGGGAGGAAGAAAGTGAGAGAAGCATCAATGTATGATTGCCTTTCACCTGCCTCCATCTAAGGACCTGGTTGAAGACCTGGCTTGCAACCTGGTTATGTGCCCTGGCTGGGGAATCAAGCCAGCAACCTTTGGGTTTGCAGGCCGGCACCTTATCCACTGAGCTACCAGCCAGGGCTATGTGCAGTCTTTTATAAGTTCTGTTTCCAGTACTGAATTGTAAAGTACACACCTTTACCTCATTCATCTTTCTCAAGAAGAAAGCAGAAAATAACATTTCAAGAGAAAGGAGTTAAGCTTATTCATTAAATAACTCAGAGAAGTCATTTTGGAAAATAAGAATATCAAAAGAGATAAAGATGAAGCATGTCAAGTGAGAAGTCATGTTCATAAGGGTTTAAAGTCATGTTTACAACTTACGTGCATTAAGATAGAAGATGAAAGAATGACTGCTTCTTACAAAGAGCTATTATCTAAAATTGACAAGAAGTTTCCTGGACTTAGGGGATTGAAGTCCAGATTTATTGCATGTTTTCTTTATTGCATCATTTTTTTTCTCCAAAGGGAGTCTAAAGGACAAGGCAAATGTAGGACTGTTTGGTTCATGCTACTAGATCGTTCAATAGATGTATAGTAGGTTCATGCTTGATTATTTTATCCAGCTTTTAAAATACAAGTATGTGCTTATGCCATTATTTGGTTTTGTTTTTTGAAATCATTTTTTAATTTTCAATTACAGTTGATATACAATATTATATTAGTTTCAGGTGTACACCCCAGTGATTAGACATTATAAAATTTACTCAGTGATCATCTGATAAATCTCATACCCATCTGACACCTTACATAGTTATTATAATATTATTGACCACGTTTCCCTATGCTGTACTTTACATCCTCATGACTATTCTGTAACAACCAATTTGTACTTCTTAATCCCCTCCACCTTTTTAACCCATTCCTCCAACCCCCCTCCCAGCTGGCAACCATCAAAATGTTCTCTGTATTTGTGAGTCTGTTTTTGTTCTGCTTGTTCATATATATATATATATATATATACATATATATATACATATATATATTAGATTCAATTGTTGATAGAGACACATTTAATGTTATTTTATTGTTCATATTTTTAACTTTTTTCCCTTCTTCTTAAGATCCTTTTATTATTTTATGTAATCCTGGTTTGGTGGTGATGAATTCCTTTAGATTTTTCTTGTCTAGGAAGCTCTTTATATGTCCTTCAATTCTAAATGATAGCTTTGCTGGGTAGCGTAATATTAGTTGTAGGTTCTTGCTTTTTTAATATCTTTTTTATTTTTGTTCTATTATAATTGTCCCGATTTTTCCCTATTGCTCTCCTTGTCTAGAAAAGATTAACTATTTAATTTACCTGCACCTCTGCTCCTGGAAAAGAGAGGAAGAACTTGTTTACCCTTTGTGTTCCATAATGGTTCAAAGCAAAGAAGCAAATTTTCCCTTACACCTTTGATAAGACTTAAGGATGTCTCCCTATTTACCTATAACAAGGCCATATACAAGACCCCCAAATTCCCATTCATAAGTGATTAACTGAACTTTTATCCTACTGAGCAATGGGAACAAATGCTTGTTAATCAGTTTCTTAAGATTCTTTTCTTTCAAGCCCCTGAACCTTGCCAGCACACAACCCCTCCTTAACAGCCCCTCCAGAGAACAGGCTGGCCTCAGGGTAAAAATGCTCTAATTTTGCTCTTACTCCACTCTGGGTTCTTACTAGCTTTGCTTATTCCTTCTAAAAGGAGAAGCTTACAAATCTTATGGTGTGAGTTCTCGTGTGGTAGTAGACCCTTTCCCTCCCTACACTAATCATGTCTATAAATCTTATTCAATATGGACTTGTTTTTTTATTTGAAAGGGTACACTCATTATCTTTATTAACATTTTTTCTTTCCTATTCTCATATATTCATAAGAAAAAAATTACTTTGCTAAATCTGACCCATAATCAATTTAGGTTTTTAAAAAAAACTTTATTGAGGCATAATTTATATAATATAACTGTATACATTTAAGGGATACAGTTTGATGAGAGTTGACATTTCTATAACCCTGTGAAACTTATGTTACCATCAATACATGGAACATCTCTATCACCCCTAAAAGTTTCCTGGAACCAATTTGCATACAACCTTTTTTTCTGCCCCTGTTCTCATGCAAGCACTGGTCTGTTTTCTTTCACGATAGATTGGTTTGCATTTTCTAGAATTGTGTTTATGTGGAAACATACAATGTGCCTGGCTTCCTTCACTCTGCTTAATGATTTTTAGATTCAATCACATCATTGCGTGTCTTAGTAGTTTATTCCTCTTTTTCTGTTTTGTATTATTACATTAGTATGGATATACCACATTTTGTATATCCACTTCTTTATTGATGCACATATGAACACTCAAGTACAAATCTTTAAGTGCACATACATTTTCATTTCTTTTAGGGAGGAAAACAAGGGCTAGGTCCTGTTTAAGAAGTTGCTATTTTAGATTATTACAATAATAGATAGGTCCCACTTAAGTTTGCACTAACATTGTATATTATACAGGGTGGAAGAAAGGTAGGTTTATATAGTTCATCTGAATGTAATATAATAATAAATAATACAAGAATAAACTGCGTTTTGTGTACTCACAACTGCAAACCTACTTTTGCCCCGCCCTGTATATAAGATATTATTAATAATTAGTGTGGAATTTCTTTTGGATTTGGTTAAAATTAGGCTGAAAAATTTTTTTTTAGGCTGTGTAATTTTAATTTTGAGGGAGAGTTAGTAACACTTTTTGGTGCTTTTGAAATTACTCACCTTCCCATTTTTGTCCAAATGGATAAGAGTTGACTAATAGCACATCAAAATCCATATAACAGAAACTCATATCTTATTATGGTTCTAACACTTTTATAACCATGAATCTGGAAATCTATTTATTAGTAAATAGTGTATAGTAGTCCAATTTCATAACAATGAAGCCTATTGGTATTATTAAAGTATTGCTCTTTTCAATACAATTATAAGAGTGTAAATTGCTTTATATTCTTATGGTGAATATAAAGTATTGCTCATTTGCCCCATAATACACATGTTAATTTCAAAAATTTCCTTGGTTACTATCCAATAAATTTAATACTGCCTTTAATTCAGTAACAAATGTCTCATAATTTTTTCAGAATATATTTATATTTTAAGAAATTTCAAAAGTTGTAGTTAAAAATCTGTAGAAGCTAATGGATTAATTGTTATCAATACTATAATGATATAATATAATTTTATTTTATTTCTATTCATTCCTAAATATGATTGAAAACTATTAAGATTACCAAATAAGTATCTTAGTAATATGTTTAAATTACTATTTCTATATTTACAATAAATAATACATAAGGAAAGTTGACATTTACTAATATGTATGATATCATTCTATTTACAATGAACCAGAAACAACTTCACACAACTGAGGTTTCTCAATCTTGACATTTTGATGAAGAGATAACATCAATTTAGATGATAAAGTGTCACTTCTGAAATAGGTGTATTTGATATCAAGAAGGTGTTTAATCAGATAGCAGAATACAATAGTGGAATGATATGACAAATGGATAACATATACAGCTCTACCTGGCAATTTTTGTTTAAGGCACTTTGTTTCATGATAAACATTTTATCTTGCTTTTGCTGGGTCACCTAGGAAATTCTTCCATACTTTATTTGAAATGAATATGCATTTAGATGACCTTTCAACCAGAGCTCTTTAAGAAGAAAACTGTTCATTGGAAGGTTTTAATTCTTCTTTAAAATTGGTAGTCAAAGGGAAAGGTCACTGTTTGCACATATACTATAATTAGAAACTTTTGCTGGTTAGCTTTTCAGTTGGTTAGGAAGAGATACAATGAGCTACTTTAATTTTATGTACTATTTACATTGTGCAATTTAATGACTTGATTTGTTCAGATTAATTTCAAATATTAGCATTGCAGGTGCTGAGCAGAACAGGAATGCTCATGTATCATGAAGTGTCTAACTAGGTTAGTCTTCAGCTGTGATTCTGAAATTAGATACATTAAGGAAAAAATATAAGGCAATTAAAATTCATTAAGTTCTACTTATGTGCCTGGCATTGTGCTAGGGCCTTTCTCATAAAATATATAATTTAATCTTCAATTGTTGAGGACTATGAAACTCTACTTTTGACTTATAAGGAAACTTTAACCTTATTTTCATCTCTTTTCCTTTTCTCAAACTCAAACTCACTTATCTTTTCCCCTATGTGGTGCACAGGAAGACCTAAATAAATATTAGTTTGGAAAGAAATGATTTTCTGGTTGGCCATGTTTTTTTCCCTACAAATGGTAGGTTCTCCTGCCGAATAATTTGGCTCACCACCTGAGTGATTGCAAAGGGCTTCAGCGCCCCAGCCAGAACCCTTTTCTCTGCATAAGCTATGCATGCTGGGATGAAAGTTAAAGAGGGCTCAAAAGAGTTTATTGTTTTGTTTGGCTCATTAGTCAATAAGTAGATGTCATTTCTAATTAAGTAGGAAGCACAGTAGATCACTACATTTTAGCCATTCAAGATTGCATTTTTGGCCAACTCAAAATATTTCGTGATCCCCAGCAAACCTTGTCAGTAATAAAGAGGAAATTGTCATTATCCCAAGGGACTTTCAATCGTTTCTAATCCCATGAGCACCCTGGTATGTGACTTAACACTCTAATTCTTTTCCCAAACCCCCTTGGCCATTCCTACTTCATAGGGATGGGGCAGGAAGTGTCACTAGTTCCCCTGGGAAGATAAAGCATCCACTCAGTTCCTTTTCTGTGACCAGCCTTTTTCAGTTTCATGTGGGGAGTCTTTGTGATCTGATCGCTACTGTCCTACTTAACTGTTCTCAACCATTTAGTACCACCCTACAGACATTTGGAAACATACATTGAGTTGTAACCTCCTTTCCCTTCATTTTTTCTTTGAAGATTAGGACACTGATTTGTCTTTTACTTTTAACCCTGAGCCTCTGATAGAGGTTGAGTGATTGATCTTCCTCCATCCAGCTCTGAGGGCTAGACCCTTAGCTCTGCATGGGTGCTGAGGTAGGAGTGTGGAGATGCCCGGAGAAGGCTCTGCGGCAGTCACGGACAGTGCTATGTTCAGCTGAAGGCCTTTATTGTTGGTTTAAATTACTTGTTTTAAAAACAGTTTGCTTACATTACATTATGGTTATATCTTTACTAGAAAAAAATGGGTTCAGAGCCTATAGGGTTTTGATCCTTTACTGGTTTGATAACTCATAGGAGAAAGGAATCTATAGTAATTACTATTCCATTTTCGGGGATAGGAATAGTAACAGTCTAATCTGTTTCATAACTGTTTAAATGACCCTTAGAAGGCTTAGTGAGAACAAAAAGTGGAGACATGTTTCCTCCACAGTAAAAATTGAATTGTTTGTGTAATTGCATCCTGACATGTTTTGTGGTTTGAAAACCAAGAATATACAGGAATATATTTTGAAATTTCTAGTTGATTTTTTTCTCTGCTTTTGACCCAAAAGCAAAATGTAAGAAAATTACAGATGAGACATTAAAAAAACGTTCATTTACTATGGGATAGGAAATTCTGCCAAAAAGACATTAGAGCTCAGAAGAGAGAAGACCTCAGGCTTCCATCTTCATAAACTTTCATATCCGCATAAAGGAGTGAGAAGTGCTTATTAGGGCATTTGATAAGATAATGTGCTAGGAGAATTTCTACCCAGAAACTAGGGAAGCTTGTGAACCCTGGGACAGGCTGATGCAGGAACTTAAATGTGTAATGTTAGTTGTGTTGCACTGTGATTTGAAGCAGTTTAGGTTAGTTTCAAGTCATCCATTTGTGCTTAGGTAGATCTATTTAATGGGCTCTTTTTCAAGGGGTGTGTTATTGCTAACTGCCCAAAGTTCACAATTGGTGTAACATCATGGTAAAATCTGTTGTTTTAATAAAGAATTTGGATATTTGTAGGGAAGTAAGCAATACTCACTTGTTTCAGACTTGGTCTTTGGGAAGTGTTTTATATTTGCTAAATAAATCATACACATCAACCAATAAGTTTATAACACAAACATATATTTTAAGTATTTTGGTTGGAGTCTACAAAGCATTTGAACTTCTGTGATCCTTATAAGGACCATGAGAGACATAAGGTGGATAATGCAGGTATGATTTCTTCACTTCTATAGAGGAGCAATTTGAGGGTCAAGGAGGTCAAGAGTGCCTCCTGGTCAGGAGTGGCAAGTGACCTGTTATCACATAGGTTTCTGTACTCTGAACAATTTGTCACTTGGTTTAAGGCTTTGTCATTTTGAAATTATTACTAATTTTGGAACAAGGTGCCACGTATTATCTGAATGCAGAATTACATTAATTTACAAAATTACAAGTAAATCCAGAATCCTAAAACCAGTGGAGTAATATGTAAAAAAAAAAAAAAAACAACATAAAATGTACTGAAAATGTATCTCATAGTAGCGTACATGTAGACAGGTTGTGAAGAAAGAAGGGCTGATTTGTAATTAGATGCAGAGAAGACTGAAGTACTTGATTCAAGTTACACATTACTTAATCCTTTGAAATCCCAACTTTTCATTATGACAAGATGATAATTATAAATAGTAAAATGGTTGGTTTATATTAATTTAGTAATTGCTCTAAAAGGAAATACATTATTATTTTTTTTTACAATGCAAAATGGCTGAATAAGTAATAGCCATAAAAAAAGTGATCAAGCTTTCCATATTTGGATTTAAAGTTGATAAAGTACATGGCTAGCTAAATTCACAATTTCTGTCACCCACATTGCTGGGCCGTGTCTCTGTGCTAGGGCTGAGTTGTCAGATAATAAAACCCCAAATATGATTCCTGTTTTCTGGGATGAGTAAGACTCATTGGATACTGTGTATGGAGTATAAGACTTTTTTTTTTTTAATTTAAGATTTTATTCATTATTTTCAGAGAGAAGGGCAGGAAGGGAGGAAGAAAGGGAGAGATGCATCAATGTATGGTTGCCTTTCACCTGCCTCCAGCTATGGACCTGGCTGGAGACCTGGCTTGCAACCTGGTTATGTGCCCTGGCTAGGGAATCAAACTAGCAACCTTTGGGTTCACAGGCCAGCTCCTATCCATTGAGCTACCAGCCAGGGCTGGAGCATAAGACTCTTATAGGGTTGATTGCCTTAACATAACCATGAATAGCAGTTATTTTAGTGCCATCTGAACTTGGATTAATTAAGGGGAAGGGGAAACAAGAGGTTATTATGTTTGGTGGGGAGGACCAAAAAACTGGAAATACCAACTTCTGCTATCAGTCAGAAACAATTTAATTCAGATATGGTTCCTAAGAGGTGGAGTTGAAATGGAACCCAAATCTCTGTTCCATATTTTAGGATTTGTCATTAAGACACAGTCTTTTGTGTCTGTCTGTCTATTGGAAATAAGAAACCTTACTTCTTTTTTGATTAATTAATTACTGCATCCTTTATATCCCCACCATTACAGATTTTATCACACACCGCTTTGCATTAGTTTATTACATGTATTGGGTTGGCCAAAAAAGTCTGTATGTGTTTTTTTCCCCCATAAAATAAAAGGTACATTTTTCACTTTCATCAGTAAATATTGATTTGGATATTTTGAGTATGTCAGCTATCTCCCATGTGGTATAACCTTGGTTGTTCTCAATTAATGTCTTGATTTGATCACTGTCAACTTCAACTGGTTTATCCAGCTGTGGAGTATCATCTAGTATGAAACTTAGCAAACCACTTTTGACATGTTCGAACGGTCACATATACTGTTCACCTTCTCCATATACTGCATAAATCTCTTGTTGCATTTCAGTTGCATTTTTACCTTCCTTGAAATAATAAAGCATAATGTGCCAAAAATGTTGTGTATTTTCTTCCATCTTCAAGATTAAAAATGGCTACATAAAAATTCATCAATTTGACTTTTTTAATGCACGCTGATATGACCGCTATCACAATATTAACAAAATTGTTTCAAAAGAAGTTAAGGACAACTAAGTGTTACTAGAGCCATCTTATGGGGGGGGAGGGAGGGGGAGACAAACTTTTTGGCCAAACCAGTATGTGTCTCTTTAATTTGACTTGATAAAAACCTGTAATCATGGCCCTGGCTGGTAGCACAGTGGATATGGCACTGGCCTAGGAACCCATAGGTCGCTGATTCGATTCCCCAGCCAGGGTATATAACCAGGTTGCAAGCCAGGTCTCCAGCCAGGTCCATAGCTGGAGGCAGGTGAAAGGCAACCATACATGTATGTCTCTTTCTCTCTCTGCCTCTCTCTGGAAATAATAAATAAAACCTTTCAAAAAATAAAAAACAAAACAAAACAAAACAAAACAAATCTGTGACCGGTTACTGCCTTTCATAAAATAGACCTGTAACATGGACTTGAAGAATTTAAAAGAATTGAATGAATGTCTATTTTTTATTATTTCTATCACAACAATGCCTTAAATCCTGTATGAAAGAATGAAAGGAGGAAATGGAGGGAGGAAGAGGAAAGGAAGGAAGGAAGGAAAAATATTGTGATGCAAGGAAAAAAATTAAAATGCAGCCATTTTACCTACTGTTTCCCATCTTTATCAATAGTATTTGTCAGGTAAAACTATAATTTCATCTTGTTTCTAATCCATTTATAATTTCAGATGTTACCTTTATTATTGTCCATATTTATTTTCAGGTATTTATATTTGTTTCTATTAGGTCAGAGTCATCTCTCTTTTAAATGGTATCAGGTGTTTCTTTCACTGATTTCAGGTTATTTGTTCCATTAATGACATTTTATCACAATTTAAGAGTTAATCATATCATTGGAAGTGATATAGGGCTGCTTATGTTTTTTCAAATTAGTATCTTGGGTTTCTTCAGGTAGATTCTCTGAAGTGGGATAGCTGGTTCAAAAGGTAGATCCATTTTTAATTTTTGGAGATATCTCCATACTGCTTTCCACAGTGATTGCACAAGTCTGCTTTCCCACCAGTAGTGCAAAAGGGTACCCCTTTCTCCAGATCCTCACCAGCACTTGTTTGTTGACTTATTGATGATAACCATTCTGACAAGTTGAGGTGATATCTCAGTGGCTTTAATTTGCAATTCTCTTATGATTAGTGACATTGAACGTCTTTTCATATATCCATAGGCCATCAGTATGTCCTCTTTGGAGAAGTGTCTATTTGGGTCCTTTGCCCATTTTTTAATTGGATTGCTTCGTGTGTGTGTGTGTGTGTGCGTGTGTGTGTGTTGAGTTTTGTGAGTTCTTTATAGATTTTGGATATTAGTCCCTTATCAGATATATTGGCAAATATTTTCTCCCATTTGATGGGCCATCTTTACATTTTGTTGACAGTTTCTTTTCTGTGCAAAAACTTATTAGTTCAAATTAGTTCAATTTATTTATTTTTTCTTTTGCTTCCTTTGCCTTATGAGCTATATCATTAAAAATATTGCTGTGGGCAATGTCTGAAATTTTACTGTCTGTGTTTTTTTCTAGCATTTTTATGGTTTCAGGTCTAACACTTAACTCATCCATTTTGAATTTATTCTTATATTCAAAAATAAGGTGGTATAGGAAGGTATCTAGTTTCATTTTTATGCACCTATCCATTCAGTTTTTTCCAATACCATTTACTGAATAAACTGTCTTTAGCCCATTGTATGTATTTGCTTCTCCTGTCAAATATAAATTGGCTGTAAAGGTATGGGTTTTTTCCTAGACTCTCTATTCTGTTCCACTGATCTATGTGTCTGTTTTTATGCCAATAATCTGTTTTGATTATTATGGCTCTATAGTTTGATATTAGGTAGCATGATTCCTGACTTTGTTTTTCATTCTTAGGTTCACTGTTGCTACATGAGGCTCTTTGAGATTCCATATAAATTTTTAAAATACTTTTTTCTAGTTCTGTGAAATACACCATGGGAATCTTGATAGGAATTGCATTGACCCTATAGATTGCTTTGGGTAGCATGGACATTTTAATGATGTTAATTCTTTCTATTCATGAACATGGATGTGCTTCCACTTATTTGTATCTGTTTCAGTTTTTTTCTTCAGTGCCCTATAATTTTCCATGTACAGGTCTTTTATAGCCTTGGTTAGATTTATTCCTAGCTACTTATTTCTAGGTATTTTATTCTTTTGAAATGATTATGAATGGGATGGTTTTCTTGATTTCCATTTCTGTTAGTTTACTATTGGGATATGAAAATGCAACTGATTTCTGGATATTAATTTTGTATACTGCTACTTTGCTGAATCCATTTTTCAGTTCTAGTAGTTTCTTGGTGAAATATTTGGGATTCTCTTAGTACATATCATGTCATCAGCAAATAAAGATAGATTTTCTTTGTTCTTTCCAAGGTGGACCAAGCTAGCTTCAAATGGCCCCAGAATTGAATGAAAATGATATACTATATGTTCCATGGAACATGTCTAGTAAGAGGTGATATTCACACTGAATTAAAGAAGGACAAAAATATTCTTAACCAGAAAATTAGAGGATGTGATTGAAGCAAAAAGTGCAGGATGCTCAAACACTGAGTGAATTTGGTTGTGCTAGTTACAAGAGGGAGGGCAAGAGAAGGTGAGACTAGAAATCAGAAGGACAAGATGGGAAATGATCTCATATGACATGCCAAGGAGCCTGATTCCTCTTAGTGTAATGGTAATAGTGATCACAAAGGAAATACATGGCCAGATTTCTATCAGGGAATTATTGTTCTACTGGTAGAATCCAAGAGCACAGACAAGGTTGAGATTAGGCCCTGGAGCCTATTTAAGAGCTATTGCAGTGGGAATAGAAATTATGAAGAGATTAAAATTGATGTGTAATTGAGAAAAACATTCTGTTAATGTGTGGTACTATTTATAGAGGATGTTACCATTTTTAATTGATATTAAAATGCAAAATATTGCACATTTTAATGTCTCTGCAATTAGGATGCATCCTTCAGTCCATGGGATGTTAACATTAAATAGTGGCAGGTTTCCTTTTTTTTTCAGTAATCATAGCATATTGATGCCTCTTCAAATTGTTGGTCTTCGATACAGTGAAACAGAAGAATAATCAT
This sequence comes from Noctilio leporinus, assembly GCA_004026585.1. Classification (NCBI taxonomy): domain Eukaryota; kingdom Metazoa; phylum Chordata; class Mammalia; order Chiroptera; family Noctilionidae; genus Noctilio; species Noctilio leporinus. The sequence goes on along the minus strand of PVIW01001006.1, from coordinate 170,477 downwards.
GGACTTTTAAGCACTAAACTGAAAGCAGAAAAGTGGAATAAGTTCTACAAATGATAATCCCACCTACATCTCTGGAACAAAATCTTTAGCTATTTCTCTGCTTTGGTTTCCAGCTATCCCCTCTTCCTAAGTATTCATTACATCAAGGGAGGCAACTGAGTATGCCCAGGAACTGAGAGGTGGTGTAAATGAGTTAAGCTGGGAGGGGAATGATAGTCCCTCTCTAAAAGACAGTTGCTACTCAGGTTGTCCCAACTGCTGCTGAACACATGAAAAATTAGTGTTATCAGATTCAAGAGAAGCTTGGAAGTCTGATTTTTTTTTTTTTTTTTGACATTTCACAATATTTCAATATTGGAAAGCCATCCCACATTTTAAATAACCCTGTGCAAGCCAAACAAAACATACCTGTGTGCTCAGTAAACTACAAGCCTTGCTTCTCTGCTAAGCCTCTTGTTAAAAGAGTGATCATACTAATTTCTATTCCGTTCAATGTTATTATATTAAATGCTAAGTGTCACTGAATGTCAGTGACAAGACTAGTCACATCTGGGAGAGATGAGATCTCTTCCTTGTGTGTATCAGCCATCTGGTACAGCTCTCAGCCACATGAATCCTTTTGTGGCAGCTGTAGGGGTAGTCTCAAGGCCTGTGATATATAATGGGCTAGTCATTTTGTCCTAAAATATGTCTGTTTGATCATCTTTTCAACAGGAAAAATTCTTGATCACAGTGTTTTGACATAATAAAATGATATATCATGCCACAAAATTCCTTTCTTTTTAAGAAACAATAGCAAAAGCAGTTGATGTTTAAAAAGCTGCCTGGAATGCCCAAGGGGATTTTCTTATTTCAGCTCTTACAGATTTATCATTTACTAATCTCCTGCAGTCACAAACTTTGTCAACATTTGTAATGTACTATTGAAAAATTCATAAAGAATAAACATGTTATTTTTCTCTTTTGCATGTTAATGTCTGATTCAGACTCAATTAGACTGTAAGGGAAGAGTTCTGCTCTGGCAACATGGAGTAGCATGTACCACACTTGACATTCTTCCACAGATAACTTGGACATACTGCAGAAGACAGTTGTCTTCAGTCACTGAATAATGGGTAGTATAGGCTGTGACTTCTGAGAGAAGGGAAAGCCAAGGTGAGTACCACATGCACCTTGGCTTCCTAACTGGGACATGTATAGACTTAACGAGGCTAAGCATGAGGAGCTGGGTAGGCCTTTGAGCTAACAAACATATCAGGGAAGATAGACAGGAACTGTTAGAAGACACTGGATCTCTTGCCAAGGGTAAAGAGACTTCACTGAGCATCTCAGATATTTGGTTGAGACCTCAAAAAGGCCACAACCTAAAAGTAGAGCTCATACCCTAGGGAAAGACCATGACATAAGACCAAGAACAAAACCCAAATAAATCTGCTGTAACAACAAATAAAACCAAACTGGACAGGATCAAAAAGATTTATCAACAGTTTAACTGCCTGGCTCTGAAAGTAACTTTCTTTAAAAGAACATAATGTAATCCAGACTCCATAGGGTGCATCATTTTAAAATGTTGATCACACAATGAAAAAATAAAAATAAAAAAACTATGAATCAGACATTCAAAGCAGCAGGATATTGGACCCATAATCAAAGAAAAAAAAAAAAAAAAAGTCAATAAAATAGACTTGGAGCTAGCCCAGAAGTTGAAATCAGCATATGAAGAGTGTGCAACAAATATGGTAAATTCATTCAAGAACATGAAGCAAAATATGGGCATAATGAGTGAACATATGGGGTATCTCAGCACAGAAATAAGAACTCTAAAAAGGGCCTAATGGAAATTTTAGAATTCATAAGTATGTTACATGAAGTTAAAAATGCATAAGCTTAGGACTGGCTTGGAGGCAAAAGAAAAAAAGGTCAGTGAACTTTAAAACAAATCACTAGAAATCATCTAATTTAAGGAATAGAGATAAAAAGGAGAAAAACCTCAAAAACTTGTGGGAAATACTGAGAAGGCTATGTGTATCCCAGAAGGAGAGAAGAAAAAGAATTAGACCAAAAAAAAAAAAAATGTTTTATAGAATAATAGGCAAACATTTTCTAAATTTGGTAAAGAATATTGCAGATCAAAGAAGCTCATTGAGCAGCAATCATAATAGATGAAAAGAAAATAAAACATAGGTATATAGTCAAAAGCTAGAAACAGAAGACAAAGAAAACATCCTTAAAGCGACCAGAGAAGCTATGATATATACAGAATACAATTGTATGAATGATGGCTAATAGAGCATCAGAAAGAAAATAGAAGTCAGTTAACAATGCAAAATACTTTTAAAGTTGGGGGGAAAACTGTCAGCCAGAAGTTTATATCTAGTGAAAATATGTCTCAAGAATGAGAGTAAAATGAAGTTTCAAAATAAATGATATTGAAATAGGATGTTTGCCCTCAACCCCTGCAGAATTTAGCAGGTACAAGAACCAGAGAAGGGAAGGGTAGTTAGAGACAGACTCTTCTAAACACAAGCTTGTTAAAACTTGAGCACTTCTTAAAATATGGGGTTTAATATCATTCCTCAACATGATATTTTTGAGATTTACTTTAAGATTGTAATATTTAATTCACTTGGAAAATCTCCATGTCTAATAACAACTTTTTAAATTCTAAAAGTTAGCCATTCTTCAAGTTGCAGATTGAAAATGCCAAATCAGTAATTAAGCCATTCCAGCAGTTTTTCCTCCTGTTCTTTGTTGATTTAAGGTTCCAATTCCTTTTGTCTTTGGTGACCAAAACTGTTTTAGAAATGCTCAAGTATTGAAGAGCATTGAGGAGTTGCAGGAAGACAGGGATGGAGAATGACACAATGAAAAACTGAGACTGGAATGGGGCAAAATGTATGCTGACATTAAACACTTAGACACTTTGACTTTTTCAGGCACCTGTTCCCAAATATGACTCCGTTTTCACTCCCAAGAAGAATCAGTTTTGAGGTTATAACCAGTATTCTTTAATAATTCATCTAATTTTTTAAAACTCAATGAGAAGCGTAGGCTTGTTAAATAATAGCAAGTCAATCAGGTAAAACAACACAGTGATATATAGAATTGCGCACATTATACTTTCAACAGATGATTGACAGTTCTTATAAATCACAGCTTTGCTTTTAAACCTTTTCATAATGAGCATTAGGAGGCTCTTTCCTGCAAGCACATGTACACATTGAAAATAAAATAAAAAATAAAGATAAAATGCAAAAACAAACAGAACAAGTAATAAATGCATTAAAATGTTTAAACATGATTAATTTCTGATATAACTATATTCTTTACTCAAGCATCTTCAACATTAGAAAAAAATAATGTGATTTTTGGTTCCATTTTAAGTCCCCTCCCATTAAAAAAATGAAACACTTCAATTACTTTTACTGTGTGATGGCCTTAGCAATGACAGTTTTACACAGCTATGAAGCATATTACTACAGAAGCACAGGGAGCAAAGAAACAATACTCAACAGTGCTTCCAGACTTCTCTTTTAAGAGACTTTTTAAAAATAACTTTTGTTAAGTTTACTGGGTGACATTGATTAATAGGATCATGTAGGTTGGAAGTGTACATATCTGTGGTACTAGATCTGTGTATTGCACTGTGTGCCCACTACCTGAAGTCAACCTGTTCCATCACCATCCACCTGGCCCCCTCACCTCCCATCATCCCCCACCCCCTTCCCTCTGGCAACCACCACACTGTTGTCTCTGTCCACGAGTTTCAGTTTTATATCTCACAGACGAATGAGATTATATGGTTCTTACCGTTTACTGACTGATTTATTTCACTTAGCATAATATTCTCAAGATCTATTCATGTGGTTGCAAATGTCAGTATTTTATGTCTTCTTATGGCTGAGTAAGAGATTCTGTGTCTGAAGTTCTCTTGCATTTCTGAAGAGCAAGTTGTAGGTTAGATGGCAAGGATACCCAAGCTCCATTGTTTCAATCTAGACAATTACAAATGTCCCACTAGGTTATCCCCCAGAAAATCAGCCTAATTGATAATCTCCCTTAATGAGAGTGCTTCACAATGCTTAATTGTCTTAGCTTTGTGCAATCTCATCCTACTTTCCCAAAACATTGATATGAATTCAGATTTCTGATTTCTTGCCTCCATCTTGAATTAGAATTGACCTCCACCTGGCCCTTTGAGTGCATTCATATATCTATCTCTCAGCTGGTTGGTAGACAGATCAATGTACTTGAATTTCTTTTGCAGGAACAAAGTAAAAATGAACCAATCTCTCTTTCTTTAAAACAAGAAAGGAGAACAAAGGGGAGAATAAAGGAGTGAGAATATTAAAGAAAAGAAAGAAAGAAAGAAAAAGAAAAATACCTGTCTTATAAGAGAGATGAAAAATTTTGATAATTCCTTGATTGTTGAGTGTGAGGACTATGTGATGATAAGCAGTAGGAAAAAAGGCCCCATTTTTATTTATTTTTTACTAAGTAGCCCTAAATCAGTATCAAAAGACTCGATACTTGAAATGCCTCTAGGTAAATAAATATACATGGGTTTTTTTTTCACTCATCCATAAGTTTGGCCAGGTACCAATATCTTCTAAGTGCTTCTTAATAGTTTAACATGGCTATAATATGTGCATATAATATATATATAAAAGAGCATATAGCCCTGGCTGGTGGCACGGTGGATAAAGTGCTGACCTGTGAACTCAAAGGTCGCTCTTTCAATTCCCAGCCAGGGCACATAACCAGGTTGCAAGCCAGGTCTCCAGCCAGGTCTGTAACTGGAGGCAGGTGAAAGGCAACCATACATTGATGTTTCTCTCACTTTCTGCCTCTTTCCCTTCCCCTCTCTTAATAAGTAAAATCTTTAAAAAATAAAATAAATAAAATAAAAGAGCATATACATCGTATGGTGGTTTTCATGTACACAGGATTTTTCAAACATTACACCTGTGACTGCTTTTTCTTATTTTTCTGATATGAAACATGATAGTCTACACTTGAAGCTTTTTGCTTTTAACTTTTTTTTTTTAATAACTAACCATATTAGACAAGGCTAGAGCTAAAAAATGATTTTTCCAAGATTTCTATTACAGAAAACCAATGTGAAAGTAGAAGTCAGGCTCTGACTCCCAAGGAGTATTGATTTTCTTTCTCATCAAATCGTAGCAGAAAAAAATCTGATTTCTATATTCCCTGGCCTTTTTCTGAAATAAATAATATGTTATAAATGAATGCATATGAACTAGTGAAGTATTTTTTTCTGCTTGAATAACTCTATGAATATAATATCCTCTAATCTATAATCTCCTTTCTTCCTTTGGATCTCAGGATATCTTTTGTTGACTCTCTTTATATAATTGATTTTTGAAATGAGACTAGAGCTTATAACAAAATGTTCTTTCTATATTAAAATTAATTGTTAATGTGCACAATAATTTTTATTTTATATAAGCATACCAAAAATATGGTTCTTTCTTAACTTATATTAACGCATTATGGCAATCAATTTCAGCAAAAAATATAGATTATATTTTTGAAAAATTAAATATTACATATATATTTATTTGGGTTGTTCTAGTCTTCTAATTAATCTTTTCATCCTATAAGAAGTTATTTCTAAAATTTTATCTGTGTAAGATGATAGATATATTAACCATTATTATTATTATTATTATTATGGAAATCATTTTGTGATATCCATATATGAAGTCATTATGTTGTACATCTTAAACTTACACAATGTTATATGTTAATTACATCTCAATAAAGCTGGGAAAAATTAAAAGGTCCGTTAATAAGTCCATTACTTAGCAAAATAAAATTAGACTTTCTTAATGGACTCTTCATATAAAAAAATAAAAAGTTAATTTTAACATACTTGTGTTCTGAGGTTGATCAGTCAAGATTGTATATTGTTAAAAAATTGTTTTTAAGCCTTAGATGATGATTTATATGTCATAATTATTGATAAGTTAATTGATAAGCATATGAAAAAGAATGGATGCTATTTAATATATTTCCTTTACATAGCTCATTGAATAATATTAATTTTTCAATTAATATAAAAATTAAAATTAGATATTTAGTTTTTCTAAATGTTTCAAATTTCTTTTTAAAAAATTTCACCAGTTTCTATAAAATAAAAATAGAATGAAGCCCCGGCTGGTAGCACAGTGGATAGGTGCCGGCCTGTGAACCCAAAGGTCTCTGGTTTGATTCCCAGCCAGGGCACATAACCAGGTTGCAAACCAGGTCTCCAGCCAGGTCCGTAGCTGGAGGCAGGTGAAAGACAATCATACGTTGATGTTTCTCTCCCTCTCTGCCTCTCTCCCTTCCTCTCTCTCTAAAACTAATAAATAAAATCTTTTAAAATAAATAAATAAATAAAAATACAATGAATTGAATATAGTAGGATACACTTGCTAATGTAGTTTTTAATCTTGTTATGGTTTTCTTGGAAAGTTTTTTTACTGTATATTTATTAAATTATATAAATACAGTAAATTTTATTTATTTTATTATATAGTTCTACCTATTTTGGCAATGTTTAAAGATATGTAAACACAACTACAGTCAAGATATAGGACAATTCCATCATACTAAAAAATTTCCCATATTTATTTGTAGTCAAACCTTCCCCTCCTTATCTCTGAGCTGCTAGCAACCAGCTGGTCGGTTTTCTTTGACTATAGTTTTGTCCTTGCAAGAATATTATATAAATGGAGTCAAACAGTTATAGCATTTTGAACCTAGCTTCTTTCACTTAGGATATCATATTAGAGAATCACTCAGGTTGCTATGTGTACCCTAGTTAATTTCTTTTTATTTCTGGGTAGTCTTTCACTATAAGGATGTGTCACACATTGTCTATCCATTTCTCATTTGAGAGACATTGGAGTTGCTTGAAGTTTTTGGTGATTACTAATAAGCTGGTATAAAGATTCATGTTCACGTTTGTGAGTGAACATAGTTTTCAGCTCAGTAAATACCTGGGAGTGAGATGGATAGATTATATAGTATCCTCAATTTTATTAGAAACTACCAAGCTATTTTCCAAGGCGGTGCTATCATTTTGCATTCCCACCAGCCAAGCATGTGAGTTCCATTGCTTTGCATCCTTGCCAGTCCACAGTATTATCTCTCTCTGTTTATAATATAAGGTATCAACTAAGTGTGAAGTTGTAGCTCACTATGGGTTTTTTCCTCCTTTTTCAATTGTATTTTCTATTACCATTTATCCCCCTTACAGCTCTCGCACAATCACCACACTGTTGTCCATGTCAATGAGTCCTTTTTATTTGCTCCCTGAATCCTCCTATCCCCTGCCCCAATCATGAGGCTGTTGTTATGCTCTTTATCTATGAGTCTATCTCTATTTATTTTTCAATATTTTATTTATTTATTTTTGGAGAGAAAGGAAGGGAGGGAGAAAGAGAGGGAGAGAAACATGAATGTATGGTGAGTCTGTCTCTGTTGCTTATTAGTTCAGTTTGTTCATTAGATTACACATAATGAGTGAAATCATATGGTATTTGTCTTCCTCTGACTGGCTTATTTCACTAAGCATAATGTTCTCCAGGTTCACCCATGCTGTTGCAAAGGGTAAATTTTTCTTTTTTATGGTTGAGTAGTATTCCATTGGGTAAATGTCCCATAGCTGTTTTGTCCATGCACCTACTGATGGACACTTGGGCTGTTTCCATGTCTTGGCAATTGTAAATAGTTGCAGTAAACATAGGGGTGCTTATTTTTTTCAAATTAGTATTTTATAGAGTTCTTCAGATATGTTTGCAGAAGTGGGATTGCTGGGTCAAAAAGCAGATTCATTTTTAAGGTTTTAAGGTTTTAATTTTCATTTTTCCTATGACAGATGATGCAGAGCATCTCTTCTTGTGCTTATTTTCCATTCATATATTTTCTTTGGTGAAGTATATGTTTAAATCTTTTGCCCATTTTTTAAATGCATTGTTTCCTTGTTATTGGGCTTCAAGGTTTTTTATAACTCTAAATACAAGTCCTATATGAGGTATGTGATTTGAATATATTTTCTCCTTGTCTATGACTTTCAAAAAATATTCTTAAGATAGTGCAAGAGAATGAAAAAAGGCTGAACAAGAATGAAGAGGTTTTAAGATAGCTGCAGGACAACATGAAACACAATAATATCCGTATCATAGGAATACCAGAAGGAGAAGAGAAATAAGGAATGGAAAACCTGTTCAAAAAATTAATGATAGAAAATTTCCCTAACATGATGAGTGAAAACATTACTCAAGTTCAGGAAGCACAGAGGGTCCCAATGAAGATGGACCCAAACAGACCAACTCCAAGGCACATTATAATTAAAATGGCAAATTTCAGAGTCAAAGAGAGAATCCTAAAACCTTTAAGAGAGAAACAGCAAATAACATAAGGGAACTCCAATAAGGCTATCAAATGATTATTCAACAGAAACAATACAAGCCAGAAGGGAATGGCAAAAAATATTCCAAGTAATGGGAAACAAAGGCCTGCAACCAAAAATACTCTACCCAGCCAGGCTCTCATTCAAAATGAAAGGAGAAATAAGGAGTTTCCCAGACAAAAGAAGACTAAAAGAATACATCTCTTACAAAACCAGCATTGCAAGAAACACTAAAAGGTCTGAATAAAAAAAAAAAAAAATGAAGAAACAGAGAGAGCTAGAGAGGAACACAGGTGCAAATTGGGAAAATGGCAATAAATAAGTATCAATCAATAATAACCTTAAATGTAAATGGATTAAATATGCCAATCAAAAGACATAGGGTAGCTGAATGGATAAGAAAACATGACCCACATATGTACTGTCTTCAAGAGACCCACCTCAGAACAAAAGACCAACACAGATTGAAAGTGAAAGGATGGAAAAATATATATCAAGCAAATGGATATGGAAAAAAGGCTGGAATAGCAATACTTATTTCAGATAAAATAAATTTTATGATGAAGGCCATAAAAAGAGATAAAGAAGGACATTTCATAATACTTAAGGGAACAATCCATCAAGAAGAAATAACTCTGGTAAACATATATGCACCCAACGTAGGAGCTCCGAAATATATAAGGAAAATTTTGGAGGACTTCAAGAAGGATATAGACAGCAACACACTAATAATAGGGGATTTTAATAGCCCACTATCAACAATGGACAGATTTTCCAAACAAAAAATCACCAAGGATGTTGTGGCATTGAACAACACTCTAGAGGAAATGGACCTAATTGATATATACAGAACCTTTCACCCCAAAGAAGCAAAATACACATTCTTTTCAAATGCACATCGAACATTCTCAAAGATAGACCACATGGTAGGTCACAAGACATGCCTCCACAAATACAGGAAAATTGAAATCATACCAAGCATCTTCTCAGATCACAATGGATTGAAACTAGAAACCAATCTCAAGGGAAAGAACCAAAAACATTCTAACTCATGGAGACTGAATAACATGATTTTAAGTAATGAATGGGTTAACAATGAGATCAAAGATGAAATCAAAAAGTTTCTGGAAACAAATGACAATGAATACACAACAGCCAAAAACCTATGGGACACAGCATAGACAGTCCTCAGAGGGAAATTCATAGCAATACAGGCCTACCTAAAAGGGTCAGAAGAGGCTTATACAAACAACCTAACTATAAAGCCGCAAGAACTAGAGGAGCAACAACAAATAAAGCCCAGAGCAAGTAGAAGGAAGGAAATCATCAAGATCAGAGCAGAATTAAATAACTTAGAGACTCACACTACAATTTGAACAATCAACAAGTCCAGGAGCTGGTTCTTTGGAAAATATAAACAAAATTGACAAGTCTTTATCCAGATTCATCAAGAAAAAGAGAAAGAGGACCCAAATAAACAGAATCAGAACTGAAAGAGGAGAAATCACAACTGATACTTTAGAAATACAAAGGATTGTAAGAAATTACTACAAACAACTATATGACATGAAATATGACAACCTGGGTGAAGTGGATAAATGTCTAGAAATGTATAATCTACCAAAACTGAATCCAGAAGAAGCAGAAATCCTGAATAGGCCAATAACAACTAGTAAAATTGAAGAAGTAATAAAAAATCTCCCAAAGCACAAGAACCCTGGACCAGATGGCTATAGAGGTGAATTCTACCAAACATTTAGAGGAGAACTAATTCCTATCCTTCTCAAACTATTCCAAAAAGTCCAACAAGAGGGAAGACTCCCAAACTCTTTCTATGAGGCCAATATTATTCTGATCCCAAAACCAGGTCAAGATACAACTAAGAAAGAAAACTATAGGCCAATATCTCTGATGAACATAGATGCTAAGATTCTCAACAAAATATTGGCCAACCGGATTTAGCAGTACATTACAAAGATCATACACCATGATCAAGTGGGTTTTATCCCAGGGATGCAAGGATGGTACAACATTTGCAAATCAATAAATGCAATACACCACATCAACAGAATGAAGACAAAACCCATATGATCATATCAATAGATACTGAAAAAGTATTTGATAAAGTACAGCAAGCATTTATGATAAAAACCCTCAGCAAAGTGGGAATAGAGGGAGCATACCTCAACATCATAAAAGCCACATATAAGAAACCTGAAGCCAACATCATACTCCATGGGCAAAAGCTAAAAGCTTTTTCCCTAAGATCAGGAATGAGACAAGGCTGTCCACTTTCTCCACTTCTGTTAAACATCATTTTGGAAGTTCTAACCATTGCTATCAGAGAAGAAAAAGGAATCAAAGGTATCCAAATTGGAAAGGAGGAAGTCAAACTGTCATTATTTGCAGATGATATGATAGTGTACATACAAAACCCGATAGGCTCCCCTAAAAACTTACTCAACCTAATAAGCGAATTTAGCAAAACAGCTGGATATAAAGTCAATATTCAGAAATCAAAAGCATTTTTGTATACCAATAATGAAACATCAGAGATAGAAGCTAGAAAACAAATCCCATTTATCAATAGCAACAAGAAAAATAACGTACCTAGGAATAAACTTAACCAAGGAGGTAAAAGATCTGTACTCAAAAAACTACAGAACACTGTAAAAAGAAAGTAAGAAAGATACAAATAAATGGAAGCATATACCATGTTCATGGATGGGAAGAATTAACATCATTAAAATGTCCATACTCCACAGAGTAATCTATAGATTCAATGTAATCCAAATAAAAGACCAATGACATACTTCACAGAAATAGAAAAAATACTTCAAAAGTTTATATGGAGCCAGAAACATCCACGAATAGCCACAGCAATCTTGAGAAAGAAGAACAAGGTAGGAGGAATTACAATACTGGAAATCAAACTATACTACAAGGCTACTGTAATCAAAACAGTCCGGTGCTGGCATAAGAATAGATCAATGGAACAGAATAGAGAGCCCAGAAATAACCCAGTACTCTCTGGTCAATTAATATTCAACAAAGGGGAAAGGAACATAAAATGGAGTGAAAATAATCTCTTCAACAAGTGGTGTTCGGAGAACTGGACAGGGATTTGCAAAAACATAAAGCTAGACCACCAACTTACACCATACACCAGAATAAACTCAAGATGGATAAAGGATTTAAACATAAGCAGTGCCACCATTAAGGTCCTGGAGAAAAATATAGGCAGTAAAATTTTAGATATCCTATGCGGAAATATGTTTACTGATACTTCACCAAGGGCAAAGGAAATAAAAGAACATATAAACAAATGGGACCATATCAAATTGAAAAGTCTCTGTTCAGCTAAAGAGAACACCAGCAAAATTAAAAGGGAACCAACTGTATGGGAAAACGTATTTGCCAATGATACCTCGGACAAGGGTTTGATCTCCAAAATATATAAAGAACTAATGCAACTCAACACCAAGGAGACAGACAGCCCAATTTAAAAATGGGCAAAGGACCTGAATAGACATCTCACTAAGGGAGACAAACAAAGGGCCCAAAGGCATATGAAAGAATGCTCAACATCACTAGCCACCAGAGAGATGCAAATTATAGCCACAGTAAGATACCACCTCACATTTGTCAGAATGGTAATCATCAACAACTCAACAAACAACAAGTGTTGGTGAGGATATGGGGCAAAGGGAACCCTGGTGCATTGTTGGTAGGAATGCAGGTTGGTGTAGCCACTATGGAAAACAGTACGGAGTTTCCTTAAGAAAACAAAAATGGAACTGCCTTTTGATCCAGCAATTCCACTACTTGGACTATACCCGAAGCACCCTGAAACACCAATTCATAAGAACCTATGCACCCCTATGCTCATAGCAGCACTTTTTACAATAGCCAATTGCTGGAAACAGCCTAAGTGCCCATCAGTGGATGATTGGATCAAAAACTTTGGTACATTTACACAATGGAATACTACACAACAGAAAGAAAGAAGGAACTCCTACCCTTTGCCACAACATGGATGGAACTAGAAAGTATTATGCTTAGTAAAATAAGCCAGTCAGTGAAAGACAAATACCATATGACCTCATCCATTTCAGGACATTAACGAACAAAACAAACAAATAAGCAAAACAGAACCAGGTACATGAATACAATGAATAGATCTCCAGTGGGCAGAGGGGATGGGGGAGAGGGGGGAGTTGGGAGGGGAGAGGAGGAGACAAAGAAGGGGAGCAGTTTAGTCAAGGAACTAGTATGGAAGAACCATGAACATGGACAACAAGTGGGACTGACTTTGTGGGGAGTGGGTGGGTGGAGAATGGGGCAGAGGAAAGAAAAAAGGTGATGGATGTAATAAAAAAATTTTTATTTAATTTGAAAATATTCTTGATTTAAATGAAATTCAATTTACCTTTTCTTTCATTCATTGTGCTTTTGGTTTTGTGTATAAGAAATCATCACCTAAATGAAGGTTACAAAATTTTCTCCTGTGTTTTTAAAAATTGTTTTAGAGTTCTAGGCTTTTCATTTATATTTATGATCCATTTTAAGTAGTTTTTGCATGTTGTGAAGTGTATATAAAGATTTTAGTGGGTTTTTTTGTTTGTTTGTTTGTCTTTTTACATAAAGGTATACATGTAGGTGTTCCAGCACTATTCATAGTTGGAAAAGTTATCCTTTCCCCACCAAATTGCCTTTTTACCTTTGTCAGAAATCAGTTGGCCTATGTGTATAAGGTGATTTCAGGATTCCTCTTTTTTGTTCCATCTGTTCCCATTTTAGTTTTCTTCAATCCCACTCTCTTGATTACTGTAGCTTTATAGTATGTCTGGAAATCAAGTATATGTCCTGTAACTTTGAAGAGAATATGTATTCTGCTATTTTTATGTGGAGTTTTCTCAAATTGACAATTAGGTTAATTTAGTAGAAAGTGCTATTCATGTCTTATATATTCTTAATGAAAAATTTTCCAGTTTTTAAAAATCAATTGTTAATAAGATGTCTTGAAACCTCCAACTATATTTGTGGATTTGTCTATTTCTTCTTTCAATTTTGTCAGGTTTTGCTTCATGTATTTAGAAATGCTACCTTTAAAAGCATACACAGTTATATTTGTTATGTCATTTGGGGGAATTTATCCCTTTATAATTAAGTAATGCCTTTCTTTGTGCTTGTTCTGAAGTCTAGTTAACCTGATATTAATATAGCTATTTTGCTTTCTTTCTATTAGTGTTTGCATAGTATCTCTTTCCTGGCATTTCATTTTTAACCTATGTATGCCTTTATATTTAAAATATGTTTCAATATATAGTTTGTTCTTGATTTTTCAATCCAATCTAACCATCTTTATTTTTAATTGATATGTTTAAAGAGTTTATATTTATTGTATTTATTAATATGATTGGATTAAAACCCACCATATATTGTTAGCTTTTTTATTTTATATCTTAGTTTGTTTTTCCTTAGATTGCACTATATTTTTAATTTTCTATTTTAGCTCCATTACTGATTTATTATTAATTTTTAAAAAATAATTGTATATATTGCTCTAGTTTAAAGAATATACATCTTTAATCAATCAAAATACTTTTAAATATCTTACTACTTAATACATAGTATAAGGGCTTAATAGTGTTATCCCCATTTCCCCTTTCTCATTCTTTATGCTATAGTTGTCATACATTTTACTATTACATATTCTATAAATACAATGCATTGCTATTATTTTTTGACTTTAGATAGTTGTCTTTTAGAGCAATTGAACATTAATTTTAAAAAATTATGTATTTACCTTTATTCCACTTCTAGAATACTTTATTTCTTTATGTATGTTATATCTTACTAATGTTTTTAAAACTATGTTGAAATTTTAAAATCTATTAGCATTTACAACAATTGCTGACTCCTCCTGGCTATATTAAAGATGTATTATGTGTAGGCATCTGGGAATATGTTCAACTCATTATTCTTTTGTGCTTAAAATTTCAAAACCACGGAGCTAACTATATCATAAGAAGTCCTTTGGCTTAATCTTCAAAATCTCAGATTTACTCTGAATGATCATATTTTAAGATTTACCTGAAGTTCTCCTCCTAAAGTTGAGACTTAAGCCTGTTGGTCTGTGAGTCTCTTTTTGTCTGTCTTGTTCTCTTGCCCTCAGAGAGAGAGCAGCAGGACCACACTGTCCTGCTTTTTCCTATTCTCCTTTTAGTAACTTGGCACGTATGAAGCTTGGTATTGAGAGTCTCTTTTTACCATTCTCCTTTATAGGTAAAAACTATTCTGTACTTCAGGCTTTTTATAGAAAGATAGAGCTGCTTTCCCCTCTGTATCTTTAATCACTTTTATAGTAATTTCTCCTGAACATTTTCCATAATTCTTTTTGTTAAGGCATGGGAAATAAATGGTAGCACCATTCACCAAGATGAAGGTGTCAGACCTCTATGGGACTGATGCTGGGTCTTGGGAGAATGGTGAACGTTCTCAAGGGTCCCCAGTTCCTTTGCCACGTAGTGGAAACTGTCTTTATCCTTATAGCTGAGGGCTAAACTTAAACCCTCTCACTGAAGCCATTGTGCCTTATTTTACTCCAGACACGTACTTTTAGGAAAGCTCAGGGTTTCTGAAGTTGGGTGGATGTGCTCTACAAGCTACGTTCACCTGAGGGCCTGGCTTATTCCAGAGCCACTGACTGCCACGGCTGGGTTGTTGGTATGTCTCACCGGGTAGGGATGGCGCAAAGGAAGAGCATAGGCTGAAAAACTGGGACTTCTCTGAGCAAACTACATTCACTTGTCAGTTATGAGGATGTGTATTTTTAAGGTCTCCCCTTAATTTCATGTCTAGAGCATAACATTTTCTTTTTGTCTTTTTCCCCCTCAAGGGGTGCTACATCCATTGTGTACAGATGCAAACAGAAGGGGACTCAGAAGCCTTATGCTCTCAAAGTGTTAAAGAAAACAGTAAGTTTTTTTTATTATATATAATAGCATCTGGAAGGGATTTGTTACCTGGAGGGGCCAGATACTCTGATTCAAAGAACAAAGGGGCTGGAGAGCCACTATGTGCAATTAACTCATTTAATCTCAACTATGGGAGTACAGCCAAATGGGTTACCTGTTGTCTGGTGTAAACTGTGTGACCCTGAAAGTAACTGGAGCTCTGATTGGATGTGGTTGTGGGTAGAAGTGTGGAAAGGAGAAACAGAGCTGGCAGGTGAACCCTGCTTTGCCTATCAGTCATGATTTTAGACATATATATATATATATATATATATATATATATATATATATACACACACACACATACACACACACACACACACATATATGTATATATACATATATGTATACATATACATATACATATATGTATATATATATGCCTAGATTTTCAAATGTTGGATTTACTTCAGTAAAGTACAAATGGGCAAATGCGAAGTTTTCTGGGATTGAATTGGCTCATCTAAGAAGTTCGTATTTGAACAATAAGGAAAATTTTTGTTTGGGGGTTGCTTCTTTTTGCTCTCTCCTTATAGGAGAGTTGAGAAGGCAAACGTTACTTAGGCTCTTCTCCAGTAAGTAAGAGATGCAGCAGGTTAAAGTACAGCATGCAAATGCCAGCAGGATGTAATATTTTCCGTGCTCCACAGGGCATTTGTCATTATAATACCCTACCTGCATTTTCTGTCCTTAGGTGGTTTCTCCTAATAAAACCACAAAAAGACAACATTTCTTTTTATTGCACATTATTTCTTTCTCAATATTATGTGATATATACACACACATACTTCTGGAAACCCAGTCATAAAGTATGCTGATTAGTATCATAAGTTTTGAAGTCAAATAATAACTCCTTTAGAACAATTGACTTTTTTTTCCCCTGAAGGCAAATTTTAGAATCTCCTTTAATGAAGAGAATAATGGCACAGGGTTTTCAATGGAGTAGAAGTAGAAGGACATTGGGAAACAACTGTTAGTTAGAATTTAAAGCCATAGCAAACAATGGCTGTTTAATTGAAATTGGAAATGATTTAAATAGTAATTGCTACTAATCAACTCTATAATCTGGATTTCCTGTTTGATGTAGGATATGATTTAAGTTGAGAATGTAGAGGAATCTTTTGAATGGCAAGGTTGGAATTTTCTCTTAAGGTCATTTCCTATTCTCATAAAACTTATTTGAATGAAGGATTATTAAAGATTTTATAAAATAGAATTTCTGTTAAATATCTACTTCTTACGGAACTAAATTGGCATGTTTTAGCAGGAATGACATGTGAGACAATTTTAGGCTTATTGTATGTATCCTTTCCTACTGGTTAAAAAAACAGTCAAATTTGTGAAGGGTTATTTTTCTTTTCATATTGGAGGAAAAGTTTAAAGGGACTAGATGTCTGAAAATATGGGAAAATAAACACTCAGAAATGACTTTTGAATGCTCAATAGTACTAAAAAACAAGAGGCTGTCTTAGCTAGCACTGGCTCAAGTCAAAAACTTAAATGAATTGGAGTAATCGATAGGCGAAGGCATGTGGTGAGTTCCTGACTCATACTGGAAAATAAAGCTCTGGTTTGCCCTCACTGTTTTCTCTTCTCCACCTCTATTGCGGAAACATCTTGGGAAGATGGGCAGGAAGAGAGAGAGTCAGCGGGAGCTGCAGAACGGTGCTGTAAGGCAGATGTTGTCAAATGGAATGAGAGAAAGTCCCCCGGAGAAACCTCAGCTTTGAGCATGAATTATATAGAATCCCCAGCACCGTCTCCTAGAATAAACCATGCTTAGAGGCGTGTAAAGGAGAGAAATAGCAGGCAAAGCCTCAAAGAGCAATTGCCCAGTGTTTAATTCCATATAGGTCCTGGAGATAGAAACTTCCTTACCTAAGTGAAGTGAATGAAGCTAAAGAATCTGTTTATAGGAGGAAAGTGATGCTGAGAAAACAAAGTATCTTCCCACTGAATTCAGGCAAGAGTAATCTGTTATTGTGAGTCACATAAAATTACCTTTATTAAACATTTGCTCTTACAAAAATGGCAATTTTTGTGTCTCAATGTAATACATATTGTTCAATTTAAAAACAATTTTGGGATCACTAGACTAATTCACAGGGTAGTTTGTTAGGTCTGAAAGATGGTTTATCTGTCTACCTGTCAATCATCCATCTGTGAGAGTTTCGCAGAGCTTCCGTAATAAACTACCACAGTCTTAAAATGACAGAAATGTGTTTTCCTATAGTTCATTCTGAGGTATAGAAGTCAGAAATCGAGATGTCAGCATGGTGATTTCTTGCAAGGGCTCTGAGGGAGGATCTGTTCCTTGCTGCCCTCCTTGCTTCTGGTTTGTAGGTGCCATCACCTCACTTACTGCCTTCCTTGTCACATGGCTATATTCTCCCTGCATGTCTGCATGTCATCTTTGCTCTGTGCATGTCTATGCCCAAATTTGCTTCTTCTTATAAGGACACCAGCCCTCTTTCTACTTATTTATTTTTATTATTTTATTGTTGCTGTGTTATATTTATCCCATTTCTCCCCCTGCTGCTCCCCTGCCCCACTCTCCCTATCCCCCCTCCCACAGTCAATCTCACATGTTCTCCATGTCCATGGGTCATCCATGCTAGTTCCTTGACTCACTGTTCCCCTTCTTTGCCTCATTCTCACCCTCACCCTTCCCCTCTGTGCATGGGAAGTCTGTTTCTTGTTTCCATGCCTCAGGTTCTATTTTGCTTGTTTGTGTGTTTGGTTCATGAGTCTCCTGTATTGGGTGAGATCATATAGTATTTGTCTTTCACTGATTGACTTATTTCACTAAGCATAATACTCTCCAGTTCCATGCATGTTGTCACAAAAGGTAGGAGTTTCTTCTTTCTTTCTGTTGAGGACTCCAGACCTCTTAGATTAAGGGCCCAACTTATTCCAGTGTGACCTCACCTTAAATTGACTACCTATATCTACAACAACCCAACTTCAAAATAAGATCACATTCTAAACTACTGGGGGTTAGGACTTCAACAACTCTTTTGGAGGGACACAATTCCACTCATAATACTACCTATAATGATTCTAATAAAGGTTTCATATCTCTTTTATGATTATTTGATAATAAGAATCCTCTTTCCCAGGATTTATTTAGATACTTTTTCAGGACAGTTAACCCAAATTTTATTTTATGATAGTGTTAAGTATTCTTCTCATAGTTTAATACTTTAGGAAGGATTCAATTGGCAATAAAAGATTCATTTCCCCATAAACCATCCTAATCAGCATTGAGAATCCATTAGGAACTCCTATGTCTGAATGATGGACAAATATTCTATTTGCCCATAGAGAGATAGACTAAAGCACAAACATTTAAAGTGAAATCTATATTCCATTGTTGGTCAGGAACAGAAGAGAGTTAACACTAATAATGGACATGAATTGTTGTGTTCAGACAGTTGGGTATTTTAGGTAATAAAATATCCCTGTGGGAAATTAATGTAATTATAATACAAATATTTTTTATTACCATATATTTTATAAATGGTAATACTATATACTGTATTTTTTAAAAGATTTTATTTAATTATTTTTAGAGAGGGAGAAAGAGCGGCAGAGAAACATCCATGTGAGAAAAACTGATCAGCTGCCTCTCCTATGTGCCCCAGTCAGGGACTGAACCTGAAACCCAGACAAGTGCCTTGACCAGGAATCAAACTGGCGACCTTTTGCTTTTGTGGGACAGTGCCCAACCAACTAAGTCACACCTGTCAGGGCAATACCATCTTCTTCAGATAAAAAACTATAGTTCGGAGAATTAGAATACATTAAAAACATATTGAGAGAGAGAGAACATGCAACAAAGAAAGAGATAGAGGGAACATATGGGGGAAAGAAAGAGAGAACAAAAATAGGACCAAAACCAACAATTAATTGAATTTAGGACATTATAGTGGTGTCCATGATAGTATTTTAACATTTCAGTATATACGAAAATTCTCTTACCAGAAAGTTTGGGGAAAGACAAAGCTTCAGCACCGAGATTCTGTTCATTATAACGTAACCTTACTTTTGGTCATTTAGAAAGAATTTCAAGATCTTGCAGTTTCTAAATATTGTGATAAGTGTTGGCGATTCCCTATTACAGATGTACTGTATATTTAACGCCAGAAAATAGAAAATGGCAGTCGAACCAACATTTTACTGTACTGAAAACAATTCTGGGTATTTCCAGAAACAATATCCATTTATCTGACTGCATCATTAACGAGGGTAAGGCTTTGAAGGTAGCAAGAGTAAGTAAGAGAGAAATTGAATTAAAGGGCTATTTCAGTTTGTGTTTATAACTTCTTTCTGCTCTGTATTAGGGATTCTTTTTTTGTTTTTTTTTTTTACTTTATTTTTGTTATTGTTTATTCTATTAACAATTGTTCTAATTTTTTTCCCTTTTGTCCCCCTCCACCTAGTCCAGCCCTCTCTCCCAGAGTCAATCCCTCTCTGTTGTCCATGAGTCATTCATGCATGTTCCTTGACTAATCTCTTCCCCTTCCTTCCACCATTTCCTCCCTTGCTCCTCACCTCCCACAGCTGTCAGTTGGTTCCACATATTAGTGATTCTTGCACTGAAGAAGTCAAATCACTAGGAGTTGCCTCCAGTACTCTCCTCTTGGGAAAAGGTGCCTATTTAGTAACTTTTTGTTTTTGAACAGTTACACAGGCAGTGCCATTTACCCCTCAAAACCTCATTACTTTGCACATGAGAGCTAATTGGCTTGCAGGCATAGTGGAACTTTTACTATGAACTTTGAAAAACAGAAAGCAAGTGTGAAGGAAAAAGGCTATTTTTTCCCTTTATGCATGAGCCCTTTGTCATCTCCATTTGATGTGATATTTAGCAGAAATTGAATTAGAGAAGAAAGACAAAGCTTCTTCCTCAGGTTAATGACTTTGGCCCATTAAAGGATTCTGACAGGCATAGCTAGCAGGACAACCAGTGACTTACAAGATGAAAACTTTTTACTGATGTTACATGGCTTTGAATATGCTGATCTTAAAACTGCACAAAAGGGGGGGAAATGTGTCAAAATTTGAACAGATTAAGCAGATGGAACCTTCAGCCTGGACTGAATTTCACTGAGTAAATTGGAATCACAACTTTTGAAGATTGACATGGTGATAAAGGACTTGCCAGTTCAGGAACAATTTATGTACTTTACCTTCCTTAGGAGCTCATCCCTCAGGGTGTGTTTAAATAATCACACACTTGGGTTCTATCAATAAGGTTCTTTTTCAAGAACTGATTGAAGTGTAAAAAAATTATGCTCAGCAATAACTTATAAAGTTCCTGAAATTTTGGAGACAAATATTTGAATTCTACAATTCAAATGAAATTTCTAGCTATGTGGCTCAACTCTTGGAGGTTGCAGGCAGCTTACGGCAAAATCCCTGCCCTTTCACGAAATACCCAATGTTGAGTCTAAGATTTATTCTCAGTGTGTAAATTCAGAATTTGTGAGTCTGAGAGCCAATCTCAGCGTATAAATTCAGCATGTGTTCATAATCTTGATTTTTCTGTGAATGGCTGGCTGTGCAGTTGTGGGATGAGACCATGGGCTCTGGAGCCAGATACAAGAGTTCAGGATCACTTCTGCCACTTATTACCTGTGTGACTTTGTAACAAATTATATTAACTCTATCCATCTCACTTTCTTCATCTGCAAAGTGGGTTTAAGAACATCTAGCTCAGGGAGTTCTAGCAAAGATAAACATGAGGTAGTTTATGTAAACTCTTTCTCATCACCCAAGAGGTGTGTAGTAAATGATAAACATTATTCTTATTACTAAGTGTAATAGTACCAGCTTTATTCTATGAACTTGTAATGCTCTCATTAGCTTGATTTAAAACTGCACAGTTAGTAGCACCAGACATATTGTGCATTTCTGAATGAAAAACATTAATTACATTGTGTTTGGGGTGCTTTTATAATTTCTGCTAAAAATGGAGATATTTTTTATCATCATATCAATACACTTAATGTGGCACTGTAAGTATTTCTGATCATATAACCTCCTACTTAAACAAATCTTGGATGCTTGTAATTCCTAGATTTGGAACATTTGCAACCCTGCGGCACTTTTGACTCCCACCGCTGGAATAGTGTGACTAGATCACAGAAGCTGCCCCAGGCCTGAGTTTTGTCACATTTTATATATTATAATATAGAGTTACCTGTACATTTCTGGAAATGTTTTTCTTGAATTAGTTAATGAATAATCACCTAGTAAATGCCCATAACGTGAGTGAAGTTTTTCATGGGTGCTAGTTTGGCCTTTTATGCTCTTGTCCGTTAGTTGAAGAACCAAACATTATGACTTGCTAATCATTCTCTAAGTTAGTTTTTGACTTCTAGTCATTTTCTTTATATTCTTATGAGTTAACATTTGAGCATATATAACTATGATGTTGCAGAAGAATTTGAAAGGTTGCTCTAGATTAAATTACAGAATGTACACAGGCTTCCTCCCAAATTCTTGGAAGGTGGATCTCCAAGACATCTCTGTTACAGGTGATTTTCAGATTCCTCAATTCTAAAATAGAAATAATACCATTTCTACTATTCAGTAAACTGAGGATTACCTGATCTTTTCTCTTTTTATCTAACCTGTGAGAACATAGAAAACTAATCATGAGCCATTCATTTTCCAGTTGCTATGATGTACCTAAGAGAGGTGGCTGGGTCTATTTGGGTTAAAGATCTGCTTCGATTGAACACTGCTGTAGCCACATATGACTACTCATAAGTATGCTCTAGAAGTGTAGGCAAGGTCACTTTTGGTGTGACTAAGAGAAGGATAATAAATCACTAGCTGAAAAAGACTTTTTGGGTCCAATTGAGGTCTCAGAACACATTAAAGAAAGTAGTTTGCAGATAACAAGCCACATCAAGTGAAGCGAAACTTTTCTAAGCATTCTGTCAGTTGGAACCTATTGATTTTCATAGAGACTATTAAACCAGGTTTCCTGGAATAGAAACTGTGATATATCTATTCAGTTTGTGACCATATATGTCTACAAGAGAAAAACGGTAGTGAGGTAGAATGTTAAAATCTTGGCCCAATTTGTATGCTTCACCATTCAGAGAGCCACTTGGAAGTCTAACTTTCTTGTAGAGAATCAGTTGTTTTCTTCTTTGGTAGAAATACTGCTGAAATCTGACACAGTTCAGCTTGCTTATCCATCATGTCATTATATTAAACTCTCATAGGTATTTTGGTATGTTTTTTAAATAAACACCATAATTTAGAGGCAAGCTGAAGCAAAGGGTTGGGGGAGGTAGAGAGACAGAATGGGAGAGAGAATGAATGAAAATATAAGCATATGCCTGTGTTTTGTTGACCCAAACAAAACACACTTTGCAGTACACCACCCACTGAAATTATTACATTTAAACCTCTAAGTACTTTTAGAAGTAGTGGAAATTTGGAGCTAAAGTGATCTTTGTCTTTTATATAGAGTCCATGAAGCAGAAAAAGGAGATTTATAAATAGTCAAAAACAGAAGAAATCTTGAGGAATAGCTTACATCACTGTACCCTAGTAGAAGAAAAAGGTTAGAATTTTCTCAGAGAGCTGAGTGAGAATGGCCTTGAACTAAAGGAGATGTGCTGGATAGCAGGAAGGCTGAGAGCAGCGCAAGGTCAGGAGATCGGACCTGGGAACTGATACCCAAGGGACCACAACCAGAAGAGATGAGAGAGCCGTTGGGACCCACCCTGACAGCCCCATAGCAAAGTTAGGACACTTAGTTAATTTTTTTTAATTTAATTTTATTGTTGTTGTATTATATCCATCCCCTTTTTACTCCCTTGTCCCCTTCCCCAGGACTCATAGTTTAGTGAGAAGGACAAAGGCTGTAGTCTTAGTGTTAACAGGGAAAACATTCTTAACCAATTTTTATTTTTACATTTCTTTATGGTACAAAGTTGAATGGTGCATCCATCCATCCATCCAAAGTAAGCAGGGAGAAGAGAAACAAGACTTAAACAAAATCAAGTCATGGAACTCCAAAAGTGAGGAAGCAAATGACTATGTCCAGAAAATATTAATTAGAAAAGATCCAAATAATTTTCAGTGAATTAACTTTCAACTTTTAAAAAAAATAAGCCCTTGAATTACCATCTTCCACTTCACTAGTTTTAATAGTAGAGGTGCATAATTTAATTATTAAACCCTATGTGGTAGCCCCTGGAGCATGTTAATGCAAAGTGCCCCATGGGTGTGTATTACGGGAGTTTTACAGAAGTGACATGTCTAAAGTACACAATAACATATAGAATTTGAACCTAGGGCTTTTGAGTCCCAAATTTGGGTCCTTCCACTTAATACCTACTAGGTCCGGATAGAGGAAAAGACAAATAAGTAGTCAGGAATGTTCATAGCCCATGTTTAGGACTGAAACTAGATGTTGCTTGCCACTAAATGGATAAAAGATGAAAAGCCTTCATTGACACACAGACAGACACACAGGAGCTCAGTGCAGTTCTAAGTCATAATGTGAAGCAAGGATACATAATGTTCCCTGTGCTCAGAGAATACAAGCAACTTATTTCTTTTCAAATGCTGTTAAAACCTTAGTTTAACGAGTCTCGAGTCTCAGTATGTAATATCCACTAACAAATGAAACAAGAATAACGGAAGGTGTATAATATACATGCATTTCTTGCTAAGACTCTTTCTGCTCTTTGTCTGAATGGTGGATGGATGCCGTGATGGCCTGATGCCGCTGTATATACCAAGTTCCAATCTCCTTTCTGCTGCAAGTGTCAGTATCACAGGATAAATTTGGTTAAAGCTGGTCATACTTATCTCTACCCCAGACATCTGAAAGATACAGCAAATGGATGGTTATATCTACAATGCTTCCTCTGACCCTGACATACCAAACTCTTACTGGGAGGAATTTTCCTTGAGATTTTGAGATCAGAATAGTCTAGAACTCTTTTTCCACCATGACATCAGAACACATTTAGGTGTTGGGATGAGTTTCAAGGTGTAACATACATAATAAAGTAGTATAAGTGCTGAATGATTTTTTTTTCAAGATTTTACTTATTATTTTCAGAGAGTGGAGAAGGAAAGAGGCAGAGAGGGAGAGAGACATCAATGTATGGTTGCCTTTCACCTGCCTCCAGCAATAGACCTGGCTGGAGACCTGGCTTGCAACCTGGTTATGTGCCCTGGCTGGGGAATCAAACCAATGACCTTGGGGTTTGCAGGCCAGCGCCTTATCCACTGTGCCACCAGCCAAGGCCCTGATTTCTTTTATTGATCAATAAAAGCAGATCTAAAATGATCATTTTCATATTTTAAATTCTGATATATATATATATTTTTAATTTTATTGTTGTTGTGTTACATCCATCCCCTTTTTGCTCCCCTCTGTCCCCCTCCCCACCCACCCATTCCCCCCAAAGTCACTCCCACCTATTGTCCATGTGCATGATTCCTTTATACTAGGGTCTTGTCTAAACTGCTCCCCTTCCTTGCCTCTTCCTCCCCCCTCCCCCCAACCCCCTTCCCACTGACCACTGAAGGCCTATTCACTGTATTCATATATTTGGTTCTGTTTTGCTTGTTGTTAGTTTTGTTCATTATTGTCCTGTAATGGGTGAGATCATATGGTATTTGTCCTTCACTGATTGGCTTATTTCACTAAGTATAATACTCTCCAGTTCCATCCATGTTGTTGCAAAGGGTACAAGTTCCTTCTTTCTTTCTGCTGTATAGTATTCCATTGTGTAAATGTACCAAAATTTTTTGATCCAAACATCCACTGATGGGCACTTAGGCTTAGGCTGTTTCCAGCACCTGGCTATTGTAAATAGTGCTGCTATGAACATAGGTGTACATAGGTTCTTATGAATTGGTGTGTCAGGGTTCTTTGGGTATAGTCCAAGTAGTGGAATTGCTGGATCAAAAGGCAGTTCCATTTTTAGTTTTTTAAGGAAACCCCATACTGTTTTCCACAGTGGCTGCACCAGCCTACATTCCCACCAACAGTGCACAAGGGTTCCCTTTGCCCTGCCTCGCCAACACTTCTTGTTTGTTGATTTGTTGATGATTGCCATTCTGACAGGTGTGAGGTGGTATCTTACTGTGGTTTTAATTTTCATTTCTCTGATGACTAGTGATGTTGAGCATTCTTTCATATGCCTCTGGGCCCTTTGTATATCTTCCTCAGTGAGTTGTCTGTTCAGGTCCTTTGCCCATTTTTTAATTGGGCTGTCTGTCTCCCTGGTGTTGAGTCGCATTAGTTCTTAATATATTTTGGAGATCAGACCCTTGTCTGAGGTATCACTGGCATTATGTTTTCCAATACAATTGGTTCCCTTTGATAAATTCTGATATATATTTTTAAAAAAGGAGAATGTGGGTGTCAAAATTTACCTGCCAAACTTATGCCTGAAAATTCATTTAGAAGTATTGTCTATTATCTGTGACAATTAAAATTTCACCTAAGATAGGTACCGCTGGATGTCTTGAAGTAAACATACTTAAAATATTTAGTCAAATATATCATTTTTGGCCCTTTTAGTTTAATATATAGCTGGAAAGTGTCAGAGAGTGGGTGGTGCTACAACATCAGCATGGAATGTTTGCACGTCCACCTAGTTCTGCTTACATGGGGCTTTTAAACTGAGTCCTTTAACCCAGAGGAGACTTAAGGACATGCTGACAGGAGTGCATTGAAAATGTGCACATTCCTATGAAGAAAAAGATGTTGAGAGGACTGAGCTGGAACTTCACTTTCTGATTCTGAAAGGATCAGTGCCTTCACAAAAGTCAGGCCCTGGGGTTCATGAGTGTTAAGATGCTTCCCCAACAAGATAGTCAAATCTATACTTCTACATGGAGAAAGACTACTGCTGTGGAGCAACATCAATAGTGGATGGTTTTTTTTAAACCTTAAATCAGTAAGATCTCATTTTCTAATTCCAGTTGCACATCATGGTTGCGTTACTTTTGAAGTCATTTAAAGGCTTGTTTCCCCTATAGCGATTCCTGTTTTATTTTGTTTTGTTTTGGATGTTAGCATTCTTAAGCAATATTAACCATGGTATTGGAAGGTCTTAATTATCTTAGGAAAAAAGTAGCCCTGGCTGGTGGCACAGTAGATAAGGTGCTGGCCCAAGAACCCACAGTTCACTGGTTCAATTCCCAGCCAGGGCACATAACCATGTTCCAAGCCAGGTCTCCAGCCAGGTCTGTAGCTGGAGGCAGGTGAAAGGCAACCATACATTGATGTCTCTCTCCCTCTCTGCCTCTCTCCCTTCCCCTCTCTCTAAAAATAATAAATAAAATCTTTTTTAAAAATGTAGAGGGAGGTATTTCAATTTAAATGCCAAAAGACATCAATTCCCTCTTTGATTACCACAAAGCAAAAAGATTACATTGGATTGAGTTTAAAATTTTGATGATGTTATTTGTCTTCTATTTTAGGAAAAATAAAAATAAAATCATGTTTCATGTTTATTAGACATTGTCCTAGAGTTGATATCATCTCATGAATCTCAATATTTCTAAATTTAGTTTCTTTCAATTGCAGTAGGTTTTGGGGGAAGAATTAGAAAATTACAAATAGAAGACCAGAAAATGTTACCTTACTTTTGCAAATTATATCAGGAAAGGCACTAACATTGTTGAACATCTATCATGTGCTGGGAGATTTCACATATATTCTCATTTAATGTTAACAATAATAATTCTGTGGGGTAGCAATTATTATCCCCACTTTATGGGGATAATAATTTTCCAAAATGATAAGTAACTTGACACAGGACTCTAAATAACAGAGCCAGGACCCAATTGAATGTTTCAAAATAATGTACAATCAAGAATGTTTATTACAGAATAATTTATATTAGTAACAAATTGTAAAAAATCATTAGTGTCTAACTAGAGGATAGCCATTGATACCAGGTCACTGGGAAGCTGTTTTACATTCTGTTTATGAACATTAAGTATCTTTAAAATTTGAGGGTATCTTTAATGAACATTGTAAAAAACAAAATTCTGTTTCAATATTTAAAATATGCAGGTAAACATGCACAATTTTAAAAGTTGAAAGTAAGTAAAACACAATGCCACTGATAGTTGTGTTATAATGGTGGATATGTTCCTCACTCTTACTTTGGGGGGTGGGTACAGTAAACTTTATTGATGATACATGACAAGGTAGGGCAGCTTCTTAGGCCCCTCCCTTCTTTAGGGGGTCTAGGATGGAAACTAGAGGTCAGGAGATTCTGCGTTGGGGGATTGATTCAGGGCAGACACTCTCCAGTAGCTGAGGGCCTCTCTTCCTATCGTTGGGTCTAGTGGTCCAGGGAGCTCTTACTCCTCGGTGGACATGTGGATCATAAAGTCCACCACCCTGTTGCTGTAGCCAAATTCATTGTCATACCAAGAAATGAGCTTGACAAAGTGGTCATTGGGGGCAATCCCAGCCCCAGCATTAAAGGTAGAGGAGTGGGTGTTACTGTTAAAGTCACAGGAGACAATGTGGTCCTCAGTGTAGCCCAGGATGCCCTTGAGGGGACTTCTGCTGCCTGTTTCACTACCTTCTTGATGTCATCGTATTTGGCAGCTTTCTCCAGGTGGCAGGTCAGATCCACAATAGACACATTGGGGTGGGGACACGAAAGACCATGCCAGTGAGCTTCCCATTCAGCTCGGGGATGACCTTGCCCACAGCCTTGGCAGCACCAGTAAGAAGCAGGGATGATGTTCTGGGAAGACCCTTGGCCATCACGCCATAGCTTTCCAGAGGAGCCATCTGCATCTTCTGGGTGGCAGTGATGGCATGGACTGTGGCCATGAGTCCCTCTATAATACCAAAGTTGTCATGGATGACCTTGACCAGGGGGGCCAAGCAGTTGGAGGTGCAGGAGGCATTGCTGACAATCTTCATGGAGTTTTTATACTTGTCCTGGTTCACACCCATCACAAACATGGGGGCATCAGCAAAAGGGGCAGAGATGATGACCCTCTTGGCTTCATCCTCCAAGTGAGCCCCAGCCTTCTCCATGGTAGAGAAGACACCAGTGGACTCCACAACATATTCAGCACCAGCATCACCCCATTTGATGTTGGTGGGATCTCGCTTCCATTGATGACAAGCTTCCCATTCTCAGCCTTGACAGTGCCTTTGAACTTGCCGTGAGTAGAATCATACTGAAACATGTAGACCATATAGTTGAGGGATCATTGATGGCAACAACATCCACTTTGCCAGAGTGAAAAGCAGCCCTGGTGACCAGGAGCCCAATATGGCCAAGTCCGTTTACTCCAGCCTTCACCATCATGTCTCAGGGTTGAGGCTGACACTGCGCATGAAGACGCGGCTGTCCAATGAGAAGAAGGAGCAGAGAGCCCACTCTTTTTATATTTCCATTTTTAAAAAGGTGTGATGTGATACTTATATAAAAGTTTTCATTTTCTTCCAAAGTATATTTTATAACAGTGTTTTTTTTTTTTTCCCCTCAAGCCTTGACAACATGAACGTGACTAAAGAATTTAAGTAGTGGCCCTGGCTGGTGGCTCAGTGGAATGGCACTGGCCTGGGAACCCAAAGGTCGCTGGTGCAATTCCCAGCCAGGGCACATAACCAGGTTGCAAGCCTTCAGCCAGGTCCATAGTTGGAGGCAAGTGAAAGGCAACCATACATTGATGTTTCTCTCCCTGTCTTCCTCCCTCCCTGCCCATCTGTCTAAAAATAATGAATAAAATGTTTAAAAAAATTTTTTACATAGCTTAATTTATATTCATTCTTTATCACAGGTTATCTTCACCCCCCCCCCCCCCCAAAGAATCGCCTCATTGGTGAATATACATAGCGTAGGGACCCAGCAAGGTTTTTCTCTTGAACTATGCCCCCTGGTGGGCACAGAGACAAAGCAATGAATTCTCAATTGCAATCCTAGAATCCTCTGCCGACTACAGGTCTTATGTGCCTTCTTTGGGAATGCATAGCACTCCAGTTCTCACTGCTTTCATTGTTTAATGTTCATTATTTCATTCTCATGTTCTCTCTCCTGCAGTTGTGCTTGATATAAAACAAAGATCATATAAGTTGAAGGCAAGGTGTGCTCTTTGAAGGAGAAGAACAGGACTCCTGTTGGCCATTGTGAAAGCTCTATACTCTATGATGGGGAATGGAGCAGACATGTAATCAGCACCTGCTGCAGTGGAGCTTTAATTAATTACATTTTCTGGAACATTCTACATGTATTTTAGGAAAATGCAATATTAAATACGTGGTGCCATAACCTGTTGTGGCTCACAGTTTGGAAATCAGAAGCTATGATCCACATAAGCTCTAAAAAATCTGAGTATTTAGTTCTGCCTGTGAGACAGGCATTCTCCATTCCACTGGCATAGATAACATGACAAAAAATGTCACATAGATCTGAATGGTAGAAGAAAAACTGACCAACCAAATTCTAGTCTCATCTAACCAACACTGTTAAACCAGGGATTTTTCTCTCTCTTATTTAAGTATGATTTATTGGTCATGCTCTTACAGTTGTCCCAATTTTTCCTCCTTTGCCCCCCTCCACCCAGTACCCCCCTTTCCTCCATTAATCCCCCTCTTAGTTTATGTCCATGGGTCATGCATATAAGTTCTTTGGCTTCTCCATTTCCTATACTATTCTTAACATCCCCCTGCTTGCTTTGTTCCTACCAATTATACTTCTTGATCCCTGTACCATTTCCCCCCTCCATTCCCTTCCGCTTCCCAGCTGATAACCCTCCAAATAATCCCCATACCTGTGATTCTGTTCCTGTTCTAGTTGTTTTTATTTTTATTTTTTAGATTCAGTTTTTGATAGTTGCGAGTTTGTTGTCATTGTAATGTTCATAGTTTTGATCTTCTTTTTCTTAAATATGTATCTTTAACGTTTCATGTTTCATGTAATAATGGCATGGTGGTGATGAACTCCTTTAGCTTTACCTTGCCTGGGAGGCACTTTATTTGCCTTTCCATTCTAAATGATAGCCTTACTGGGTAGAGTAACCTTAGTTGTAGATCCTTGCCTTTCTTCACTTTGACTACTTCTTGCCAGCTCCTTCTTGACTATAAAGTTTCTTTTGAGAAATCAACTGCAAATCATATGGGAACTCCTTTGTAGATAATTCTCTCCTTTTCCTTGCTGCTTGAAAGATTCTCTCAATCTTTGAACTTTGGCATTTTAATTATGATGTATCTTGGAGTGGGCCTTGTTGGGTCCAACTTGTTTGGGACTCTTTGTGCTTCTTGGACTTGTATGCCAATTTCTTTTGCCAAAGTAAGGAAGTTTTCTTTTATCATTTTTTCAAATAAGTTTTTAATTTGTTGTGCTTCCTCTTCTCCTTCTGTCATGCCTATGATTTGGATGTTGGCCCTTTTAGAGAAATCCCAGTCTTCTTATTGTCACATTATTTTTGTTTTGTTTTGAATTCTTGTTTCTTCA
This sequence comes from Noctilio leporinus, assembly GCA_004026585.1. Taxonomy (NCBI): domain Eukaryota; kingdom Metazoa; phylum Chordata; class Mammalia; order Chiroptera; family Noctilionidae; genus Noctilio; species Noctilio leporinus. The sequence continues at coordinate 139,551 of PVIW01001006.1, read as the reverse complement.
TTCTGTACTAGTTGATTGTTTATTTCTATGAACTACCAACCTTTTGAATTCAAACACTAGCTCCAACTCTCGTTTATTCATCCACTCATTCAACAAACTACTATATTCCAGGTGTCAGTATATAATGCTGGGGATACTGCTGTGTACTACATGGACCAAACCCTAGCCATCACAGAGTTTATGTCCTGGTGAAAGAATCAAGTAATGAACTAGTAATTGAATGATAACATAGATGTGTTTAAATGATTTGTGGTATGTGGCTGTGTATATGTATAGGTAGCTACTTTTGGAGAGACCAGGGAAGACCTCTAGTTGCTCTGCTTAAAAAGTCAAGTAAAAGAGAAGGTAGCAAGTGCAAAGGCCTTGGAGCCTGGTCTGGGAGTTGAATGACCTATCAGATCAAAAGGGTAAAGCCAAACTATCCTGAGTTTTATGGCCCATGGTAAAGAGTTTGTGTTTATTCTAAGTAAAAGTGGGATGATAACAATGGAGTTTACACTGGAGAATGACATGATCTGATTTACAGTTTGAAGACATCCCTCTGGCTGCTATGCAGATGGAATAATTAGAAAGGGTAGGAATAAAAACAAGAAGATAAGTTTAAAGCACCACTGCAGTCTGTAAAGTAGTGGAAACATGGGACCAGAATGATGACATAGAATAATCCATTTTATTTTAAGAAGGGAGTAATCAAATATCATGTTAAATGCTGCTGACAGGATAAGATGCAATTAGAAAAGTAGCTAGTAGCTTGCCTCCAAGTGGCTCTTCCAAGGAGGCCACTCATTTCTTCTATAAGAGTCACTTTGGATGAGTGCTTGCCTGAGGCCAGATTGGATCCCATGGACAAATATATGGGTGGGGGAGGAAGTAGAGAAAGAATGCAGAGATAACTCTGGAGAGATTTTCTGGGAAGAGAAGCAGAGTCTACCTTAGAAATAGGAAGAGGGGTGGGGTACAAAAGGAATAAGATCCTTTTAAATATAAGGGGTATCAAATCCTGGTAATCCCCACATTTCTTTTATTCAATCATTTCTTAATGTTATTCTATTACAGTTATCCCAGTTTTTCCCCCATTGCCCTCCACCACCCATTCTTAATACCAGGGAGAGATACAGAGATGAAAGAAACAGGAAAAACAAGTATGTGAAGGTATAAAGTCCCATCTACTTTATATAGCACATTCTCCTCCCTCGTTCTCTCCTTCTGTTAAGCCAAACCTGTTTCTAGTGAGTCTGGCATCAGCCAAATCTTTTGCATAAATTTTGTTCAGTATGCTATCCCTTCCAGGAATATTTTAAGCTCATTTCGTTCACTGTAAAATACGAGACTGCTCCTTGTAACAGGATTTCTGGCACCTGCAAGTGAAAAGCTGGTGTTCATGCTGCTCGTCATCTACCAGACCCAGTAAGCAGAGAAAGGGATTGAATCTTTATGGGTGTTTTGTTCAGATGGTCAGCGATGAAGACAGCGGGTTTGCACCCTAATAGACTGTCTTCCATTTCATTATAAATGGGCTCTTTTTATAAGGAGAAGAAAGGAGTAGGTGAGGGGTTTGGAATTCAGGAAAAAGTTAATGAGACAAAAGCTGCAGCATTCTTTCATCTGTGTCCTGGGCGGAGGTCTTTGTGCTCTGGAGTCAAATGGGTCATACCTTCAGTTCCTGAAACAATAGCTTTTCTATACATTAATTACTAAGCTTATTGGCTGATACCTGAAACTAAAATTTTCCAACATTTGAGTCCCCTATCAGATACTCGAAAATATCTATGAAGTAAACAGGTGAAGTTAATTAGATACAGGCTGCATATAGATTGATAGATTAGGTGGTGAGAAGATTGTGTTCTCTTTGGATTGTTTATACCTTCTCAGTGAATCAGAAGCATGACTGTAATGGGAGAGTGAAGGAAAGAGGTAATGCTGGAGGTTTGAGGGGGAAAGTGAAAAATGTTCCATTACAGAGAGAGCTGGAGATCTGTGGTCATAAATTAAAAATAGGACCAATCAATATGATTGTGTGTTTTCTTCCAACCACTTCAGTTCAGGCACAGGCATGAAGTAAGAGAAGAGTGGAGTTAACCACATTAAGGGTTTTTTCCTGGCAAATAGAACAGAGAAAGGTAAAAGCAAAGAACTTGGTTGGTTATACCAGTGGACCATGGAATCTAACTAAGCTAAGTAAAAGCTAAAACTATAGGAGGTAGAAAGCAGAGAGTGTGAGGTTAGAAATCAACGTTTTTGAAGTGGTATTTAATGATAATGATCAAGCCTGGGATGTGACCATGGGAACGGGTGACTAAGGAGGAGTGGAAGAAGAGATTGTTGGAATTGAGGAAATGGTTAAAAACAAAACAAAACTGAAGACAGGGATGTCGAATGGATCATCCATATGAAATTAACATGATAGGATCAGTGGTTGAGATAAAGTTGCTAAAATATGCTAAAATGTTTAGCACAGGGTGAGTGATAAGAGATGGGAAGATGACTACAAGAAGTTGTAGGTTGCATTGGTTGATGGTAGACATTTCAAAGCTGCTGGGATTTTGGAGGAAGGAGAAATGGTTTGAACCGAGCAATGAAGAGGTAGGACACTTCCCTCCAGTCCCCGTGGCACATTGCCCACTGAGAAAGACAAAGACAAGTCACCACTTTGAGAAGGCTATGAAAAATGTGATCATGAGATGCCCAGGTTTCTGTTAGATCAAGCAGGTAATGAGAATACTGAGACTTAACCAAAATTCTGTAGCCATTGGAGACACTTGCCTCATGTAGAAAAACCTCAATATTTTTTATAGTCCCTCTTGATACTTGCATGTTATAATGAATTTCTGCATGTTGAAGGTTTTTCACTTTCAAATCCTTGTAGGCTAAAACTATCATTCTTCAATTAAACAAAGCTCCAGTTCCAAAGCCTTTCACCAAGCATGTTAGTGCCATGTATTTGTTGACACCCCAGGCAACGGGATGCTAAATTAAGCAGAAGCTCTGCAAAAGAAAATCTTGTGAAAATTTAAAGATATTTGTCTATTTATTTATCTATTAATAACTTATGGTGTGCCTTTTTCCACCAAAGATTTGAGAAGCACAATTTTACACTTTACAGCATGCTCTCTGATCATTATGGAAACTGAAAAACATGAGCCAAAGAAGCTAGAGAAAGAATAGAGAAACAAAACAAAACTTATGGTCTTAAAGCCTGCAAGGAAACTGAGATGAGGCTGAGCATTTTTGTGGAAATACTGATGTACTTGACTGAATCATAGAAGCAGAGCAACAGTGTTTACTCATATAGGTAACCCCAACTTGCCAAGAGTATTTGAAGTTCCAGAGTTAAGATCTAGGCCACAGCTAAGATGCCAAGTGACTCAAGTCTGACAGAAATGTGCTGTTAGATTCCCTCTTTTTTCTAGTTCATTCACCACCTGTTTTCAACCATCATTCTCACAGTGCAAAAATTGGTTTTACTTCCCTTTCCTTAAGTTCTCATTACTTTGTTCTCTGCACATTTTTTCTATCCTTCTTCCTTTCTTTTCCTTATCTATCTCAGCCTCGGCACAGGGATATGTGTATTTGTTAATTTTGGAAAATATAGCTATTTGGGATTCTGAAAATCTCTTCTAAAGTCTAAAGATTTAAAAACTAATACTCTAGGAAATTTAACAGCACATATACTTTTTATAGGCATGAGAAACCAGCAAGGCCCATAGAGACTACTACCTTGAGGTTAGATATGTACATGTGGAGAAGAGTATATCTCTTTTCTATTCCCTTTGAAAATATGAAACTAAAGAATATAGGCTTAGGGTTTCCAGTGGCCATGTTTTGTGGCATTTGGAGATGGTGGAGGAGTGAGAGAGAGAGAGAGAGAGAGAGAGAGAAAACACCATAGTGTTTGAATCAGAGCCCCTAGATTTAGCTATGTTTTAAGGTAGATTCACTGTGACTTCCAGTTACATGTGCTAATAAATTACCTTTTTGGCTTTAGCAAGTTTGAGTTGGGTGTTACTTATGACTAAAAATGTTTTGATTAATATATGTTTTGAATTGTGCTATAGTTTAATGTCTAAGACAGACTAGTGAAGCAGTTTTCAAAGTCCTTGAGTCATAGAACCTTGTGTGTATTTTTCTTTATTTCTTCACTGTGACAGTCCCAGAGCTTATCATTCAATGTACAGTCACTTGGTTACTTAATATCAACTTGGTTTATTTGTTCTCTTGTGTAACTGCCCCATATTGGTTTTTAGGTATTAAATGCACAGATCATATCTTTATTCACTTTTCTTATTCTGAATTTATAACTGTTGCTGCATTTTTAAGGGATACTTATGACTATTCTCAGAAGTATGATAAATTGCACAGAGTGGCACTTATGCCAGTAGAATATATTTGTCAGTCTTGGTGAGGATGGGAATGCAGGAGCACAGCAAAGAGTCAGAAATACTAGTAGGAGAAGCAAGAAAGTTTAAAGGAGGAAAAGAGCTGACTATAGAGGAATTAGCCCACCCAAAGGAGTGGGATATGCTTTTAAGCTGAAAAACTGCACCACTTACTATGGTTACAGGGCCATGGTTACTACAGTCACACAGTGCAATGGAGCAGAGTTCTGGCCGCCACAATCAAAGAGTTCAGGTGAGGTTGGTGCATCTGATTTCTATTGTCCCTTATTGGGGTACCAACTAGTAGTTAATCCTTGATTGGTGGTGTTGTTGGTGAATCCCTAGAAACCATATAGGATGTACCTAGATTCTATATGGGGTGGGCTTTGTTTTTCATTTCTGGTCTCCAAGAGAGAACAGACTGTTGGTACTGTCTGCATTGTTCTCTTCATTGGGCCTGGTTACAGCATATCCTGGTTCCCACATAACTGATATCCAGGTTCCCACAATACTTTGCTTTACATTGTGAATTAATTTCAAAAATTTAAACATTCCTTGGCAAAAATATGTTAAAACACCCTTCTAACTGACCCTATGAATTATGAAAATTTATATTATAGTTTAAGAAGACTTAGCATCACCATATGGGTATTTAATGTTTTATTATGTACAGAGATGAAACAGGAGACCCTTGAAAAATCTCTTATTGGAATGAGGATTCTTTAACAATTTCTTATAAATGTTCTTTCTTCTCATAGAAACTAAAGTCATTTATAAATGGTGACCACACTATCTTTAGGTAAGGCGCTCTAGGCTCTAGGCAAAATTATATTCACCACAAAAAAAGTATATAGTGCTTCCTGGCATGGCTCAGTGGATTGGGTGCCATCCCACAAACCAAAAGGTCACTGCTTGGATTCCTGGTCAGGGCACATGCCTGGGCTGTGGGCCACATCCCTGTTTGGGGGCAACTGATTGATGTTTCTCTCACACATTGATGTTTCTTTATCTTTGTTTGTTTGTTTGCTTGTTTCTTTCTTTCTTTCTTTCTTTTTATGTTACATCTTTTAAAAAAGATTTTATTCATTATTTTCAGAAAGAAAGGCAGGGAGGGAGGGAGAAAGGGAGAGAAACAACAATGTATGGTTGCCTTTCATCTGCCTCCAGCTAAGGATCTGGCTTGCAACCTGGTTATGTGCCCTGACTGGGGAATCAAACCAGCAACCTTTGGGTTTGCAGGCCAGTGCCAATCCACTGAGCCACCAGCCAAGGCCAATGTTTCTTTCCCACTCTTTCTCCCTCCCTTCCCCTCTCTACAAATATATATATATTTGTGTGTGTGGTGTGTGTGTGTATCAACCAAGCAAAAGAACATATAAAGTTTAAAGAATATATCTTTGTTGGTTAATGCTTTTATTAGAAAATAAAAATTAAATGAATGGATGTTTGTCATTATCTTGAAGGTATGTTTGGTTATCACCATTGAATCATGATTGGAATTTTTCTCAGGTCCACCCTTGGTTCCTCAGGGGATATAACTTACGTGGTAGAATTCATTCTGTACTTGAAACCATCTCTCTTGGTTATGCCCACAGAGCTTGGCTGTGAATTATACATAAATCTTTGCATGCTCATTTCTAAAACCATGTGAGTTCTGCCAGTAAGAGGGTCCTGAACAGCTTAAATGGTGGAGAGCACCATAAGAGTGTAGGTATTATCTATATTTTGCTTTGGTGGATTTTCTTTCTAGTATATGACTTCTAGGATCTAAAACTTTAACTCACTATGATTAAGAGTCCATCACTGGCCTAGAAAAGAGAAGCACTCCCAGTTTTTTAATATCTTAAGGTAAATGACTACTGTTTTAAACATAGAGATCAAGTGGCAAACCAACTAGTGTTCCTAATGGCAAGCAACAGAAAACTAACTCCAGATAACTTATGCAGAAAAGGAAATTTAGTGGCTCATGTAATAAAGTTCAAGGGCAAACTAGCTTATGCATAACTGAATCCAGGGGATTATATTATGTCACCAATACACATTCTTTATCTCTCAGAAAAAAATTTTTTTTCTATTTTGACTTTTTTTTCAGTTCAGTGGTTTCCTTATGGTATCAAAATTAGCTACTGGTAGTGTCATACTCTGTCCTTTCTTTGATCTCCCAATTTCAGAGGAAAAGAAACTTCCTACTTCTTGATTATTTGAGCAAAATGCCTGGAAAGGACCAGGATTGGGATGACTTGGGTCCAGTGGATCTCCCTGACCCAATCACTATGGCCAGGGAACAGAGTCATTTGATTGATTAGGCTGGTTATGTGCCCAGGCCTGTGTGAGAATGGCAGGTGAAGTGATTGACAGCTCCAATGGGTTGGGGAAAGGGGTCTATAAAAGAAAGGAAGAGAAGGAGGAGGAATAGGTTGAGATGAACTTATGCTTTAGTGGTGATAGCAATGGCCTTTGATAAGAAAAGGGCCATGTAAATGGCCTGACAAGTTGTGACCCATATTTGTAACTAGTCCTACTTTGTGTAAGAAGCAGAGAGAAAAAACATGTGGAAAAACAAGGGAATGGAGGGAGCGAAGGAGACGAAAGAAAAAAGCTTAGAAGAGCCTCTGCCGATTACCTGATTCACCCTTGTGGTTATTACTGTTTCTTATGCTTTGCTATAATTAAGATATTTCTAAGGTGGGAGTTTCATTCAGTTTTTCTCTTTCCTTTTGCTTTTTAGGTGGACAAAAAAATTGTAAGAACTGAGATAGGAGTTCTTCTTCGCCTCTCACATCCGAACATTGTAAGTGGTTTTTTAACTACTATTTCAAATAATCTCCAAAGTTATAGAATGAGTTGGGGTTTGTTTTAACTGTTCATGCTGATAAGGAGAAATGGATTCTCCCACCACCAGTAAGCAACCACAACTGAGGCTCCTGTCCTCATCTGGTCACATTTTTCAATTCTGCAGCTGAATAAATCTTAAATATAGGAGCTTTTGAAAGCGTTTCACAAATGGGCGTAGCAGCAGTATATACTCTTTATTTTTATGCATAAAAGGATATAAAATTTGAATAGCGTTGTTTCCCACTACTAAAACACTGGCTTTTTTCCTCCACTGCAAAAGCCTCTGAAGAGAATGCATTGCTTTCCACAGTCATTTCCACCTCCTCTGAGAGAGTATCTGCTTCAGAAATAATGGGAAGATTCAAATAAATGATGTGCCTCAATGGGGAAAATAAAATGTCTTCAGAAGCTCTGCTCTAGGCTATGTCCGGACAAAGACACGGAGGGGAAGGTCTGGCGCAAGCTTTCTGGAGCCAGTGAAGTGAAAAGAACAGGCCATAGCTTGATTATATGAATTGAGCCAACTCCTTAAAGAGCACATTTTACTCATTTCTCTGAGCAAGTTGTGTCCAAAAGGGTGACCTGCAATGCTTAGGCTCAAGGCAAAATGCTTAAACTTTAGGAGTTAACAATGCTTTTAGCTATAAACAACAGCAAACTGGAATGTAGTGGTCTAAACAAACACTGGGAGAATGGGGAACAGGGTTGTCATGAATGGCTCACACCAATTATGATCCATAAGTTGAGGCCAGTCACCCTTGTGCCCTAAACAAATTTGGGTTCAGCTTGCCATAAAGTAGGGGAGAAGGGCTTTGGATAAGAAAATGAGTGAAATTTGCCACATACAGTCACCACCTTTGCATTGTCCATGGTTTTTCTTTCAAAGAGAAGTCAATGTAGAATTTTCCTCAAAATGTAGATCAATCCTGTCACTATATTCCCAGATGTATTGAGGAAACTATCCAAAATTGGATGGCTTATCTGAATGTGATAAAAATCTTATTTGGTCAACCAAGTCATTACCACTACTGCTTTTCCAAGGATCTCTTCTTCCACCAGCAACATTTTAGCAGCTGAGGTATATAATTTCCATAAGGACATACTTTAACCTGGCCCTGTTCTGTCTCAGACTCTGATTCTAAGTTCAGGAGAAAGAAACATTTTCATTTTCATCAACCATGATGCTTTCATAGGGTTCAGGAAGTTTTATTTGTTTGCTGTTATTTTGATATTCTAAAGCAATTCAGAAATCGGGGTATTTTGATAAAAATTAGGAAATGTTCCTAAGGCAGGTATCTTTCACATGGCAAAAGAAAACATATAAAGCCTCAAAAGGATCCTTGAAGAAATGAGGTAACTGATTAAAATAACCAGAGTGACAAATGGCTCCCTAATACTTGCATAAGGACCTTGCATCGACAATGATATAATATATTGCAATTGCAGAGTTTTGTTTTTGCCATAGCTCTAGCTATTTCTTACAGAGCTGAAAGTAAGGAATTTGTGGTGTTTTTATGTTTTTCTCCAGATAAAACTTAAAGAGATATTTGAAACCCCCACAGAAATCAGTCTGGTCCTGGAACTCGTCACAGGAGGAGAGCTATTTGACAGGTAAGCTGGTCCTGGGAAACCAATCACAGGAAGGCCCTGCTACTCACCAAAAACAGAATCAAAAGGAAACTCCTGAGATTTTTCATAATGACACGTCATCCCAGGTAATACATCCTACTAAAATAAATCTTAAGAGGCATGTAGAAGGGAAGGAGAGTGATAGCTGATAAGATGTGAGCAGACAAAAAGTTGGGATGCTTCATGAGCAAAAGGGAAACCCTATATCTATCTGCTTTTGCAAAAATTTACTACCCCAATTTTTAAAAAAAGAATTTCTAAAGTTATACTAAATCTAAACAGTAGGGTTTGTAAAAATATTTTCTAACAAAGCATTGGATGAAAATTATAGAAAGTTAAATGTATTATAATAGTAATCCCTGTGAAGATCCTAAAGCTCTTAAAAATCAACACTCAGAGGGGGACAGAAAGGGAATGGATGTAATACAACAACAATAAAATTAAATTTTAAAAAAATCAACTCTTCAAATGGTTATTTTGAGGCCTACTTTCTCAGGCTGTATAAACAGTTCAAGTTGCAGAGAAAATCATGTTCTGCTATATTCAATAATAACCAATTTTAGTTGCCTGTCACTCAAGGCAGAAGTTTGAGGATGGCCAGGACTGCGCCTAGAAAACTTGGAGAGTATAATATTGGCAAACTGTATAAGATACAAGTTTTAAGTCTCCATAGCTTTCTTGCCTTCCTTCTCTTCTCAGGAGACTTCCCTGTTTACCCTGATGATCTCCTGGGACCCCTTTGCTGTGTTCATTGGGGTAACCAAAAATAATAATAAAATTGGAAGAAGTCAAAGGACTAAGTAGGCATATATTAGAAATAGTAAGAGGCTATGCACAGATGTAAAGATCTTGTTGGTTTAAAAAAAAAAAAATGGGTTAAGAAAAATGGAGGCTGCAGACAGAAAAGAGATTGAGGAACTGCTAATTTACCCTAACTTCCTAGAGCACAGTAAATGCTGAATAAATGTTTGCTGAATGAATGAGCAACCACTAAGATGAGTAGACTCTGAGAAGGAAGACATCTAAAGTGGATGGGTTTACAGCGTGTTGGAAGAGGAACTCTTCTCCCCTTCATTCCCATCCCAACTCCAACCAGTTATTTTTGCTACCTCTTCAAAAGCTTCCATAAATATTGATACTGATTTTTCAAATGATCTGTTTTTAATGTTACCTAGTGCAGATTTGGATCTTCATGGAAGGAGGAGAAAAACAGTGAAGCTTGGTGCTACATGTGTATCTTCAACAGTATATCCATTCACTGAAAATAAATGAATCAAAAGGGAAGTGGGCATCAGTTTTTTGAAGTATATGCATACTTCTTGTGGTAATTGGCTGATAATTATATTCAAGGTTCCAAATGATAATGTAAGGGACGCATAACTAGGATGATTTGCCTAACTTCTCTGAACCTCAGAACAAATTTGAAGCTCTATGATGCTAAGGAAGCTGAGACACTCTCATCCTCTTTATGTGGATCAGTCCAATCACTCTAATTATGTATAAGGATAATCTAGTTCTAAAACCATCATCTTCTCATGCTTAGTAAAAACTCTTCTGGATTAGCTTATTTGAATGTTATCAAAAATTGCCAATAGTGTCTCATTTTACAACACCTCTCAGCTGACTTTTTCATGAGCATAGTCCTTCTTTAAGTACATTTAGAGTCAATTCATAGTTATCTCCTATTGACTTTGTAGCCATGACATCTCCTGAAAAAGAACTTAATGTATTCCTCTGCTAACTATAGTCTATCAGAGAGAAATCTCATGTTTTTCAATTGTAAGTAATTGTAGGACCAGATATCACACTGAAGCTATTATCTACCAATAGCACTTACTATGTACCTACCTACTTACCTCTATTTGCTCAAATTATTTTGGGATCAAAGGTCTCTTTCTTTCCCCTTTTCCCAACCTTTCTCTCATAAAAGAATTCTGGTTTTCTCTTGTAGTCTAGTTGATTTTCAAGGGATAGAGTTAATTTGGCTTTAGACAAAAATGAAAAACTAAATGCTGTTGATAAATTTCACTTACAGACAAAATGGATGAGATATTTGGAATTAACAGAATACATCTGAAGAATGGCAGGCAGCCAGTGAAGCACTCAACCACTCTGTAAACTCTTTCTTAGTGGTTTTAGACAAGAGACTGTTTTCCCCTGTGAATGTTGCTGTCTACATATCTGTTGCCATATCTGACATGAACTGGGTTTCTCCATTAAATTACTTAATTCCACAATTATCTTTAAAATTATATCAAGCTGAAAATATATCCTGCATTATGATCCATGTATGACTTTCTTTCTTGACAGTTAAAAATCATAATATACTTTATCTTCCCTATACTCAGGTCAAAAGCCAAGGTTATTTCATTGTGGTGATGAAAATTCAACCCTGGTCTCATGATGGCCTTAATGGTATCTAATGAATGAACTAATGGAGCAATTGATGAAAAAGATAATCATGTTAGCACATTGTAGTCAAAATGGTTGTGTTTTATTAGCATTAAGAGATCTATTCTGTGGTTCTTTTAAAAACCTAAGCACAGTAAAAATCCAAGTGGAATCTGCCATTTCCTGTAGAAGTAAACAGTAAATTGCTTAGGACAATTGATTAAAAGTTTTGGAATAAAATTAACAATTTTTTGTGTGTGTCCAAGAACCCCCCCCCCCAAGAAAACCTCTACAAACTTACGATATCATGTTAAAAATAAAGCTCCAGCCCCACCCAAAGTGGCTCAGTTGGTTTACCATCCTTCCAGCCAGAAGCCTAAGAACATCACCTACATGATTTTTTAAAAATAAGGTTAAAACTAAAGTCAAAACTGAACTGTGGTGTTTAAAAATGTAAGACCCAGGGTAAAAATGTAAGGAGAACCAAGAAAATACTATCTTAGAAAGTAGATTACATGAGAGGGGAGTGAAGGGGGAGTTATTTAGAAGAGGCCAAGGTAACTCCTGGCATTCTGGTAATATTTCATATCTTGGGCTCAGTGGTAGCTACACAGATATTAGCTTTGTGATTAACTGCACACCTATGATTACTGCACTTTTATGTACAGACATAATTTAGCATGGGAAAGAGATGAGAATAAGTGAGGCGACAGGTCAGATGAGGTAGCCACAGAACTAAACATGTCCAGGTTCATAAGCATTTTGGAATAGAACTATTTCTTTAAAGCACAGATTTGATCTACTCAGCCCAGAAAGCTTCTTTTGGTTCAAAGCAGTTCTTTTAAACATGATGAACACAGCCATATGGTCTGGCCTCACCATACAATTGTAGCCTCACCACTCATTTTATTCCTGTCTCATTGCCATCTGAACCAGAGTACATTGACTTCACTGTCAAAGAGCTTATGGTCTGGGAGAGGGAGAGTAAAGATGCATATGGACCCTGATATTCTTTTGTAATACTACCACTGCCTCCCTAAAAAATATATTAGAGAGAACCACAAGATTAAAAAATAAATAAATGATGAGAAGGGCCTAAGAAATATAAATAGATACTTTGTGTTTGCTAGAAGTTTGCCATGAATTTGGCTGTAAGGATTCATGTGGGGGTAATAAATGATGCAATTGGGGCATAAACACAGTATGTGGCGCACAAAATACGGAAGTCTTCTAAGTCAGAATCAGCCCCAGGGAGAAATAGAATCTTTTGGGCTGAATCTCAAGTGAGAGATCATAAATGGGCAGGTAAAGCGTAGAGCGAGGGACAAAGTGATGTCCAAAAGCAGGGTACACTGCTGAGGGTTAGCTGTGAGCAACTTAGTCTCCATTTGAGAGACTGTTTCAGACAGCAAGCAAGCAGTTGCTAGGCATTTGTCAAATAAGTGATTAAATAAACAACGTGCTCTTGGGCAGTTTATATCAGATCTCTGGGTCAGGCTTTTAATTTATAGTAAGTGAGAACCGAACTAGGAATCCTAGTCTATGTTCCCCCATCTACAATGTCAGCTCCCTGGCCAGCGCCCGCATTGATCCACAGTTTCCTCAGTCTCTCCCTAGCAATAGTAATTTTGAAACTATTTTTTTTTTAAGTGCATGAATTTAATACTCTTTGGGAAAGTTTTAGAAAAAGCAATGACCAAGAGACCATCGATGAAATGAGGAAAAAGCAATGAATGAAGTTTACGAAGAAGTGATGGATTTAAAAAGAAACAGAGGAATTCATTTTTGTTTGTAACAGCATAATGAAGTATTAGCAGTCTTTAAAAGACTTGATTCCTGAAACTCATATTATTTGGGGATTTTACCCTGTGTTATGTGATCATTTAGTACACACTTTCATTAAGACCAATTTCTTGCAGAAACCCACAACCATCTAATAACAATAATATCCCCATTTGAGAAAAAAGCTGCCATTGGTGGGGAGAGCAGAAGGCTCCTAATGTACCTACGTGCCAGGAAGTCTGAGGGCCTTGGGCTGTGATCTGATTAGAGCTCTTCAGCTGCATTGCCTGTGCTAACTGCCCGGCAGGAGATACGCTCAATTCAATTTGCAGCAATTAAGGTGACAGAAGCAAATGCGCAAAAGTCATATTTTAAAGCGGATCCATGGAGAGAAATAGGCATTGCCTGTGATTTCTCATCTAGCAATTTTAAAATGATAAGAAGGAAAACAGTCCCTACGGTGGGGAAAAGGAGCATGTGGTCCAACACAGCAAGCAGTGGAAAGACAAGACAGTCGAGTAGAAGGGCTGTTGGGGCCATGGAGTCACACCTTGGGGTCCCCCCCAGGGACACACACCTTGCTGTCTGCCATCCCAGATCTCCAGAGGTTGGCTTGATGAGCTAGCAACCAAGGGACCTGTAGGAACTTGGATCCTAGGGCAGCCTTTTGGGCCATTGTTGTGATTGAAACCCTAAGAGTGATTTTGTTTTTAGCACTGAGTCTTCTAGCCCAGCCCAAGAACTATGGGCAATTGTGTGCCAGAGCAACAAACTACATGGCCCTGGGCCTCCGAAAGGAATCTTAAGATCTAGTAGCATTGTAACTACCTTCTTCAGCTTTCACAAAACATGAAAAGGAAATTAGTTTTTTAAATCTGAAGAGAAATACAGCAATAAGTATATTTAACATATCAACCAAAATTATCCTCTTATTTTTACAACTTTAAAAACACTACCATATTTCATTGCTTCTAAAAGTTGTAGACCTAAATTAAACCTTTGTATATGCATGGTTCAATTTCACTGGCAATTTTTTTGAAATTTTAGCTAAATTTTAGGTAGGAATTTGTTTTAGGTAGGAATTGTTGCTTCATGGAACAAATACTACTCTCTTGATGAATTTGAATCCCTTTGATTCGGTGTAAAATGAGTTTCTAAGATTTGTGTTATTACAATAATACCAAGAAACTAGGTAACTGAGTTTCTTCCTAAGGCCAGCATTAGCCCTTCCACCTATTGCCTTTTGCCTTGGGAAGCATCTACATGGCTGCTCTCCCCCTAGATCCATGGCCAATGTATAAGGAGAGACCCAAGAAAACCTGGAATTATCATCTGGAGGACAGGCCCCCAGTAGTACAGGCTTTCCCCCACTAGGTGAGTGTACTAGGAACTCATCTGTATCAGTCAGTGTACCACCTGGCACTGTCGTGAGAGGCTGTATTCAGCTTCATTGAGTTTGTTTGTTTGCTTGGTTGGTTTTTTTTTTTGAAGACTTTCAACTTGTTTGCCCATTTCACTATAGGTGATTTATGAGTGCGCCTGTCCACATCACACTGAGTGTTCAGCAGTTTTGGACCAAAAATGGTGTGACCCCTGTGTCTCACCCTCCCTATTCATCCGCTGTTGCTCCAGGTCCAGATGACTTTTTTGTTTGTTTCCCTGGATGGAAAAAAGTCCTCAAAGGGATGTGGAAGAGGTGAAACAAAAAAAATGGCAGAACTCATCAAAATTGATGAGTTCAAAAACTGTTTTTGAACAGTGGAAAAAATATCCTGATAGGTGTATTGTATCAAATGGAGAGTACTTTGAAGGTGATTGAAGTTTAACCATGTAAGAATAAATAAACAATTTTTTAAAATAAATTCCTGGTGTTTTGGGCCCTTCTCATACTTGTGATGAGCATCACTTCCCTGTTCAATGCTTTTACTTCCTAGGATAAGGAACAGAGGTAAAGGAGTTGTCCAAATGTTCAGTTTGAAATTTTGAAATTTTTCTGTCATCATTTACTTGGTAATTAGTATTGATTCCACAAATATTTACTGACTGCCTACTATGAGCAAGACTTGGAGCTAGACTCTGTAAGTGATCAAAGCAACAATCCAATGAGAAGCTAAGAATGTTGCCATCACACCCTGCAAAAGGTGTTGACTCAACACATCTGCTGTAGTCCTGCTACCTAAATGCAGAGAAAAAGATTGCTGAAACTCATTTCCTTTGCTTGGCCACTAATATATTCACTTATAATCTTAGCTGTAAGTTATAAACCTGAATTTGCATCTTGAGAAGTTCATTTCTGTTGATCTTTCTAGTCAGTCATGGATGGCCTGAGTGGTAGCTCAGCTCATAAAATATTTAAAATTGAGTGTCTGAGTTCCAGAAACTTAACTCTGACGCTCTGATGGGAACAAAGAGAAACAGTGGAGTTCAGGTCATAGGGCCAAGCTGTGGTGTGCAGAGTTCACATGCAATAAGGCAGGGAAGGCAACTGCATTTTGTGCTCCTGCCCCACATATCTTCTTTAGAGACATTTTGCCAACAGAATTAACCACCCCCTTGGCTGGACAAATCTTAAGATAACATGTATTATATATATGATGATGTTTTTATTCATAACTTCTTCATTATCTGTGGTCTCATCTGGATAAGATTCCAATCTTATTCTTTATTTAGCCAGCAAGTATTGGCTCACATTAGACAGCTGGATATACTGATTGAATATCCTACCCTGTCATCACATTCTAAGTTGCACTATAGCCTTGGTCCTTTATTTTTCTCTCTCTCTTTCCCTTCCTTCCTGTTTTCCTCCCTCCCTTCCACCCTCCTTTTTTTTCTTCCTTCCTTTCTTAATCCTCACTCGAGAATATGTTTATTGATTTTAGAGAAAGAGAAAGAAATGGGGAGGGAGAGAGAAGGGAAAAAACCATTGGCATGAGAAACATAGATGTAAGAGAGAAATAATGATCAGTTGCCTCCCATACATGCCTGGACCAGAGATCAAGCCCGAAACCTAGGTATGTGTCCTGATGGGAAAAGGAAACCACAACTGGGATGATGCTCCAACTCAGCCACCTGGCTGGGGCCATCTTGGTCCTTTTTCTTAGAACAGTCCTCCTCTCCAATCCCATGCTCCTCTTCTACATCTATTCTACCACTAGATCCTGCCCCCCCCCCCCCCACAGGTAGAGAACTTCTCTATATGCTTCAGGTGTGAGCTGCCCCTGGAATCCTTTCACCACTCTGCAGAGCCTCCAGAAGAGATTACCTGCCCTTTCTAGGAGCTCTCAGGCCATCGCCTAGTACCTCTGTCACTGCCTGTGGTGCCCTGTGTTGGTTACTGTGTACTTATACCTAGAGAAATCCCATGAGTGCAGAGGCCATATCTGGTTCAATACTGACTGCCCATTGTATTTTTTGACTAACTGAATGAATGGATATGTCACTTAAAATGTATTCTCTCCATAAATTGGATGAAATATTTTGCTAATGTAACATATGTTATGGGAAATGAGTGACACTTTCATTAACTATTCCTCTTCCTTCCATCCTATCTGAAAATAGCTCCCAAGAAAATTCACTCCTCCATCCAGGAAGTCCCTATATCATCAGACAAGGACCTGTCCTGAACACAGGTGCTTACCCCTAAATTATACCCAAATGGATATGCATAAACATCATATTTAGGCCAAAGCTTGAGACTTCATAAAATACCCAAATATAGAGAGGAAGTTCTAGTGGGTGAAGCACTGCCTCTCCAAGGAATGGGAATGCTTATAGGAACTCAAGTGTATTCATCAGACAAGGAGGGTTTCACATCAGGGAGGCCACACATGGTTGTACATGTTGGCTCTGGACAATGCCAAGTCTAATCCATGACTAGTCTGGACATTTGCATGGACTGATCCATGAGTAGCAGCCCCTGAGGGATATCACAAAAGAACTGTGATAAATCTCTAGCCTTGGTAAGTGACAACAGGGAAAATCTGCACTGTATTTTGCAGATCATAAGATAATTGATTTTATTCTCTTCTGTGAAGAATGGAAGGGGGAAACAAGTTAACTATAGGCCATTATCTTCCATCATATTTGTTATAATGCCTCTCCTTTAACAGGACTAGAGACAGCCAATCTGTGGAAGCTTACAGGTGAAGTGCACAGAGAAGACACTAATTACATTTCTGTTGGTTGGTGACTATCCCACAAAATCCACATTTAAACTAATATGCAGTAGATGATGTAATAGTAGGCAAAGTTTCCAACTTACTCTGACACAATAGTCATTTTCCCATTCTTGAGCACTTTATTTTATTTACTGTACTTATTTTTTTAATGTTCAGAAAGTATAGTTCAAGTTATTTCAGTTAAATTTTAATAAGTAGACTATGTAACTCCATCATGAATTCAAGAAAAAAATACTCTATTGTAAGGAAATATCATACGAAAATATATTTTCAAGAACCAATTAAAATCCCCTGAATATTATAATCTACTTTTACATTTTATTTGACCCTGTTGCATGACAGAAAATGTATTTTCAAGAACCAATTAAAATCCCCTGAATATTATAATCTACTTTTACATTTTATTTGACCCTGTTGCATGACAGAAATCCAATAACTAAAAAAGAGGGGAAAATATTCCATCTCTCATCTTTTGAAAAGATAAGTTTGTGTTTTGTGACAATGTTCTAAATAATTAAATGGAGAAAATAAAACAATTGATTTTTGCATCAATATAGTTTTTCTGAATCTTGACAGTTATGATTATTGAGGTGTCTTATTTTGTCATCTCTGTTCTGTTCCACATTCCTCATCTTTTATCCCCTATTGTGAAAACATTTTACAGATTTTCAAGTCAACTTTTAACACCAACTACTTTGAAAACTTACAACTTCTTGCTAAAATATTTTTTCAAAAAGGGAAATCAATATTCTGAAAAATAACTATGCTATTTAAGTAACTAACAACTTCAGAAAAATTTCAAAGCATAATTATGAAAATTGTTGAAATTTTGCCTCTTTTACATTTTGTATTGACCTTTTTCACATATTTACCACAAACTTTTCATTAGCTGAAAACATCTTATGCAAGCTGGTAACCTACAGTGCTAAAACATCTTTTATCTTGAAATCCTGTTAAGATAGAAACAGCAAAAAAAGTAGTTTTATTTTCCCAAATAGTCCCTTAAGAATAGACAGAGAAACTAGGACAGAAAAACCAAAAACTCACAGACAGTATAACAAAACTAATCCTCCTGAAGCCTAAACTAAAGTGGATGAGGACAAACTAATGACAATTCCAAGAACCACCTGGTGTGTTAGCCTCTATGAAAGAGAAAGCAAAGGGGAGCAAAAGGACAGTGCAATAGGCCTAAGAATCAAGAACACTTATCTTTAAAATCTCCAAGTTACTGGGAAGCTGGATGGGCCAATACAAGAAAAACATCTAAAATCATGAGGGCTTTTGCTATCCAAATCTCTGAGAAGTGCAAAGGCCGCTCCCACCGTAAGGTCTGAAGCAACTAAAGCATTCATTCAAGGCCCTGTGAACTCCTGAAATTAAGGCCTGATGTGAAAGGAAAAAAATGTAAAAAGTACACATTGGTGGTTACAATAGAATAGACAGGGGGATGTTAAGAAGAATAAAGGAAATGGAGAAGCCAAAGAACTTAGATTCATGACAGATGGACATGAACTAAGGGGAGCATTGCTGGAGAAAATGGGTGGAGGGGGACAAAGGAAGGAAAATTAGGACAATTGTAATAGCAAAATAAATAAAATACATTTAAGAATAAATAAATAAATAAAATCAGTTTTTTAAAAAAGACCTGAAGCCACATAAGGGAAAAGCCCCACATAGACGAGATCTCAGAAAGTAGGAGGTCATGTTTTCAATGCTTCATGAAACAAACAAATAAAACAAGGTCAAGGGCTATGAAGCTAGAAAAGGTATCCTGGCCCATCACCCTGTCAAAAGGATGAAGGTGCAAACTTTTCATTATAAAAAATAAAATAAACCATGGGGGTGTAATGGATAGCATAGAAACAATAGTATTATCGAAATAACTAAACAGTGACAAATGGTTACTAGACTTATTATGGTGATCAAATCGTAAGGAATATAAGTGTCAAATCAGGCCCTGGCTGGTGGCACAGTGGATAAGGCACCAGCCTGCGAACCCAAAGGTCACTAGTTCCATTCCCAGCCAGGGCACATAACCAGGCTGCAAGCCAGGTCTCCAACCAGGTCTGTAGCTGGAGGCAGATAAAAGGTAACCATACATTGATGTTTCTCTCCCTCTCTGCCTCTCCCCCTTCCCCTCTCTCTAGAAATGATAAATAAAATTTTTAAATAAAACTTAAAAAAATAAATGTCAAATCACTACATTGTATACCTAAAACAAGTATAATATTGTATGTTAATTGCATTTTAATTTAAAAAAAAACCATTTTGATTTAAAAATAAGCAGCAACAGGGAGATGTCTCAGTTAATTCCAACAAAAATGATTATAGAGCACAGAAAATGAGAAACAAAATAAGATTCCTTTAAGCAGTGAAAGTGTGCCAGGAGGATGTGCCCACAAATTGATAAAAATATAACTTGATATTGCAAAATAAACTAAAATAAAGAAAATCATAGAAGAGCAAGGTAAATCAAAAGTTGAAAACTCTTATGTGTGTGTAATTGCACAACCCAAATAAGAAAACTAAAGCAATGGAAGAAAATAAATACAAAGCATTCTAGTTTAGGAACACATTCCTGAAATTAACAAAGAAAAGATCTTGACTTAAAAGAAAAATCCCTTGCCCTCATCCATGCAAAAAGAGCAAGCCATTATTTGGAAAAGAAAACCACATGGAGAAAAGAGGGAGCAAGGAGAAAGGCAGAGAAGGAGAAAGACCTTATTTGGATACTGATTCAAACAAACAACAAATTTTAACATGTCCAAGACAATTAGAAATTTGAAACACTACATTTTACATAATGTATTTTTAAATACTGTAATTTTATGCTCTGGCTGGTGGCACAGTGGATAAGGCGCCAGCCTGCCAACCCAAAGGTCATTGGTTTGATTCCCAGTCAGGGCAACACAACTAGGTTGTAAGCCAGCTCTCCAGCCAGATCTGAAGCTGGAGGCAGGTGAAAGGCAACTATACATTGAAAAATAAATAAATAAATAAATAAATAAAATATTTTAATTTATAGGTATGACAGTGACATTGTAGTTATGATTTTGAAAGATCCTTTATTATTTAACTATCTTAAATATTTATGAATGAAATTATATGACATCTGATATTTGTTTCAAAATAATAAAGGAGGGGAAGTAATTTCTTAGACAAAACAACATTGATCATGAATTAACAACTTGAAAGCTGTGTGGCAATTACATGGGATGGTTTATGGCATATTGTCTATGCAGTATATGATTTAAAGGATTCACAATACCAAGTTGAAAAAAAAGAAGAATATTTGTCCTAAGAATAAATGGTGCAAACCTAGACATATTTTTATTTTATTTTAATTTATTTTTATGAGTAAAAATTATTTTCACTTCTTTATATAATGTTAATAAAAAAGAAATGTTTTTAGTTTTCCTAAATAAACCCAAAGATTTCTAGAGTGCCATTTTGTGGAAACGTTTTTCTCGGTGGCATGGTAGCCTGTTGCATTCTTTTTAACATTAATTTAATTAACTTCTTTTAGCATCCACTCGATTGAATGCACATGTCTGAGAAGCATTTCATGTTTTGTTCTGTTTTGGTTTTTTTTAGGATTGTAGAAAAGGGATACTATAGTGAACGAGATGCTGCAGATGCTGTTAAACAAATCCTGGAGGCCGTTGCTGTAAGTATGAAGTGACAGCTGTAGCATTACTCCTGGTAACATTACTCCTGGTATGAAATATTTGCAAGAAAATGTGTTCAATAAATTTATATATTTCTATTGCTTAGTTATACTCTTGAAGATGTAGTCCCTTCCATGTATTGTCATAAGTTTGTTAAAATATTTTTAATTCTATTATTATGAAATCAAATCAGACTTCGGTGCCTATAGTTGTTCTCTCTCTGTCTTTGTTTTTTGAGTTTGTTCCTTCATTATATTTGTTGTTTATTAGGAAAGTGTATGGAGGCTGAATGTGATAAATATAGACCTTGGAGCATAGAAATTACTGATTTTTCCCTCAAGATAAGAAATGAGTGAATAAGAAGGAAAAATTCTGACAATTTAATTTTTAAGGAAGAAATATAACTAATATTTTGAAGTAGAATAAAGTTTTGTAAGTTAATGATGGAAACATGCACACACATTTACAAAAGTATATAATGTTGAGAAGCTTGTTTGGATTGAATTAATAAGGAAATATTTGCCTAGGATAAAACAGCCTCCACTGGTGAAAAAACATCCCATATATTAAATGATGTCTAATATGTACTGAGACACTTTGGTGACTCATTTATTGAATATAAAGTGAGAACAAATGATTCTCTGAACAAACAGGGTGGGGGCTCAAGGGAGGATATTTATCAGGATCTGTTAGAGACAAATCTATATAAAATATACCCCTAATTAAGATATGTTCTATTTTTCAGAGTCAATTACCTCACTGAAATCATTATTCAGTATCTTGAGAAATCAACCACAGCGATACAAGCACATGTGCTATGAATTTTACCCACAACCAAAATGGGAAGGAGGGAGGGGAAAGCCGGGGAGGAGGAGCAAAGACCCTGTTATCTAACTTATGTTCCAGTGAGGAAAAGGCAATCACAGCCTTCACAACCTTTGCATAGGCCTCCTAGAAATAGATCACTGGTTTAAACAAATTTATTATAAAACTATCAACACCAGTTTCAATTAGCTTTATAGCCCAGTCTTCCTAAATGATCTCTTCCTATAAAAGTATCTTGATCTTTTGTTCTGGTAGGGGATAAAAAGTTTGGATGTGGATAAAAGCTGGAGAGGAAGCCATAGAATTTTATTCTCAATATACAATGCAGCTCCTGATTATGTGAATGTTGAATATCAAATTCACATTCTCACCATACTCAATGGAACTACTTCATTCCATTTTTTGTTTCTTAATCAATCACAGTATATTTACCATCCTTGGTCTCCTAAGCTTGCCAACTAAGGAATGATTTTTAACTCTTCCATTATACTCTGTCCTCACATTCACCTTCCAAATTTGATTGACTCTTCCTTCCCATGTTCATGAGCCTAATCCTGCTCCATGTCATGCTATGACTGTTATTAACATGCCTTTTAGAAAACAAACAAACAAATAAAAATACTTCTACCTGCCTCCAATTCCTCTCTTTAATTCAAGAAGTCTAGAATCCTCTTTGGCAATCATTTTTATTTTGTCACTTTTGAATTTAATAATGGCAGTCTTATGTCTTTATTAAATACCAATTTAAAAACTTCATATTTCATTCTATATACTATAGATTATCTGTTCAAGTAAGCTTGCTGGCAGTGACCCACTATCACTTTACCAAAATCAGGCAGGCAGCTGATATAGCAATTAAGAGTACTTTGGGAATCAAACAGCTGGGTTCAGTTTCTAGATATGCGAGCTTGTCCCAACACTACACACCTGTGTCCCTAACGTCCCTCATGTAAAATAGACTAATGAGGTAGGTCTGGAAGCCATAGCAATGTTCAAAAGAGAAGGAAAAGAAGATAAGTAACTTTAGAATAAGTATATTCATTTAAAGGTGTATTAGATGTCATTAATATATATTCGTACCTACTCCCCAGCTAAATAACTAAAACTTAAATGACAGTAGTAGGTGCTCAATAAATATTTACTGAATAAATGAATAAAGATGTATCAAGATGGTCAGAAATAGGCACTATTCTAAATATATTTTGTCTCTCCAGAGGATGGTGCATTTACTGAAACATCCTTACTATAATTCAACTCATGAAACAGAGCTATGTATATAACTTGCTTCCATTTATCAGATTCTTTTCTGCTCCCTTACTA
The DNA here is from genome assembly GCA_004026585.1 of Noctilio leporinus. Lineage (NCBI taxonomy): Eukaryota > Metazoa > Chordata > Mammalia > Chiroptera > Noctilionidae > Noctilio > Noctilio leporinus. Next base: position 116,547 of record PVIW01001006.1, on the reverse strand, counting down.
TCACTACATTCTTTTCCAGTCATTCTAAACTCACCTTTTCCTGGATGTTCCTTCTGGTTGATTCCACCCACTTAGGTCAGCTCTTGGTTCCTTGGGCTTGTCACAGTGGGCAGTGTTTCAATTTAGTGATACTTTGGGTAGCTGAGTGAGATTACTCTATTCTCATTCAGTGAGTGTGAAATGGATGCTTTGAGCATCAGAATTCTCCTCCTACTGTAGCTACACCAACTAAGGAATTAAAGGAGCCCAACTGGGTTGCTCCAGAGGGGTGTCCTACATAGAACAGAGGGACTAGAATGCCTAGAACTCTATTTCATGTCTGCAAAGATGGATTGAGTAGTCTACTGTTACATATGTTAAAAACAAAAGAAATTGTTATTTTTCCTACTCACAAAGCTCCAGTTTAAGAAATAGGTTGCCATCTTCAATTAAAACATCCTTCGGAAGAAGTTTTATAAAAAACACATTTTTTTCTGATTGTTGCAATTAAGGGTTAAAAAATTAAAGTCATTTCTCTAAACATTTCACAGGTTTAAAGTAAGCAATTTAAAACTTGTGAGAAGTGACTGACATTTATAAAATAGTTTATTGTCAACTCCATAGCTATAGATAGCTATAAAAAAATAGGACAGCTGGGAACTCAAAGTAATCAGTGATACATCGCACAGTTCCCCTGGATCACACATTTATGAGACTGTATCTAGACTGGCTTTTGAAAGCACAGAAGCAGAAAGCTTAAAGATTGGAACATTCTTGGGAAATATAGCACAGGTATAATTATACCCCTTAGATAAGAAACCCTGCTATCCTTCTCTTCCTCCTCACTCATCCCTATTCTTGCTACAAATATTTCACAGTTTATCTGACTATAATCTTGTGCCTTCTGCTTTTTAGATTTAAATAACAGTTTTGAAAGCTTTTAAAGTGAATTTGGAAGATGTTTCCCCCTTCGGGTTTGAATCCATTCAGTCAGTCTTTGAGGAAAGGCCCTTAAGCCATCTTGCCTGTTCTATCTGCTTGAAATCAATTCCAGGTGGTCCCAGGGAAAAAGGTCTGGGTCAATCTAGACATTCTGGAAGGGTCACCGTGTCCTCATCTGTCAGAGGGCACAACGTCAAACCATAAAGTCCTCCCTTTCCATTTACTTATAGATGACCAAGGAATAATTCATCTCTGCTGACATCTCATTGTTACCATCTCCTTCAGTGCTTTCCTTGTCCCCACTGATACCCTACTCTTTCTATATTTAAAAAAAAATCACTGTCCCCTCTTTTTCCCACCCTTGGTGCCACCTTCCCTCTTTTTCTAGCTACAGTTCCCTTAGCTACATCTTAACTTCAAAGCCATGACTTCAGAGCCTAGAGAAATTTATACACATGGAGTATATACTGAATTTAATAAAATACAAAAAAAAAAAAAAAAAAAGTTGGAAACTATTATACTGTATATGTCAGCTATCCCAGCACAGAGATTTTGGGTTAGAATTGTTATAAAGGTGGTAATGATGTGGGTGAAGAATTACAAACAAAAGCATCTAATCCTTTAAAGTTATGGAAATCAATATGGGATCTGAACGGTGAAGAAAAAGAGTAAATGAACATGATTTTAAGAATGAATAAAAAGATAAAATAGTACAGGCCCCTTCTGGTAAAAATTTTTAACACCCCCCCCCCCCCAAACACGCAAAAGAACAGACTTAGCCCATTGGAGAATCAATTGATAAAAGAATTAATGACCAAACATTGGAGAACTACAAAAGCAAACGTGGAAGGCTAAAGTAAGATATTGTGAAGGTAGGAACTTCAGAAAGCAGCTTCCCTTCAAACTGGGGAAACAAAGAAGAGGTTGAGATCATTAAAATCTATGAGTTCAAAGGAAGGGCTTTGCGAGTTCACTGTGGCTGGTGCTGGTATCTCAGTCGGAGCTCCATGGAACTGCTCACAAAGCTGGACCCTGAACCTTTGAGAATGCGTCTCTTGCCAGCTAGGGCTGACATGCTGAGGAGGGACCCTGGGATTGAGTCTATGGGCACTGAGGTGACTAAAAACTGGCCTCAGTGCCTGCTACAGGATCATCTGCTACTGCAGCATGAGAAAGTGTGTCTAGGGCACACGGAGAGAACAAGCAGAAAGACAGGCTCAGAAAGCAAGCAGGTGGAAGCAGCCCCTTTATGCTCTTCCAACCTCCCTCTCTCACCCTAGACCCCTCCCCAGGCAGAGCCAAACAGGAAGCCAGAGCAAAGTGTGGATTCCAATTCAAAGCCCAGCTTCACAAAGTGTGTTATGGAAGAGGGGATTTAAAGTTTAGAGACTTTAGCTCAATAAATGGTACAGGAATTTATTTGAAAACCCAAATCTCAAAGTTTCTTTTTTTATTCATCAATTTTTTGGAAATGCTCGTGGTCTTTACTAATGTGAATGAAATGGCACTAGAAGTCAATGAAATTAAAACAAGTGCAGTAGCACTCAAATAAATTACTATCTACATATAGTACTGAGTACTATACTTGATAACATTTATAGATTTAATATGAGTATATCTACATATATTTACACACACATTATTCAACTTTACACTATCTGACACATTTAAGTCATTTTCCACCTGACCTCTCATTCCTAATTGGCAGATGCAATCTACCTTTATAAAGATGGAAAATATGAGAACTCCTTTTCCCAGCCTCCCTTGTAGCTGAACAAGGACATATGACCTAATCCTCACCCCTAAGTTTTAATGGACAGGCTGCTTGTGAGTTCTGGGAAAAGATTCCTTCTCTTAATGAAAGGAGACCCAAGGGAGAAAGACCATTTCCCTCTCTTGTTGGCATATTTGAATCTGCATATGATGCTGGAACTGCTTTTGCTGCCTTCTAATTATGAAAAGAAGCATAACTGTGTTGAAGGAGGCAGAGAAAAAAAATAGACATAGCTGGAATTCTCCGCCTGCTTGATATCTCATAGAAGATAGTAAATGTCTCAATATTTTTGCCACTTTAAATTGTGAATCCTGTTGCTTGAAGCAATAAGATACTGACTTCTTCTTGAATAAACTTTGGAGCATATGCTAATAATGATTCTGTGGTCACAGCAACTTGTGTAATTTTTTATTCATCGAATCATAACATTCAGGTCATGCTCCTGAATAAAAGATTCTGGCACCACAAATTTCTAAAAATTGAATTTTACCAACTGTCAACCGCACACCCACACACTAAGTCAGATTTAAGTAGGATTTGGAAGCATGGTGAGGTTGAAGGTTATAACAATAAGCTTGTTTCTGACACTTGCTCTTTGATTTTGTGAATATTGTTCCTGCTTGGGGCCACTTCTTTTCAAAAAATGATTCTAAGAGTTCAATTAAGTAATAAGAGGTTAGAACAGAAAATGTGGGATTTGTGTTGTTAGTTTTAGGTTTTTCAGTTGCTGTGCTATTTACATTTCTTTCTAGAAGGATTCTGTGTTTTACCTACATTTGAACACAGCTCTCTAGAAGGTGGATATTAATGCAAGGCTCAAAGCATTGAAGAACTATAAAGATAATTTTACCAGGAAAAGGTAAAAGTGGTTATGAATTCTTAATAAGAATTGGGAGAATGCAGTTACCAGGCAAAAAACAACAACCAGTTCTATTAATGTTCTAATATTTTGATTTTTAAGCACAAAGTAGACAAGTGGCTCAGTCAAAACAGATATTTTATCAGAAAAAAATGGAACAAAAAGAAACCTACATTCTGAAATATATAACAATATTACAAAACTGGAAATTAAAAATAATTCATGGGAAAGGGTTATCTTCCTCATTAAATGTTTTTGGAGATCACTATTGGCAATAATAATTACATCAAAAGCTTATCAAATTCTAAGTGGTATTCTCTCTTTTGAATTCCAGAAGAATCACAATAAATTCTTGAGTATATATCAGGAATTTTTAAATTACTATACAAAAAAGTAGCATGTCCATTATGACATTGAAAATGTCATAATGGTTTTGTAACCATTCAGGTTAGCCATTAACTGATTCTCTGGTATGTGTCAGAATCCGGATACAGAGACTGAGAAGCATACCAGATTACAGGGCAGATAGACACATAGAAAAACATGACTATAAGATTACATATGTGAACCAATTAGTACATTTTGCAGATTCCAAGGCATTAGAGATGGTGAAAGATAATTAGTATGTCAGCAAAATCCTGCCAGAGGAAGTTATATCTGAGCAGGGTTTTACAATAAAAATTGTTCAATAGGCAGCCAAAAATGAAAGAAAGGAAATCCCAGGAATGCTCCTTTCCTCCCACATATTTTTAGAGAATGTAATAGACTAAAGGTACAAAGGCACACCTATTGATAGAAAGTAAAGTACATCATAAATAAAATTAAAAACAAAAACAAAAAATGAATGTAAAGTACACAAGGTGAGAACTGGGGCCCGAGAGAGAGGCGGGGACCTGTCCTAGAGTGGGCGGGGCTTACATGACCAGAGAAAGAGTTCATATGATCCTGGCACTGAGGAGACACTGGAGCACTTCTGCTGCAGGACCATTATCCTGATGGTAGCATGAAGTCCAAAAGCAGTGAGGCCAGTGGAGAGGCCCACAGAACTGGCAGGTATGGAAACTCGCTCAGTGCCCTTCACAGTCAGCCTCATTCAGGCACCATTTACACCCACCAGGCCCATGAACATACCACTCCTGACATGTCTGGGGGAACGTAGAGCAATGGTAACTCCAAACAGCCACTTGAACAACATCCTGGTGCTATCCTGGAAGGTGAGGATGGGCACACCTGTTAACAAAGAAGCTTAAAGCAGACATCCAACACCCCAGCTAGAGAGCAGAGGCTACCCTGACTGGACAGGGCCCCAAGGCCAAACTGGGGCAGAAGGTCCAAGAAGAAAGTGGGGGGACCTGGGAGCCATCATTCCCCATTCACTTCTCAGGTGACCCACACTGGCTCCAGGGCTCCTCTGTTGACCCTAACATTGGGAACTGTAACTCATCTGAGTGGCCAGGGGTCACCCTGAGGGCAGAACCCTGAATAGGAGCTTATAAGGGGGAGATAGGACCAACACCCAGACCTTATTCAAAGTGAGAGGGCTATCCTAAAGGTAAAGTCTATGGGGCAACAAGTTCCTGTGTTCAGGGAGCTCTAGTTGGAGAGGTAAGGGGTGAGGCAGAGCCCTGTGCTGGGGCTGAGAACCAGCACCTTCTAGCCAGGTCTGCCTTTTCAGACAGGCCAGTGAGCAACCTCACCTCCATTCTCCAGGATGGAGGTCCTACCTGCTTCCATTTCCTAGCCTCCCTTGCAGCTAGATCCAGTCTTGTAGCTAAGTTCTAGATCACAAAACATCAGTAGAAGCACCCTGTGGGACTCCCAGGGAGTCTCTGGGATGTTCTTTGTGCTCAGCTAGGAACATAGAGGCAATGACTGAGCTTAAGCATCCATTGTGGGACCATGAGACTTCTGGTCAACCCTAGAGACCATCAGAGAGCTGGAGGGACCTGGCTTACATAGCTGTGCATCAGCACCATCTCTAGACTACCAGCCCCTGTACCTGGTTAGTGTGAGAGAGAAATAAATAATCTTACTTAACCCTCCCCCCACCAAAAAAAAAAAAGAAAGAAAGAAAGAATATGAAAATGTTCAGTCAAAAGATGGAAAACATCTGAAAAGACATGGTTTGTGATTCTGTGAATAAAAAATGCTACCCAACTAAGCCCAGACTTCCTCTTGGATCTTCATTGTCACTAGGAATGTTATGTATACTAAAATTTAGAGATTATAAAAAATAATCCAGAGCAGGGGACATGGAAATAGGGGATTTAGAGAACTGAAAAGAACTTTTCATCCAATTTTCTCACCTTTATTAATATGTTCCAAGCCATTCTCTTTTCCTTTTCTCCTTGTAAGTCTGTCCCCTTGCCCTCTGAGGTTTTATTCCTTTCCCTCCCAGCCAGTCTCACAACTCCTCAAATGACCTCTTTTTCTTTATTTTCTGTTTTCTTCTCCTACACTATTTTTTCCAATGCTCTCTTTTCCCTTTCCTCTAGTTGAGAAAGAATGATGAATAAAACAACAGAAAAAATGACAAATATTTTAAAAGACCAATGAAAGCCTCCAGACCAGGATGACTGTGTTCACTACACACAGAATACATTGCAGGGCCCAAGGAGAGCTATAGAAAAAACCATAGGACACACCAAGGATTTCATAAGGAATAAAGGGTAGAAAGCTAGCATCTAAATTACCTTTTTAAAAAAGGAAACGCCTTGTAATTGTCTTTGCTGAAGTGTCATGGATGTGAGGTTACTGAGTAAATGTGACCTGATTCTTGTTTGATATCCTTGGATTATGGTCTTCAGAAGTTCATTCACAGCTATTCTGTCAGGTTTCAGTTGATTGGGGAATGAGATTCACAGAATCATTGACTTGGGGCAAAAAAACTGGAAAACCTCAAGGGTGAGAAATATTGTCCAGTGAATGGCAGCAACATGAGGAAAAAGCACAAGAAAAGAAACTGAATGTATTAATAGAGAAGAGCTCTCAGGGTCCTTATAAGCTCAGGAAAGGCTGCATTATTTCTGTTTCTATAGATGACCTACTAAGATTAATGTGACTAAAGAAGAAGAAAAAAGATGGGGATTTAAACTATAAGGGAATAAGTTTCAAATATTGTAACAAGTTTTATTTAGGTTTAGAAAATGCTTATCCTAAGCAGGTGGTTTAAATCATGAAAGAAAGGATATTATCATATTATCAGAATACCTTTTTAAATTTTAAAGGAATCATATTCTAATTGGTAATTTGTCCTAGTTTCCTACTTTCAATTTTCTGACACCATATTGCACATATATATATATATATGCTCCACCTCATGTGCAATATATATATATATATTTCCTCTGACATCAAATGCTCTGAAAAGCTAAAATTCAGAAAAAGCTGAGCAAATACTTTTGCTACCTACAATGGGTTCTCCAGTTTCATATTGATACAGTTTTTGTGTAACAGGCTCTACTTATCTGGCACAAGGTAAGGACTCTCAGTTGGAAAGATTCCTTTGACAATGACCCTCTTTTAAGAAAAAATGATTGTGTGGGAATTAGGAAAGTAATGTGGCTAGAAAATGAACAGTGACCCTTTCTTTGTATGTGTGCTTCTTCCCAAAGATGAGAGAGTGACTAAGGTTAGACACTAGTTAACTATTTCTATGTTGTTGTTTCATTATATATTGGAGGGTGAACCTAAGACCAAAAAATTTATTCCCTTGCTTTTTGGTATTACTTGTCTGCTCAAGAGCTGATGTCTTTCCTGTTTTGAGGGAATGAAACCCTATTTTGTATTACTTGGAGCAACATGAACCTTGACCCATTAAAAGATGAATTTTTATTTTGAGAATGGTTAATTTAGACATAGTGTTGAAAAAAAATTACCAATAGTCTAGAATATATGAATCAGAAGTAGAACTCTCAAGTAATATTCTAATAATATTCTGATAATTTCATTCCTCAAACATGGACTATTTGTTTTATTATTATTAAATAGTTCTGGAATAAATTCTGCAAACAAAGTTTTACAAAATATTTTGCCTTCTTAATAAATGAGAAATACATACCATAATGAAAATGTCAAATTAATTAATAGACATAGGCTCAATCATAGCCTATATGCATTGCACCAGTCATGAACACAGAAGTTAACTCACATATCTTGTTCTAGTCACTGTTTTCAGTCACACTTCAAGTGTGCAGCTCCTGAATAAAGAATGCTCACAAAAGTCCAGTTTCATCATGTTGACTAAGACAGTTTCCCAGTGGGGACAACGAGAATGCTAGTTTCACTTGGGCAGGATGGTTCTTTATGGGCATTAGCATCCCTGACCGCCAGAAGGGCTCTAACAGAATACCATGGACTGGCGGTTTAAACAATAAACATCACAGTTCTAGAGGCTTGGAAGGCCCAGGTCAGGATGCCAGATTCGCACTGAGGGCTCTGTTTTTGGTTCACAGACTGCTGCCTTCTTGCTGTGTCCTCACATTGGGGAAACAGTCACCTCTGATCACTTCTTAGAAGGGGACTATTTCTACTGTAGAAGTGTCACCTTCATCACCTCATCATCTAAATCTACTTATGTCAAAAGACTTCACCTCCAAATAAATCACATCAGGGGTTAGGGCTTCAACATATGAGCTCTGGAGGGACAAAAACATTCAGTCCATAGCACTAGCCCCAATGTGCTAGATGCCAGAAGGAGGCCCAGGTACTGTGATACAAAAAAAAAAAAAAAACCCAACAACAACAGAACAAAAAACGCTTTTCTATAATTTCCAATGCATTTAAGTGGAATCTTTACCTTAATCTGTTTATTCTCTCTTTCACTCTCAACCTCTCTTCTTTGCTCCCTTTTCTGTTCCCATAAATCTTTACCTTGTAGATTTCAAAGAATGATCACCATCCAAGGATCCAAAGTAATGTAAACACTGTTGCATTGTATGCAGTGCTAGACAGCCTAACAATTCTTAATTGTTTTGCCTACTTTAAAGAAAGATGTCAGTAACCACTAGAGGTTTCAAAATGTCCTAAAACAGGACTACCCTTCCCCATTCCAGTATTCTCCTGCCCACTTTATAATTCTGCCTCCTGCAAATGTAATTTAAGGCACCACTGTGCAACATCCTCTCTCCATGGGTCTTGGTTCACAGCGCTCCACCCCATTCGTGCCACTCCAATGATGCACCTCCAGCATAAGAAACTCTAGTGCCTGTTGAACTCTTGTTTGAAACTGAAATATAAATTCCCTGAGGTCTTGGGCCTCATTATACTATGCCCATCATTCAGAATTGTTCCTCATACATATTGGGCATTTCATAATTATTTGTTAAATGATTTGGTTGACCAAAGATCGTTTGTTGCTTAATTCACCTATTCATTCATGCATTACTTCCACCAAACAAATGACAAATGTTTACTGATTGCATATTAGTCCCCACCACTGTGGAGTCACTAGAAAACATATGACACTTGTATGCCAAGAGTTTTATATTTATGTTCTTTTTAGTATAGTACACCATTTGTGAATTGCAAAGTGCCAAGTATATCAGTTTTTTATTTCTGAATAAAAAATTACCACAAAGTTAGCAACCACAGACTCACAGGTCTTAGGTCTGAAGTTTAGTGATCTCTACTGGGTTCTCTGTTTATAGACTCACAAGTTGGAAACCAAGGGGTTGGTAGCTGAGCTCCTAACTGGAGGCTCTGGAGAAGAATCTACTTCATAGCTCATTCAGGTTGTTGGACAAATTCCTTTGCATGCAGTTCTATGACCAAAGTCCCTGTCTCCTCACTGCTTCTCGGCCAGGGCTGCTCTCAGCTCCCAAAGACTGTCTGCATTCCCTGGCCATGCCTGCCTCCATGTCAAAGTCAGCTTTCAGATTCCTGGCTTTTTTTTTCTGCTGCCAGTCAAAGAAAATGCTTTGCTTTTCAAGGACATGTGATATTTGATTAAGCCTACCTGAATAATCTCCTTTTTAATCATTGTATATACGTAGTCATAGGAATGTCACCTCATTGTATTCATAGATACCATCCGCACTCAGAGGGGAAGGCACTTAATATAAGGGCAAATTTCATAGAGGGGTTACTCATAGAGCTCTGCCTATTACACACAGGATGTGACGCATTTATTTCCTAATATAATACCTTTAATCCCAAACACACAGACACAAGGACAAACTTGCATGTCATTTGCTTTCAGGTCTTTCAGAGATTCATTCACTGACAAATGTTTTGGCTTGTTTGTTTGTTTTTTAAAGTGTAGCCATTATTCTGTTCTCATGCTCTGTTCTTCCTATTATTTTCCCTTTTTTTTACATGTTGGGACATCAATTCTGTTACTTTAGAGCATTAATCACAGTATTTTAAAGCATTTTTCAAAGCTTCTCTGGCCAGTGCGGCTCAGCTGGTTGGAACATTATCCCATAAACCAAGAGACTAAGGGTTTAACTCCCAGTCAGGGTACATGCCAGGGTTGTAGGTTCGGTCTCCTGTTGGAGAGCATATGGGAAGCAATTGATCAATATTTCTCTCTCACATCAATGTTTCTTTCCTTTTCTGTCCGCCTCCCTTCCCCTCTCCCTAAAATCAATGCACATGTCTTCAGGTGAGAATTAAATAACTAAGTTATTAAGTAAGTAACTATTTTCATAACTATTTCCCATGTGTTAGACATGAAGTTCGAACACAGGTCATGATCAAAAAGAAAGAATGATGCCTGTGGCTGAAGCTATGTGTGGCATCTTGGCATTTATGTACATATATATATATATATATGCAATATGCTTATACAATTTGTTTTTTCATGTTGCTTTCTAACCTTCCCCCACCCCTCAACAATATGCTTTGGTAATCTTTCCACTTATATTTTTAGTTTTTATTGCTGCATAACAAATTACCACCAGCTTAAAAGCTTTAAAAAGCACCTGTTCATTATCCCACAATTCTATAGTCAGAAGTCAGGCATAATATGATTAACTGGATTCTCACAATTTCAAAACCAAGGTGTCATGAGGCTGCATGTCTTTCTGGAGGTTATGGGGAAGAATCTGCTTTCCAGCTCATGCCGTTTGCAGGCAGAATTCAGTTCCTTTCAGTGGCCTTGACGCTTTGGCCTACTCTGCCTTCAAACCTACAAGGGTACCTCGTCTTTTTGACTGACTCATCTGTCTCCCTCTTCTGCTTTTAAAGGCTCATACGTTTACATTGGGCCCATCTGGATAACCCAGGGTAATCCCTTTATTTTAAAGTCAAAGTGATTAGTAACTCTAACTACATCTGCAGGTCCCTTTGGCCATCTTGTATAGCATTTTCACAGTCTCAGGGATTGTACAATGAAACCAAAGTTGTTGAAGCTCCCAATCTAGGCTTAACCATATTGCCAGGCACCTTTCTTATTGGCCTTTGGGATTCTGACTATTTTCCATTTCAGTCTGTACAAAAATGCATTAATTTAAGTAGTATTGTAGGACTCTGATCATTTTCCTCACTATTTCTTTGAATCAAAATAGATGAAACATTTGGTTTATTTTGGTTTCTATGACTCCCTCACCTATTTCTTAGAGAATTTCTGAAACCTAATCTAAGGTTCTACCTGCTCCTTCATTTACCTGTAATCAATTCTGAAGCTAACTATATATATTTGTTTTCATTTTTATATTTTTATATTCCTGAGAGAGAGAAGTTCTTCCCTTTACTCCCATAGCATTTTCTACCACTGGTGTGTTATGGTTAGTTGTATGCAGGCTTGCTTCCTGAAGTAAGCATGTTATCTCAGACTGGGAATAATGACATTTATCTATATCTGTCATTATTTTCATCTGCTGTCTACCCACCCCCTCCCTGCACACACCCCATATACCTTTCTGTATTCATAGCACCTAACACATACAATATATATTCATTGACTTGAGTCTGATTATTTACAAATTTTATTTGGGATTCCAGTATTTTAAATGCTAGGACTATTTTGGAACTGACTTTATTATTCATGGTGCCTAAAAGACAATAGGAACTCCAAATACATTTAATAATTCAAGACACTGTTAAATCACATTAGTTTTTTAAATTACATTACTTAAAAAAATGATCATGCTAATCTAACTCTGCAGGAGGGCACTTTTCAAGGAGCACATGATTTTTAAATCTAAATAAACACACAGGGCATATTTATGTTTTGGAAAAGATATCTAATTTCATAGATATCTATTGCATGGGATAGATAGATAGATATATGAAGAAAATCCATGTTGAAAAATGTAATTTCTCACATATGTACTTTGCATTCTAATCTCAGTTTCCACTTCTCAAAATTTAACCTTGAATCACTTACACTTCTATGAATAATACATTGAATGTGCCATAGGCTCTAACCATCTGTGTGATCTATCTTTTGAAACGTGCCCTTGAATGTTGGAACTGACCCCAAACCACAGTACCTAACTTTTAAATTATCCTCTTAACTTTTGCCTGTGAAATCATTGTTACAGAAACAGCCACACTGAAAGCTTATTGGCTCTGGATCCTGCACAATTCTAGAAATGCCATTTTATTTTAAGTTCATATCACTGAGGAACTCATTACACATTGATTCACAATGTTCTTTCCTTCTCCTTATTTATATAATGGGCCATTTAATAAAGGGGCTAAATGCTTATGATCTATTTTGCTAGAAAACTGAAAGAAGATACTGTCTTAAAAAGAATATCTAACTGAAGTAAATGTGATTAAAACCTAATAACAACCTCAATAATTATAATAATACTGGTCATCACTACCATGTGTTATTAAACACTTGCTGTGGACCAAGCTTTAGCGAAAAGCTTTATGTGAATTATTTCACTTAATCTTCACACCTATAAGGCTATGGGTATCATATTCATTTCACAAATGAGGAAACTGAGGCTCCAAAAGGTGAGGTGACTTTTTCAAGATCTCACTGCTGGTCTGTGGCAGAATCAGGATTAGAATGCAAAGTAGAAATTGACTACAGCGTTTATGCTCTTAATCCCTCTGCTGTGTGAGTTCCTCTACTGTACCCTGCTGTAGGTAGGCTATATTGGGCTCAGTGCCATAGACACAGATGAGCAGACCTAAGCACCAACTGCAGGAAATTTGAGATCTAACACTGAAACAAGACAAGTGAGGTGCATCCATTTGGAAGAACACACATAGCAGGCACAAAGTCACAGGTTTTTTAAAGACAGGTGCATTGCAGCAGGTGTGCTTTTTTCTACTCCTGGATTCAGTTCTTGAAAAATACTTATGTGACATAATGAAAGAGAATCACTTTAGATGCTAGATTTAAAAATTCTTCTCAGATAAATTAAGAATGCGTGCTGATGCATATTCCATTCCTTTTAGGACAAGAGTAGGTGGAAATAATAAGAGCTCCACCGTGTATCTCTTTCAGGTGCAGTCAGTTTTCCAACTCTGCCAATATCCAGAATGATGGTAGCATCAAATATTGAACATTCCTAATGTGATGCAATAATAAGAAACTGTGTAGAAGACTTACTCAATTCCATGTAGCCAAATTCAACTACCATTCAATTATTGTGTTTCTTCACAAACATTTGCCCTTTTATTCCAATTTTGGGGCATCAAAAATATAGCACAGCATTCAAGTGCTGATTATTCAAATTGGTCTTCTCTGGCATGCATAGCACCAGAGTCTGCTGAGGACCAGGCTGACTCTCAATAGAGCTCCCTGTGCTTTCATAATGCAGGCACCTGCCAGCTCCTCCTCTAACATTTTGTAGAACAGACCTTTTCATTTTTTTCTCAAAGACCAGCAGCATATAGAAAGATATAGAGAGCTCAGCATGGAAAAATTCAGGACTTCATTCATTCATCCAACTTTCTTTAACTATCAGAAATGGTGATAAATGCAGGCTAATAGGAATTAACATGGTTTGTTATAACAGCATAACCATGACAGGAATAATTGATAAACTGGACTTTGTTAAAGTTTAAACTTCTGCTTCATGAAAGACAATGTCAAGATAATTTTAACATAAGCCATAGACTGGGAAAAATATTTGTAAAGACACATATGACAAAAGCCTGTCATCTAAAATATACAAGGCCTATTAAAACTCAACAATAAAAAACCATACAACTGGACTTTAAAATAGGCCAAAGATCTGAATAGATATATCATCAGAGATGATGTACACATGGAAAATAAGAATATGAAAAGATGCTTCACATCATAAGTCATTAGGGAAAAGCAAAATAAAATAGCAATGAGATACCACTACACTCTATTAGAAAGGCCAACATCTACAACACTAATGGTTAGGATGTAAAGCATCAAGACTGTCATGTACTGCAAGTGGTTCAGCCACTTTAGAAGACAGTTTGGTAGTTACTTAACAAAACTAAATATGCTCTTGACCGTAAGATCCAACAGGAGTTAAAAACTTATGTTCACACAAAACCCTGCACATGAATGTTTCTAGCAGCTTTAAGCATTATTGCCAAAACTTGGAAGTGATCAAGATGTCCTTCAGCAAGTGAATGGATAAACTGTGCTACATACAGACAATAGAATATTATTAACCACAAAAAAGAAATGAGCCATCAAGCCAAAGAAGGCACTAAGGAACCTTACATGCATTTTGCTAAGCGAAAGAAACCAATCTGGAGAGGTTACATACTATATCACTCCAACTATATGATATTCTGGAAAAGGCAAAAAGATAGAGACAATGAAAAGATTAGTGGGTGCCAGAGGTTAGGGTGGGGCAGGAGGAATGAATAAATGCAACAGAGTAGTTTTTAGGGCAGTGAAAATACTCTATATGAAACCATAATGGTGGCTACACATCATTATACACTTTCCCACACCCATGGGATATACAACACCAAAAGTGAACATAGTAATGTCCACTATGGACTTTGGGTTATGATGAGTTGAGGTAGGTTCATCAGTTGTAACAGATGTACCACTCTGGTGGGGGATGTTGATAATGGGGTAGACTATGCATGTGGGAGGGGGCGAGGAGCCTATAGGAACTCTCTATACCCACCATCCAAGTTTTCTATGAAACTAAACCTAGTCTTTAAAAAAAAATTTTTTTTAAAGTACCCTGAGGTTTTCTTTATTAAGGATCTAATATTTTCTAATCTTGCTTTATCTAGTAGGCATTATTAATCTCATCATATGATTCACCATATTTGATATTCAGTTATTGATGGGTAAGGACAGATTGAAGCTACATATCCACCCTACAATGTCCATGTTTGCAGATTGGGATATTCTTATTTTAGGGACACAAGAGGGCATTTGTTAAAGGCTACAATATAATCTTCAATATGTCAAAATGTTTTATGACAATCACATATATGCCTTTGAGAATGATGCAATAGTTAATGAAAATTCCAACCTTATTTGATTTGGCTTACATTTGTCATTTCAGAGTGGTAATCCTGCTCTCTCTTATTATTGAAAATGTTCTGACTGTCAGTGAGAGAATACAGATAATCTGTGGACCATGGGGTTATATGTTTCTGATTAACAAGAAGGAGATGGGCCAGTTAATTATTACTTATTAAATGCTATATTATAAATATGCTTTTTCTAACTATGGCATCTACCATAGGAATATTTAAAAAAGGGATCCATGGGGTAAAAATTATAACCGTTAAATGAATGGCCTATTAAAATTACCCCAAGTCAAACCAAGCAAAAGTATTCCTTCTGCAACCCAGAAGGCAGGGTACTGTAGCGCAAGGGTATTGAGCAAAAGCTCTGTTCATCTCCTTTAATGAGAGAAGAGGCAGAATTAACCAGTGACTCCAAATTCTTTCACTGGTGCTTTCTCTTACATTGCCTTTCTCTCAAAAGGGGCCTCTCCAATATCAGGTTTTCTCCTTTATGGAAGAAGCCTGCTGATATAGAGTTTCTGCTCAGAATGCTTTAAACAGGATTACAGGATTTTCTTTCACTCTTAACATCAAACTGTGGAAAATAAATTGCTGAGCAACTAAGAATTAAAACCTGAGTTTGCTCAGATGCTGTGAAAAGCTTAGGGAATAGGATGTGCTGTCTCTGATTACCATAAACTTCACCATGCTTCTCCAGTTTAGTGGTTAAGAGCACACACTCCAGTCTAAACTATGTGGATTCAAATTTCATCACTGCTACTTACTGTATGAATTTGAGCACATTATTTAAGTAGGTTGTTCTTTTTTTGTAAAATGGAGATAATAGAATTATATGTATTAATATAATATTGACTATATAGAATTAAAATAATATATTTAGGATAAAATAGGATTAATACTGTATGTATATTTGGTAAATCACTTAGAACAGTGCCCATCACATAGGAAGTGTTGTAGAAAATTATTAAATAAAAATATTTAAATATGAGTTTTGGATACTTCACTCTTATGATATTGGCCTATCCTTTATAGACATTCGAATTTGGGGTTCTACTCTAAATAACCCTTAAAGTCTAGACTGGTTCTAGGATCTTTCTGGTAATCCTCCAGAGAAGGCTTGAAAAATATTCAGCTGGAAAACATTTCATTATCTGTATTTATTATAATATTCTTATATAGACACTTGGAATTATTAGTACTCTATTATAGACATTTGGTATTCTATAAACTATATATCAGTTGAGGCCACTTAAGGCTTGGAAGTAACTTTAACAAATCAAAGCCGTCCAAGTTTTAACTCAAGTATTTTAATTACTAAATGAACTATTGCTACTAGTATCTGAAATCTAATTTCTCATGTAAATTCTTTTAGCAGGTTGCTTTAGTGATATATCTGTATAATACCTGTACCTTTTATATATTTAATTTTTAAATTTATTATCTTCATTTTGCTTCAATAAATCTTAAAAGATTTAGTTCATCAATAAATCTTAAGATTTATTTCATAAATTATGTAAATGTTATATAAATGATAGAATATAATCAATGAGTACTTCATCTTTACTTAGGAGGCACTATGGCCTATCTACTTATTTTATAGATTTAAGAATTATCAAGAGGATCATCTCCAAGCCAAGTACTATTAGTCAGCTTACTTAATATGATTTTCATCCTTTATATCTCTACTTGGGATTCATTTCACATCTGGCACTACTCTCAAGCACTCCCATGGGTCCATGAAAAAGAAGTCTTTCTAAGCATGGAGCAATCTGAAATTATGTTTACTATAAGAAACCTCAGAAACTCATAAATAAATACAGTTCAAATTTTGATCAATATTGAATTAAGTGTAGAATTGGATTAACATTGAACTAAGTTTAGGGTTTCTCCAATTGTCATTCTTTCATTTTTTTTAACACAAAGCTTTAACTTCATTTACTGGTATATCAGTAGTGGTAATAGGCTCTAAATCATCTGAAATACTGAGGATAATTCCAATTTTAAGTATTGAGTGAAATATTAGTCAGAAAACATTTAAAATATCTGGACTAATATTTGTAATGTCTGCTTCTGGTCAAGATGGAGTTAAGGAAACTAATTTACACTTTTCCTTGAAACCAACAAATACCAGACAAAAAGTATTAAACATGGTTTTTAGACACTGGAT
The DNA here is from genome assembly GCA_004026585.1 of Noctilio leporinus. Classification (NCBI taxonomy): domain Eukaryota; kingdom Metazoa; phylum Chordata; class Mammalia; order Chiroptera; family Noctilionidae; genus Noctilio; species Noctilio leporinus. Next base: position 99,438 of record PVIW01001006.1, on the reverse strand, counting down.
ATCAGGCAGACCAGGAGGACAGTCCCTGACAAATGGAGCGCAGACGATTTGAGCCCTGAAATTGCCTGAAGAGAGTTTCAAGGATGCAATATAGAAAGGGAGAAACTAAGAGAAAACCAGCAGTCTACCTGAGATGAGAAGACAGAATAGAAAGTCAGAAAGTTCAGAGGCCAGAGGTCATGGAGCAGTGTGCCAGAGAGGAAGAGCTGCTCTGAGCAAGATCTCTGGAAACCACAAATGCTCTACCTGCCCCACCCCTGTGATCTTCAGCCAAGTACTGACCAGAACATGCATGTAATGGAGGGACACATGCATGCAAGGCCAGGGAAAGAACCAGATTAGAGGTAACAGTGCTTGCAGCTCACACTGAGATGAGTTTGTGTTTCCAATAGACAAAGTGGACAAATTAATAAAATTTAAAAGCAAACCTCAAAAGGATCAAACTGTTTTCTAGTAGTGTCACTGAACTGCATCCAGAATAAAGCTAAAGATGATCACAGATGCATCTGTATTTACCCAACACTCAACAGGATAAAACCACAGTCTATTATCCAGTCAAAAATTGTGAAAAGTGCATGTGAAAGCACATCCAGCATGAGACCAGATGAAAGCTGGAGAAAAACCAATCAATACAAACAGACTTAGGGATGATGCAAATGTAATAAATAGTGTATAGAGGCATTAAAACAGTTGTTATAAATGTATTCCATATATTCAGGAAAGAAAAGATTAAATAGATTCATAGAGGTATATAAAAAAGATTAAAATCAAATGTCTAGAGATTAAAACTGCAGTACCTGAGATGAAAATGCACTGAATGGGAATTAACAGCATGTTAGACATTTCAGAAATTTGGGGAAAAAAAAAAAAAAGTGAACTTGAAGACATGGCATCAAAAAACAAAAACTGTCCAAGGTGGCACACAGAGAAGACAAGACTGAAAACAAAATGAAAATAATATCAATAAGCTATGGACATAAATATATATATATATAATTGGAGTCACTGAAAAATGATGGAAGATAGAATTGTATTTGAAGAAATAATATGCATAATTTTTCAAATTTGATGAAACCTATAAAGCCACACAGTCAAGAATCTTAATATCAAGCACAGGAAACATGAAGAAAATAATACCAAGACACATCATATTCAATCTTCTTAACTAAAGATAAATAAAATAACATAAAAACAACCAGAGGAAAAAAGACATTGTATCAAAAGAACAAAGATAAGGATGATATTAAATTTTTCATAAAAACTAATGCAAGAAGAGACAGTGGGATAACATTATCAAAGTACTGTTAAGAGAAAAAATGAAGTAAGCCGATATTTTAAGTTCAGTGAAAATGGCTTTCAAAAGTAAAAGCAATATAAAGACTCTTAGTCATACACAACCTAACAGAATTCATCACTAGCAGACCTACAACGCTAAAGTAAATTTGGTTTTGTGCTGCAAAACGTAACTGGTCAATTTATATTGTATTTCACTTCCCAGCCTGCAGTCCAAAGGCAGCTATTGATAATGCCTTCAACAATGAGCAGGAGCTGAGTTCACCAAATTTCTTGAACACAAGGTTCAAGAAAGAGCCACATAAGGTTATGAATTTGAATAGACATAGGACATCTGTTCTAATATAAATATCTTAGGAGCTGCCCTGGCTGGCGGCTCAGTGGATAGGTGCCGGCCTGCCAACCCAAAGGTCGCTGGTTTGATTCCCAGTCAGAGCACATAACCAGGTTGTAAGCCAGGTCTCCAGCCAGGTTGGAAGCTGGAGGCAGGTGAGAGGCAACCATACATTTATATTTCTCTCCCTCTCTGCCTCCCTCGCTTCCCGTCTCTTTAAAAATAATACATAAAATCATTTTTTAATTTCAAAAATAAAAATAAAATAAAACTTTAAAAGCAAGTATCTTAGGAATTGCTTCCTGTCCGAGCTCAGGCAGTTTCACCATTTTATTCATTTATCTCGACTCCCTAATATCTGGAGTCTTTGCTGGGAGGTTGATGACTGGGAGCAGGAGTCATTTAGAGGCATCTTCACTTACATGCCTGACAGCTGATGATGCCTGTTACACGGGACTTTAGCAGAGGCTGTCAACTGGAACAGCTGTGCTTAGCCCTTCTGTGTTGCCCAATTTGCTGAGAGTACCTTGGCCTTAGGATGGTTGGACATTCTACATGCAGGTAAGGGATATAAAAATGAGCCCTGGCAAACAAGGTAGAAGTTGCATTAACCAATGGTCCAACCTCAGAAGTCACACACTGTCATTTCCACTGCATTCTATTACCAACAAGTGACAGACCAGATTCAAGGGAACTGGTAAGATTCTCTGGAAGAGCATTTGGAATGAGTAATACTGTTGCAAGAATCATTAGAAAACACAGTTTGGCACATGAAAGATTATTATTATCCAGGAATCAAGTAGGAATATGTATAGCTTGACAGAGAAATAGTAGGTAAAGGTATATGGCTAGTGCATTGGAAGAATTTTCCCTGAAATTGAGGACAAATTTTGAAGGACTTTTAATTTTTATACTAAGAAGGTTAGATTTTAATTGATAGGCAATGAGGAGCCCTTAAAGGTAAATTATTTTTGTTTTTAAACTAGAGGATTAATATGAGTTACTCTGTGTGTTAGAAAGATGACCTAAGTGTGAGGATGTACAGGGGTGGTTAGAAGACAATTGGTAATTGTGCCCATAGAGGATATGAAGGACATGCTTAGTACATGGTACTAAGCAGTTACCATGTAAATGAAAAGAGTAGATATGAAATGTATTTTGGAGGTGGAAGTATGACTGGCCAAGCCTAGAGAAAGAAAGGGAAGCCTCAAACATAAGTGAAATAATGAGTGTCCAACAGACCCCAGAACTTGGCTGCTTTGCCTAGTGTGGATTTCTCCAGCCTTGGGATGGTCTACAGATTGAAACTTACCACAGGTCTCACAGCCAGGCAATCCTAGTCATGCGTATTTTTCTGTTCACTGGAGTTGGTCACCTACTACTGCTTTTCTCATATCTCCTGTTGACAATTCTGAACACATCTTGGAGTTTAAGAGTAAAGACAAAAGTAATGGCAGGTCTCCAAAGCAGATATAAGCCAGAAATAGAATGTTCACGATGAAGTTCTTACTAAAATTGATGTCTTTTGATTCTAAATGTTCTGAGGAGTAGAGAAAAGCTAATTCATGTGGTTTGATTTTTCTTCCCAGTAGGAGAACTGTAGTCAGAACACTGTTTTCTCTTTTTTAAAGACTGGTTCTTCTTTGTCCTTTAGATTTTTAAAGAGTTTCAAACTTCCTCCTACTAACTCCAGGGACTTTATCAATTAGCCATACATAGTCCATTGAACACAGCACAGCTGTAATTAAACTAAATTGCTACACAGTAGTTTTCATTACACAATGACACAGGTTTTGTTAGGACCATAGAGAGAGTTTAATTATATGTCTAGACAACCCTGAATTCAGAGCATTCGAATTATCTTCACTTGAAAGAGACTTTGAGTTTTGGGTGACTGCATCTTTTTGAAAGACCAAAGGATAAGATATGTTTGAGGATTTTTTTAATTGCACATTTCATTTTAATATATATTTGACTTAAGGACCATTTATACAAATGTTTTCCAAGAAAAAAGCACAGACTTTCCCTCTTTCATATTTTATATACTCTTCACTTGTATCTAAAAACTTTCTTTCTCTAATACATCCCAAATATCTGCTCTTAATTTATTAAAATAAAAAGCATGAACTGTAGTCTGAAGCACAGTCATCTCCCATAGTGTTTCTTCCAGCTTCTTCATCCTCGTCTCTTTGGTTGAGGATGGAGTGCTTTCTACACTCACTGTCAATCCTGCCCAATCAGCTTCTCCTCACAGATTTCAAGCCTCACCATCAAGTGTAGACTCTGCTGGATCAGAGCATGCAGATTCAGAAGCTGCCTTTGATTTTCTTGTGCTCCAACCTGATATCATTTTTTTTTTCATTATAAAAATGTTTGCCGCTTTCTTCCCTATAACTGCACATTACTTTTGGACCTTATTTGAATTTTTAATTTAAAAAATGTACTGTATCTTTTTCCATTACCATTTAATTCCCTTGTACTCTCCCCTACCTCAGCAATACCATACTGTTGTCCATGTCCATGAGTCCTTTTTCCTTTTTGCTTAATCCTTCCACCCCAAAACCTCCTCTTGTCACTAGGTGTCACTCTGCTCTCCATCTATGAGGCTGTCACCATTTTTCTTGTTAGTTCAGTTTGTTCACTGGATTTCATATGTAAGTGGAAACATATGATATTTGTCTTTCTCTGACTGGTTTATTTAACTTAGCATAATGTTCTCCTGGTCCATCCATGCTGTCACAAAGGGTAAAATTTTCTTCTTTTTAATGACTGAGTAGTATTCCATTGTGTAAATGTCCCATAGTTGTTTCCATTCATCCATTGATGGACACTTGGGCTGCTTCCATATCTCGGTGATTGTAAATAACACTACGATGAACATAGGGATGCTTAGGTTCTTTCAAGTTAGTGTTTTGGGTTCTTTCAGATATATTCACAGATGTGGGATAGCTGGGTCAAAAGGCAGATCCATTTTGAATTTTTTGAGATATCTCTACACTGCTTTCCACAATGGCTGCACCAGTCTGCATTCCCACCAATAGTACAGAAGGGTTCCCCTTCTCCACAACCTCACCAGCACTTGATGTTTGTTGATTTGTTAATGGTGGCTATTCTAACTGGTGTGAGGTGGTATCTCATTGTGGTTTTAATTTGCATTTTTCTTATGATTAGTGATGTTGAGCATCTTTTTTTTTTAAAGATTTTATTTATTATTTTTAGAGAGAGGGGAAGGGAGAGAGGCAGAGAGGGAGAGAGACATCAATGTATAGTTGCCTTTCAGCTAAGGACCTAGTTGGAGACCTGGCTAGGAATCAAACCAGTGACTTTTGGGTTCGCAGGCCAGCACCTTTTCCACTGTGCCACCAGCCAGGGTGAGCATCTTTTCATACATCTATTGGTCATGTGTATGTTCTCTACGGAGAAGTGTCTACTCAGGTTCTTTGCCCATTTTTCAGTTGGATTGTTTGTCTTCTTAATGTTGAGTTTTGCAAGTACTTCATAAATTTTGAATATTAACCTTTTATCAGACATATCAGTGAATATGGTCTCCCATTTATGGATTGTCTTTTATTATTATTGATGATTTCCTATGCTGTGCAACATCTTTTTAGCCTGATATAGTACCAGTTGTTTATTTATTTATTTTTTTCTTTAGCTTTCCTTCCCTGGGCAGACATATCCAATAAAAATTGCTGTGAACAATGTCTGGGATTTTGTATCCTATGTTTTCTTCTAGGATTTTTATGGTTTTTGCTCTAACATTTATGTCTTTGATCCATTTTTAATTATTCTTGTGTGTGCTATAAGAAGACAATCTAGCTTCATTTTGCACATATCTGGCCAATTTTCCCAGCACCATTTATTGAATATACTATCTTTAGCCCATTGTATGTGTTTGCTTCCTCTGTTGAATATTAATTACCTATAAAGGTATGGGTTTAGTTCTGGGCTCTCTATTCTGTTCAAATTGATCTATGTGTCTGTTTTTATGCCACTATCATGCTGTGTTGATTACCATGGCCTTATAGCATGGTTTGATATTAGGTAGCATGATTCTTCCAACAATGTTCTTCTTTCTCAGGATTGCTGTGGCTATGCAGGGCTTTGTGTGGTTCCATATAAATTTTTAAAATATTTGTTCCAGTTCTGTAAAATATGTCATTGGAATCTTATTAGGAATTGCATTGACTCTATAAATTGTTTTGGGTAGTGTGGACATTTTAATGATTTTAATTCTTCCTATCCAGGAACATGGTATGTGCTTCTTATTTGTATTTTTTTCAATTTCTTTCATCAGTGTGTCATAATTTTCTGAGTGCAAGTCTTTTATTTATTTATTTATTTATTTAAAGTTTTTTTGTTTTTGTTTTTTAGTTTCTAGAGAGTGGGGAAGGGAGAGAGGCAAAGAAGGAAAGAAGCATCAATGTATGGTTGCCTTTCACCTGCCTCCACTACAGAGCTGGCTGGAGACCTGGCTTGCAACCTGGTTATGTTGCCCTGGCTGGGAATCAAACCAGTAACCTTTGGGTTGGCAGGCTGGTGCCTTACCCACTGTGCCACCAGCCAGGGGCTAGTGCAGGTCTTTTATATCCTTGGTTAGGTTTATCCTAGGTATTTTATTCTTTTTGAAGCAATAGTGGATGGGATTGTTTTCTCAATTTACCTTTCAGTTAGATCACTGTTGGCAAATAAAAAAACAACTGATTTCTGGATATTAACTTTATATCCTGCTACTTTGTTGAACTATTTATCAGTTCTAGTAGTTTCTTTGTGGAATCTTTGGGGTTCTCTATGTACAGTATCATGTCATCAGCAAATAAAGATGGTTTTACTACTTCCTTTCCAGTTTAGATACTTTTATTTCTTCTTGTCTGATTGCTATGTCTAGGATTTCCAGTACCAGGTTGAATAAGAGGGGTGAAAGCAGACATCCTGTCTTGATCCTGATTTTAAGGGGAAGCTTGTAGCTTTTTGCCCATTGGTTTTGGAATTAGGATAATGTTGGCCCTGTAAAATGAGGTTGGGAGATTTCCTTCTTATTGAATTTTATGAAATAGTTTGAGAAGGAGAAGTGTTCGTTCTTCCCAGAATGTTGGGTAAAATTCACCTGTAATGCCATCTGGTCCAAGGCTTTTGTTTGTTGAGAGGTTTCGATTATTACTTCAATTTCAATAGGTATAATCTGTCTATTCAGATTCTCTATTTCTTCCTGATTTCGTTTTGGAAGATCATATGATTTTAGGAATTTATCTATTTTATACAGTTTGTTGTATATAGTTGTTCAAAATATTTTCTTATAATCCTTTATATTTCTTTGGTATCAATTGTTATTTCTCTTCTTCCATTTCTGATTTTATTTATTTGAATCCTTTCTCATTTTTTCTTGATGAATCTGGTTAGTGGTTTGTCAATTTTGGTTATCTTTTCAAAGAACCAGCTCTTGGATTCATTGATTGTTTGTATCATTTTCTAAGACTCTATTTTGTGTATTTCTAAACTGATTTTTATTAATTTCTTTCTTCAACTCACTTTAGGCTTTGCTTTTTTTTTTTTTTTTTCATTTTCAAGTTCCTTCAAATTTAAAGTCAGATTGTTTATTTGAGCTTTTTGTTTTGTTTTATTTTTTGAGATAGGCCTAAACCTATGATTTCCCCTCTTAGGATTGCCTTCTCAGTGTCCCACAGACTTTGGGTTGTTGTGTCCTCTTTTTTTTTTTTTTTTTTTTTTTTTTTTTTTTTTTTTTTTTTTTTTTTTTTTTTTTTTTTTTTCATTTTTTATTTTATTATTTCCAGAGAGAGGGGAAGGGAGAGAGGCATTAATGTATGGTTGCCTTTCACCTGCCTCCAGCCACAGAGCAGGCTGAAGACCTGGCTTGCAACCTGGTTATGTGTCCTGACTGGGGAATCAAACCTGCGACCTTTGGGTTCGCAGGCCGGCACCTTATCCACTGTGCTACCAGCCAGGACTGTGTCCTCATTTTTATTTATTTCAAGGTATCTTTGGATTTCTTCCTTGATCTGGCTGTTGACCCATTCATTGCTTAGTAACATGTTATTTAGTTTCCATGTCCCGTGTGTTTTTCAGTGTTCTCCTTGTGATTGATTTCTAGTTTCATAACATTGGGGTCAAAGAAGATACTTGACATGATTTCAATCTTCTTAAATTTATTGAGACTTGTTTTTTGTCCTTACATGTGATCTATCCTAGAAAATGTCCTGTGTACTTGAAAAGTATGTATATTCTGATGCTTTGAGATGAAATGCTTTGAAGATATCAATTAAATCCATTTAATGTAGTCTGTCATTAAAGGTCGCTGCCTCCTGTTGATTTTCTGTCTGGAAGATCTATCCATTGAAGTCAATTGGGTATAAAAATCCCTGATTATGACTGTATCTCTGTTGCTATTCCATTTATGTCCATCAAAGATTTGCTTTACATGTATAGGTGCTCCTATGTTAGGTATATAAAAGTTTACTAGAGTTATACCCTCTTGTTGGATTGTTCCCTTTATCATTGTGTAGTGTCCTTCTATGTCTCTTATTGTAGCCTTTGTTTTCAAGTCTATTTTGTTGATATAAGTACTGCTATGGCTACTTTTTCATTCATTTCTGTTTGCATGAAATGTGTTTTTTCATCCCTTTACTTTTAGTCTGTGTGTATCTTTCCATCTGAGATGGGTCTCTTGGAGGCAGTGTATACATGGGTCTTGTTTTCTTATCCAGTCAGCTACCCTATATCTTTTGGTTGGAGCATTTAAGTCATTTACATTTAAAAAAATATTTTATATATGCCCTGGATGGTGGCACAGTGGATGAGGCACCAGTCTGCAAATGCAAAGATTGCTGATTCAATGCCCTAGCCAGGGCATATAACCAGGTTGCAAGCCAGATCTCCAGCTAGGTCCATAGCTGGAGGTAGGTAAAAGGCAACCATACAGTGATGTTTCTCTCCCTCTCTGTCTCTCTCCCTTCCACTCTCTCTAAAAATAATAAATAAAATATTTTAAAATATTTTTTTTATTTATTATTTTCAAAGAGCAGGGAAGGGAGGGAGGCTTACGACACTGGGAATGGAACCAGTGACCTTTGGGTTTGCAGGCCAGTGCCCATCCATTGAGCCACTAGCCAGGGCCTAAGCCATTTATATTTAAGGTGATTATCGACAGATACATATTTGCTGCCATTTTATTGTTAGACTGTTTTCTTCTTTTCCTCTTTTCTTCTTAAAACAAGTTCTTTAATATTTGTTGTAGTACTGGTTTGGTGTTAACAAATTCCTTTAGTGTTTTCTTTACTGGGAAGCTCCTTATTTCTCTTTAGATTTTAAATGATGGCCTTGCTGGGTAAAGTAGCTTGGTTATAGGTCCTTGCTTTTCATCACCTTAACTATTTCATGCCATTCCCTTCTGGCCTGAAATGTTTCTGTTGAGAAATCAGATGACAGTCTAATTGGTGCTCACTTGTAGGTAACTACCTGCTTTTCTCTTGTGGATTTTAGGATTCTCTCCTTGTCTTTAAACCTTGTCATTTTAATTATATGTCTCAGTGTATGCCTCTTTTGGGCCGACTCATTTGGTGCTCTCTGCGCTTCATGGACTTGTAAGTCTTTTTTCCTTCACCAGATTAGTAAAATTTTTGGTCATTATTTCTTCAAATAGGTTCTCAGTCCCTTGCTCACTCTCTTCTCCTTCTGTTAGTCCCATGATATGGATGTTGTTACATTTCATGTTGTCCAAAATATTTCTTAAGCTCTCCTCATTTTTTAAAGTCTCTTTTCTTTTTGCTGCTCTGCCTAGGTATTTTTTCCTACTTTGTCCTCCAAATCACTGATTTAATAATGTACTTCATCTAACCTACTATTTATCTCTTCCAATGTATTATTTATTGCAGATATGAAGAAAGATTACACTCTTTCTGACTGGTCCTTTTTTATAATTTTTATATCTTGTTTCATACTGTTGAGAATCCTTCCATACCATTGAGAAACACTTCTAGACCACACCCAAAAACTAAACTATCTATCTAATAAATTGTTTGCCTCCATTTAATCTAGCTCTTCTTCTGGAGAAGCCTCTTGATCTTTCTTTTGGGATCTGTTTGTCTTCCCATTTGAGCTACTTCTTTGTATTCTCCAGCTTATTTGTTAAATTAATGAGCCATTAAACTGATCAGTTGTTAAACTAATCAAGCTATAATTAGCAGTTGGTCTTAAACTCCACAGGGTTGGGCAGAGAAAATCCTGCAGGTAGGACTTGGTTTCCCTTAAGCTGACTGGTATTCAGAAAACAGTGCTCTGCCTGAGAAAGATTCTGCAGTACAGAGAATAACTCAGCAGAGGGTCCTCATGGTTGTATTCTCAGTTCTCTCTCCAGAGCCACCACCCCAGACTCTCCTCAGGAGTCTCTAGTCCACTCTCCCCTCCCTCTGCCAGAATCTGTAGCAATTGGCTAAAAATAAAATTTTGTACATGGTCCCTTTAAGAGGCTCTCTGCGTCTCCAGCCATCTCTCCCAGGCAGACAGAAACTCTGGTGCTTTTCACAGCTGAATCATCTGGTTTCCTTCCTGACTCTGGTACTATAGGCTGGAGAGCCCAGCTTGGTGTTTAGATCCATGCTTCTCAGGGGGAATCTCCTGGCCACTGAAATATCCCTTCAAAACTTCAGCTGCCCCCTCAGGGAGCCCAGCCAACCCTCTTCTGTCCTCTCTGCACTCCCTACTATTCTTGTTGTGGTGAAGTGGTTTGCCTTGGCTTTCCTTGGTTATAAGGCTTCTCTCCAGCTTATTTTCAATTGGTTTTCAGGATGATTTCTCTACAATTTAGTGGTAATTCCAGATTGGTTCTGGGAGGAGTTTAGTGTAGCTTCCACTTACTCCTCCACCATCTTGGATCTCACCTTTAAATACATTTATTTTGGAAAAGAATTATACCTAACTCTGCTGGCTATCAGTCACTAGACACCAGGATTTTACCCAATCAAAATGAATTAATAAGGAAAATGCCAGGAATAAAAATTAGTTAACTTTTCCTGATAAGCAGCATTGTGGAAACAGAGGAGCAGAAGGAATGCTATGACACCCAAACTGGGCATTCCAGATTCTAATCATCAGTCTCATAGGTGTTGAGACAAAGTTGAGGCAGCAGAGATGCCAATTACTGGCAAGGCTCTAGAGCAACAGGAACTCTTATTCCTTGCTGGTGGGAATTCAAAATGCATGGTCAAAAGTTTACATGGCCTCCAGACCTAAAATCTCATCTTAAATCTGAACACATACATTGGATGTAAGAGAATGAAATTATCAAATGCTTCTTCTCTCTAATCATTCTTAACAATCCCTTGGAAAGTTGCACTTGCTCTCATCTTATGTACAAATTCATTTTATATACTGATTCATTTGTCGATTACATGTATTTATTTTCCTTCATATTTTTGTATTCTTGCAGCTTGAGATGTACCAATTTAAATCAAAGCACATTTTTTCCATTATTTTTTTTTTGTATAATGCCTAATTTAAAATGATAACTATTCACTTAATAATGGCTATTGAAAGCAATAAGTGTTTTACTGAAGTCTTAGTTAAATGAATGTTTTATGTGTTGAGTTGCATCTAAGGAAAATAGTATAAGTAAATGACATTTCCCACCGGTGCTGTATAGACCATTCTTAGAAATATCTACTTAAAAGTTTTCTGACATGCTATATATAAATAGATAGGAAAATGAATTTCCAACCTGTTGAAATTTTCCTATTCTGGCTTTGTACACCAGGAGACTCGTACCGAAATCAGAAACAAGAACTGGAGTTGCTCTGTGACCTCTCCCCACAAAACTACTCTAGTATGACACCCCAGGTTTCCCCACACAGTGACATTCATAATTACCCACTCAGTTAGTATCCTGCTCACTTTCCCCATGGTAGTGTTATTCCAACAAGCATTTTTCTGCAAAGCTTTGCTTCATCCAAACACTTCTAGGCCACACCTGAAACCTAAAGCAGTGGCGCACACCTGTGAGCCTTGCTGCAGGGCCAGTAGCAGGTCCAATCACCTTTAAGCTCACCATAGGAGTTCCATAAGACAACTTCCATTGACTAACAGAGGCCTTCGGCTTGCCCATTGTTCACTAATTGTTATTATAGCTGCCCAAATCACCACTCAGCACCATGTTATTACACTGGCAAGTACAATTTACAAATGTTTCAGACATGAAGGAACTGAAAAAGAAAACTAACAGTCATATTTTAAAATGTTGTTACCCAAGTCCCCCTGAGGCGTATGCTATATTGGATATTCAGGTCAACTTCAAAGGCTCTGAAGGAATTAGTTCAGCTCTAACGTTCAACTAATGCTACTACAGAAGAACCAAAACTGATTATGTAATTATTCAAAATGTCATTTTGAAGATGAAACTCTTTTGCCTTATCTTTAGTTAAAATGGTCTTATTGGGTTTGGGCTTTTCTCAAAATGATGCTATCAATCTAATTCATTTAACTGATACTCAGTGAAGCAGCTAAGTATTATTAAACAGTAAGTATAGTATATTTCATAAGCACAAGAATACTGAACGTTATTACAGGTAAATGTATCAAAGTGATGTTGCTTTGAAATTTGGTGCTACAATAGAAACACAAAAAATTTAACTTCTCTTACAAATTAATCATTGCAAACAAATATGCAAATTATACCAATAGGAATTTCAGTTTCTCAATTGGAAAACTGAGGTATTTCTTAATCATTCAAAAGTATTTATTGAGTGCATACTTAGTGCCAGGCACTAGGGATCTAGGAAATAAGATATAATTTTTTTGTCCTTATGGAGTTTTCAGTCTGGTGAGGGAGATGTCCTATACATAAAGCTTGCAAAGACATAGACATGCTGTAAAGAAAAATAAGAGAAATCAATGAGAGCATATAAGAATGGCACATATGGTAATTTGGAAGGACAAGTACAGCCTCCCTAAGAAACTGGCATCATGGTTGTGTCCTGAGGAGGGCTGACCAGGTGAAAAAGGGTAAAAAGGCTTTCCAATAAGAGAGGACAGCTGGATAAGAATGCTGAGTTGGGAAAGAAATTAGGGCTTTTGAGGAATTCAAAGAAAGTCAGTATAGGTAATGCAGATCAATAAAGAGGAACATGGCAGAACACAAGACTGGAGGAGGCAAAGGACAGAGGAAAACTCAAAGTATCAGGAAAGCACTGAAGAGTTTCTCTAAGAGGAGAACTGGCCTGGTCCCCTGTGTACTGTGTGGGCATGCCGGGAATCAAAGGCATAGTTAAGGGACTATTGTGGTGATCCAGCTGAGGTGCAGTGGTTCAGGAGGCATTTTGGAATCAGAATCAACAGCACTGTGTTGTGACTTGGATAGAGGCAGTGGGGAGGAGAAGAGAACCAATTTCTCACTTGAACACTTGAGTTGATTGAGACATCGCATTTTGAGATGGGAAAAAGTGGAAGAACTGGGCTGGGAAGAGGTCAAGGGTTCAATTTTTGGACATGTAGAACTGAAGGTACCTAGGAGACTGCCATCTGGAAACGAGACATAGGCAGGTGGATAAGTTGTCCTGAACTAGAACATGTTTCAGGGTACTACATGGGAATGGTTTCCATTCTTAAACTGCTAGCAATGTAATTACATAGCTTTTTTAGTTCATTTGAAACTAAACATAGTTACCGACTAAATGTATTTATTCATATTGAGAGCATATCATTTGAGCAGATGGATGGTATTCAGGGTAAGCAAACATGAAATACCTGCCAGTTATTTAGTTTATTTTTTTAATGGATCACCCAAGTAATAATATATAATTTTTATAGTTAAATTTTATATATGAAAAAAATAAATTACAACCCCACTACATAATTTTTTTGCACATTAGGGGAGCTATAAAGAGTAGCTGAAGGGAGGGGAGTAGACAGTCAAGGAGAGTTTGCAGCGAAAGAGAAGACTAGCAGCACAACCACAATAAGGATTTAATTTAAGAGGCAGAGTCAGAAAAACACTGTATTCGTGTACTTCACAATTTTTTATTGAGCACCTACTGACTGCCAAGCACTGTTTTCAATCCCAAAGCAAGAATCAGAGATGGCAAAATGTTTTGTCTGGCCTGTATAGGGTTTAAAACTTCCTTGATAATATTTAACATTTGGAACATTTTACACTAAAAAAATATGAATTTTATTGTGCCTTAAAAAATCAGAAGAGCCAGCAACATGGAGCCCGAATTCCTGCCTGACAACACTGGCTGACCCTGAATCACCTCTGCCTCTTCAGGGATAGATGCAGTCCCTAGGACACTCCAATGCTCCCTCTTATTTTGCACTCTTCCAACTTCCTTCATTCTTCTATGATTCCTTCCTGCCCTGGAGAGTTTGTGACTTCTGCTTATGATAAGAAATCAAATGCTACATTGCTGCTGCCACTCATGCTGAAAGCAAAGCAGGCAGATTTGTGACTAGATCTACACTTTAAAAAAACAATATGACTTTTGCCCTGGCTGGTGGCATAGTGGATAAGGTGCTGGCCTGCAAACCCAAGGGTTGCTGGTTCAATTCCCAGCCAGGGCACATAACCAGGTTGCAAGTCAGGTCTCCAGCCGGGTCTGTAGCTGGAGGCAGGTGAAAGGCAACCATACATTGATGTCTCTCTCCCTCTCTGCCTTTCTCCCTTCTCCTCTCTCTAAAAATAATAAATAAAATATTAAAAAAAAAAAAAAAAACAATATGACTTTTATGACAGTGTGGGGCTAGAGGGCAGTGAGCAATTAAGCCAGCCATCAGCGTAATTAAAAGGGAATAAGGGCCTGTGGCCCCCTGAAGGCAAGAGCAGTAGAGAGGGATGGAAGCTGGGGGAGTGTGGATACCTGAGGCTGTGAGGAACAAGACCTGCACACGGTCATGGGTTGGATGTGTTCTCTATTAATAATTACTCATGTCTAAATGTCTGGTTAAACAATAATCTGCAGTCTCTGCCATGGTTGTGAATTTATAAAGTGACACATGCAATTATACTTTTCAGATAATAACCAGACAAATTTCAAGACACAACACCTTGACTTTGTTATAATAATAATTAGCTAATTTGAGCTGATATACATAAAGATAACTACTACTAATATTCTCTGAGGGGATAAATATTTTATTTCTGGTAATTGGTCCTATATAATTAAGTTATATTTCACTTTCAGATAACTATAGGCTATTCTAGAATGATATATAATTTAAAACATATTTCTATTTGGTGTTTATTTTAAAATTATAATATGTGCGTTGAATCACGTAACATAATAATTATAATTCTAAAAATAGTAAATATAAATGTTGGGACCATGAATATGATGATGTGAATGTTATCTCATTATATTCCCTGTTTAGTACCTCCATGAAAATGGGATTGTCCATCGTGATCTCAAACCAGAGAATCTTCTCTATGCAACTCCAGCCCCAGATGCACCACTCAAAATTGGTGAGGATTTATCTTATGACGCTTTTTCCCAGAGCAGAAAAAAATGATTCTATAGAATTTTAAAATATGGCTCCTTCCAATTTTCCCTCCATTTAATTTCCTCAAATATTTGCTATCTGTAAAGAAATAATGCACAGTTTGGAAGTCTGTGCACTTTCCTGGAATATTAATCTGGAATTAGTGCCTAAAGTTAGTGCCTCATTGCTGGACATACAAAGGAATCACAGCTCTTGAAAATAACAGGAACTTCAGGAGGTGGCTTTGTATACTGTAGATATATTTACATAGAAGAAAATCACAGATAACATAACACTTCTTTTTTGGTAATTAACTTTTATTCCATAAATTAGATGGAGCTTAAGTTTAGATAATTAAGAACTTTGACACAAAATAATTAGTAGCTATCAGTGAGTTCAGGCTCTAAGTCACTTGTTTATATGAACAGAGGTAAACAGATCTGTATTTCCTGAAGTGTGTTCCACTAAAATACTGGTTCCTCAGCAGAATGAACAAGGGAGAATAAGTCTCTTTGAGGGAAAGTGGAAGTGGTTTGTGAAATGCAAAGGTTGGTCAAATAAGTTAGAAAAGGCCAACATAAACAAGATTTTTATTTCTTCAGAAGTTCCCCCAAACCTTAAAAATGCTAATGTGCACACTGACATCTAATATAATGGACTATTAGGCTTTTCCCAAAAACCTTGTTGTTTTACCCCCTAGTAAGTATTTTTGAATAACTGCAAAGATGAACTTTGGAAAATTCTGATCTACCCAAAGAGGCTTTTCCATCAACATTTTTTTTTAATTAGTATATTAAATATTACTTTTCATTTACCTTCCAAAGCAAATATTCGTTTGCAAAAATAAAAAATAAATAAAAGTAAATTTTATTTTAGATGGATTCTCCTTAGTAGAATCTGTTCTGTCTGGCCTGTACAGGGTTTTTAAAATTTTTTAAATTAAATCCTCTAAAGGACATTGGTCTCTTGGTGCCATTCTTTATAGTGCAAATCTGACAAGTTCACTGCATTCATAAGTGTTAACACCTTTGGAAATGCAGTTAGAAGTATCATGGGAGAGCTCAAACAACATAATGTGCTTTGTGAAGCCAAAACTCTAAAAGAAAAAGTACGGGAGTCCCGCTGGGCAGCCAGCATATTCTCATAATCACTCCTGAAAGGCAGCAGACTGCAGGGAGGCTCCCATTTCCTTTGACATCACTTTCAAAGATTTTATCCTTAAAGATATTTCTTTAAATGAATGGATAGATACTAACTTAGGCGGGAGAGCCTTTCTTTCCAGGAGGACTTCCTGCTGCTTTCTCTGATAAGGATCAGCACCTCCTCAGAAAAGCGGGTTTATCTTTGAAGTCTAAAATGGCATCCATTCCGCACCTGCCTCTCCTGAAGAATGGCCTTAAAAGCTTTCCTGGTGTTTCCTGAGTGGGTCAGATGTAGCCCAGCAAATAGAACATAATGAAAGCAACTTTTGATAATGTTGTCTCTAGGTAATATTATGAGGAATAAATAAAAAAGGGATTTTTGCAAAAAATAAAAATACAGCCATATTCTTCATAGGAGAATAAATTTTTACCTGTCACATACACTAACGAATGACATTAGTTTGAAGTAGAATAAACCTTTTGGTGTTTCTGTTAATTTCTTTGACATTTATGAAAGGTTAATTTTTTATTTTAATTTATTCCAATAAAGTTATGAATTATATCACTAATTCTTTATTATCCTTTAGAGTTAGTTTCATAAATCTCAGAAGTAATATTTAACAAAATATTCCAACTATTACTTCAAGAAGTAATAGCTTATTTGCCAAAAGTTGGAAATTATAGAGAAAACTATAAAAAGTATTTAGACATATTATTTTCCAGTTTAAAGCAAGACTTAAATTATTATTACCTTTTATAGTTTTATCTCCCTAGTGACTGGTCCCCATCTCCATCCACTCATCAAATACAAAAACAAATAAGCCAGTTTTAGCTCTGGCTGGTTGCTCGGTGGATTAAGCACCAGCCTTCCAACCCAAGGTGGCTGGTTCGATTCCCAGTCCAGGCACATACCCAGGTTGCAAGCCAGGTCTCCAGCCATGTCCCCAGCTAGAGGCAGGTGAAAGGCAACCATACATTGATGTTTCTCACCCTTTCTTCCTTCCTTCCTTCCCCTCTAAGAATAATGAATAAAATCTTTTTAAAAAACATGAAAAAAAGTAAGCTAGTTTTATTTTGAATAAGTATCCTGTCATCATATAAGAGCTGAGAAAAAAACTTGCTTTCTTAATTTTTGTCTTGTGTTGTTAGCTGATTTCGGACTCTCCAAAATTGTGGAACATCAAGTGCTCATGAAGACAGTGTGTGGCACCCCAGGGTATTGCGGTACGCTCCTCAGTACTGATATTTTACTTTTATTGTTATTTGAAATATCTTTTTATTTAAAGTTCTTAATTTTTGAACTCCTACTATCTTCATTTCAAATGCTTACAATTTGATGTGAATCTCCACAAGGAAGCGTATATAAATGGTACTCAGACCACCTCTTGTTCTTCATGAGGGGTTCTCTGAACAGTGGGTGGAGGGGGGCCCAGGACTGGGGGCCCTACATTTGCCTTTTGGGCAGTAGCTACTCTTGGACCCACTCAGGAGTAGAAAGAACTATCATCAGGGAAAGAGCTTTGTTTGTGTTTGGAATTAAATCATGAGCTGTTTGTCACTTTCTTTATTTGCTTGGGAGGGTGTGTGAGGAAAGCATGGGTCATTGATTCAGATGTTATATAGGACAGCAGAGAGAATGGGGTAGTCAGTAGTTCTCATTGACAGCACTGGCCTAGCCTCACCAACATAAGAGCTTCAGGTAGGGCTTCCAGAGTTCCCCAGTCTCTGAAGATGGACAGAGCAACAGTCCTCACACCCTCTCACCCAGACACCCAGGATGGTCTGAAGGCACCCCGTGTAGATCAAACAGTCGAAAAACAGAACAATAGCTGTTAATCCATGCCAGCATGAAACTCACCCTGCTTTTTTTCTTCATGGCTAAATTATCTGGCAACAACCTAAAGCTTGCAAAAAATTCTCAAAAATTTCTAACTGTTTTGTGACTCGTGGATAGGTCACAAATCAATTAAAATCCTAACCTGGAAAAGAGACTAGAGTACAAATTATCTGCCTCAAGATTAACCATCATTTTTTTTTAGGATCATTGTCTTTCTACACAGATCTTCCTTTCCTCACTTATCTCTTCAGCAACATCACCTGCTGTATGCTCAAGCCAGCGCTTTGCAGGGAGATGCATGTTCAGCCCCCAGCTCCACCTGAGGGGCTCACAGTCCATAGGGGAACAAACATGTAAACCAAAAAGTATAGCACCTTAAGAAATACCATGCTGTATGCATGGAAAAGGCACTATGGAAACTAGGGAGGGGTGGTATTTGGCATTACCTGTGTTATTCTTCCATGAGATTGGAAACATGCAAAAAAAGCTGTAACATAACTAACTTATTTTTAACAACTTCTGACTTCATAGAAATCAGCCTGGAGAAGTGTAGTATGACATCTACCAAAACAAATGTATAATTAAACCCATAATTTAAACACTGAAAGAAACTTCAAAGTTTATTTACTAACATTCTCATTTTACTAGGGTACAACTGAGTATGATTTCCCCATGTTTATATATCTAGTAGTTAGAGGATCAGAGATAAGGATCTATGTATGCCAGGGCCTATGAACAGAATTGTAGAATTTCCTCTTTAAAGAAAAGCAATATAGATAAATCAATATAGTTTTCCTTTATAGAAATACTTATCAGCTATCACTTCTAATTTAAAATATTTTCTCCCTGGCTGGTGTGGCTCAGTGGATTGGCACTGAGAAGAAAATATTTTTAAAAATAAATAAAAATATTTTCTACTTCAATTTTTTAAATCTCAAAAGTATTACCAGGTTATTGTATGATGTAAAAATGCAAATATCTGGCCCTGGCTGGTAGTACAGTGGATAAGGTGCTGGGATGCGAACCCGCAGGTCACTGGTTCAATTCCCCAGCCAGGGCACATAACCAGGTTGCAAGCCAGGCCTCCAGCCAGGACCATGGCTGAAGTCAGGAAAAAGGCAACCATACATTGATGTTTCTCTCCCTCTCTGCCTCTCTCCCTTCCTTTCTCTCTGGAAATAATAAATAAAGTCTATAAAAAAAAAAGTTAAAAAAAATTCAAGTATCTGTCATCAATATTAGAAGCCTCATGCATTCTTTCTCTTCTTCCTGGTTCCATGTTTGCGTAAGCCTTTTATAATTTTGTTATTAACCAGTTAGTTTTCCTGGTAAATCTAAAATATTTCCTGGCTTCTCAATTATTCATAAACTCAATAATTACACAGAATTAAATGTACTTATATTTTTAGTAGACTTTTATGTTGCAATAGATATGCTTGTTTTGGACCTTAAGCTCTTTGAGGATGAGAGTTATTTATCATAAGGAGTAAATTCAGAAAAATAAATAATAACTGTGGCTTAAACAAGATAGAAGTTGACTTTTCTCATGTTAGATGTCAAGGGATGGGTGGTCCTAATGAGTTCCAAAGCAATGACTTGGCAAGTGTAATGGTTCTTAGTGCTAGGGATATAGGCTTTCTTCTGTCTTGCTCTATCATTTCTTAGAATACTTCCTCAGGGTCCAAAATGGCTGCCTGAAATCAGTCATTACATCTACATTCTACATAACGTGAAGGAGAACATACTAAAAATGAGTGTACCTTGTCAGTATTAAATATTTAACTGAAGCCCCACATGTCACTCCCACTTACATCTTATTGACCAGTACTTAGTTACGTCCTTCACACTGATACAGGAGCTAGCAAATGTGCCCCATGACTGGACATTCTGCTATGCCAATGAATTCAAGGTTCTGTCAGTAAAGATGAGTATTGCTTTAGACGACTGTTTATCTCTACCACAAACTTAGGAGTAAGATTCCCATTCCAGGGGGAGGGGATGGGGGAGGGGGGGTGAAAACTATACCATGTTCCCTGTAGGAATCTTCTTGCTCTGTTTTTTATATATTTTATGACCCATGGCAATGTTAGTAGATAACCTTCTCTTCTAAGGTGCCATATGTACTTTTCCTTTCTGTAGTTCATATGTCTTTATCTGCCTTTCTCCTGTATTTCTTTCACGCCTCCAGATCTCCAAGACTATGGAGGGGAAAAGAACTCTGAATTGCCCAATTGGGTTGTTGCCCATTTATGATCACTAATTGCTGACCAATTGATTGGAGCATTAAAAGAGAACTGAGAAAAGAATAATAAAACAAATTAAGGATTTCCCACAAGAAAGCTGATGAGTAATTCAGTAATTGTTATCTAACACCAAACACTAAATATTCCAAGGAGGTAGGTAGGTTAGAGTGATTCCCTAAGAATTGAACAGCCCTAACATGGGGAGATCAGGAAGAGATTACATTAGTGATCTCTCCAAGTCCCTCTGTGACTAAGAAAGAGCAGCAACCTTTCAAGGACTTTAATAATAGTAACAAGAGCAGCTCTTTTTTTGCAGCATTAAAGAATGGCCATTCTATGAATGCATGATTCCTTCATTGGTAAAATGAACATGGGCTGTCTAATGGACTCCATTCTTAACCCTGAGCTTACAAGAGTAAATATAGTATGGTCTTGCCCTTCAAGTATTTCATGGGCTATAAAAGAAAGACCTGTATACAATTAATCAAAGTTTGTTGTTTTTTATTTATCTCAGCCAAAGGCTCAAGGGTACAGAGTGGGTAGAGCAATTAATCCTGCTTAGAGAGGTCTTCACAGAGGAGGAGCATTTAAGCTGGACACTGAAGGAGGAGTAGGAATTGCACAAGTAAAGAGTTGGCCACAGAGCATTCTTTGTCAGCAGACACAGAAAAGGTCATGGAGAAGTGGTAGCTGGCAAGTTCAGGGACTGGTGTTACTTTGTCACACTGCATGACTGGAACATAGGCTCCTTGGTACAGAGGATATAGATGGACTTGGGAAAGTAGGATGGAACATATTTTCAAAGAATTTGTACATCAGTCTAAACAATTCAGCTTGCTTTGGTAGATAATAGTGATCTATCAAAGGTTCTTAATCAGAGTCATTGTATTTTTAAGTCAAATCTGTATTTTATCAATACCCTGACAATGACATTATGACAAGTGGATTTGAGGTAGAAAGAGGTCAAAAGAAGATGAATTAGAAAGCTACTGTAAATGCTCTTTTATGTCACTCAGAAACAGCTTCTAAGCAGATGATGTACTTGATCTACTCCCAAATCTAATCATTTATTTTTTAGATAGAAAATTCTTGTAAAAGTACTATATCAGATGCTTGTCCTTGCCCAGGCAAGCCTATGTTATAGATAGTGCCACCTTATAACAAAGGCTTATTTTCCATTAACTGGTTTTTTTTCCCTGCAAATATCCTTATGACCTTAGGGGCTGTATAACGAGAAAAGAGGGAATTGGGTGATTGAAAATTATCAGAATAGGCCCTGGCTGGTGGCACAGTGAATAAGGCACCTGCCTGTGAACCCAAAGGTCACTCGTTTGATTCCCAGCCAGGGCACATAACCAGGTTGCAAGCCAGGTCCGTAGCTGGAGGCAGGTGAAAAGCAATCATACATTGATGTTTCTCTCCCTCTCTGCCTCTCTCCCTTCCTCTCTCTATAAAAATAATAAATACAATCTTAAAAAAAAAAATTATCAGAATAATCCTTCCAATCTGCTATATAGGTAGAGGCCCACCTGGAACGAGTTATTTGCTATACTATAAGAAAATGGGGTGAAAGAAGCAAGAAAACTGGGGTGGAAGGATAATTGAGATGGAAAATAAAAGTGCTTTGTGGACTCTGAAGTACTAAACATATGCATGGAATCACTTACATTGGTAGAGGCAGGCTTAAAGTCAAAAACAAGTAAGTTCAATGTAATATTTAATTACCAGAGAATGGTAAAAATTATATAAACACATTTACTTATGTATTCTCTTGACTCAAAAAGAAATACACTAAAATATTACCTTTTAGTGGTAATATTTAATGGGAACAAATGAGGGGGCAAGTTTTAAAAAATACACCTATATACAGTAACGCAGGAAAACTGGAAATACTTAGCTAGGGAAAAACAGGAGTCATTGTAACATCAGGGCAAAGGAAGTAAATTACCTAGAATAAAGGAAAGGTACAGAATTCTGAATTTTAAAAAATTCAATATAATAATGACTACTTCTATTTATCTGTCTTTCCATTAGACCTTTCTGGACAAGGCTAAAGTCCAATGTAAGGTACACCCTCAGTTATAACTCTTTCTCCCTTCACCACATAGAAGTACTGCCATCATCTTGGTGTCTGTCCTTCTGAGATACTTAGGTGGGGAAAAAACTGTCCATTTATAGAACGAGTTGAAAATGAGATCCAAGTACAAAACTGGTGAGAACCACTGTTATCTACAGGATGCAATGACTTTATACATAGACTTAACTTTTAATTTGTAGAGTCTGAAGCCCATATAATGATGGAAAGGGAAGGGGTGAACTTGTTCTTTTGCTTATGAAAGAGATGACATCCTAGGTCAATTACCCTTATGTACACTGGAAAATGGGTGTTTATGGCACTTGTCAAGAAATAAAAAAAGGAAAAGCCACCCATTTGGTCTCATTCATTAAACCCTTTGCCCCAGGCTTTTGCTACCAAAGGGTTCTTCTATATATTAAGTAAATCTCAAAGTGAAGGCACAGCTGCTGTGTGTTTAAGCAAATATTATTTCCTGGGAAATTTGCCCAATTAAAATGGAACACCAAACCAGAAAATTAAAACTTGCAACCCAGCTAAATGAAATCAGTGACTAGTTCTCTGAACTAGTCCAAGTAGAATTCAACATTATTCTCAACTTCCAGTCAAGATGGTGGTGTAGGCGGATATGGCTTGCCTCCTCCCACACCATATCAAAATTACATCTAAAATATAGAACAACCATCGCTCAGACTGTCAGAAATCAAGTTGCATGGATTTACAGAATTAAGGAAACAACATCCATCCAGACTGGTAGGAGGGGTGCAGATGTAGAACAGGTTGGACCCACATCCATGTGTGGTAGATAAAAATTCAGGAGGGATACCTAGGGAATGAGGAGTCCTGGCCCCACACTAGAGCCCCAGCCTAAGGTTCCAGTACCAGGAAGCTAAGTCCCCACAACTTCTGGCTGCCAAAACCAGTGCGGATTGAGCTGGAGCCCCAAGTAGTTCCTCTTTAAGAACCCACACACAGACTTACCTACCAGACTCACTCCTTCTGAGCTCCAACACCAGGGTAGCAGCTTGAAAGTCACCAATGGCAAATGGAGAAACTGAAGTGTTGGGTTTCAAGGCAGGCAGAGACCATTGCCCCTTTTCTGAACCCTTTCCTCACAGAGCCACAGAGCCAGTAAATTGGTGCCATATCTGATACTCCATCAATCTGGCTAACATTATTTTACCTGTCCTGGAGATCCCCTGAGACTCCATTGTGGGACACCTTACAGGACCACCCAAACTGCTTTTCCAAATGAATGGCTGGTCTTGCCTCTTGCTTCACAACTCCCTAAGTCCTCTCAAACAAGCAACAGCTGGCCTCAGTGAGTCGCAGGTGCAAGCTCGGCACTAGCAGCAGCCAGCTTAGATTCTCAGCTTGGTTTTGCCTGGGAATCTCCAAGCCCAGCACAAGTAGCAGCATCTCAGATTGCTTCATAGCTCAGGCGGGGAGGCCCCATACAAAATACAGGTGAGGGCGGATCTTGCCCTGCACCACCCAAGAAACCCCAAATCTTGTACACCCCATGGGCAGCCATAGATCACATCAGAGCACCACCATTCTGCCCCTGCACAGCTGATCCTCCACAAAGGGCAGAGGGTGGTGATTAGTGGTTACAGTCAGTAGTTGCAACTGACTGGCCTGGGTAAATCCCTACAATTGACCTGCCAACAGCAATCAAGACTCAATTACAAGAGGAGGGTATACTCAGCCCACATGAAGAGTGCACCTCATTGGGTGATAGGGGAAACTGTGTCATTGGACCCTACCGGACACCTACTACATTAGGCCACACTACCAAGACAAAGTCAAAGCAACTCTACCTAATACATAATAACAGGTGCCAAAACAAAGAGACAGACACAACCCAAATAAAAGATCATATCAAAACTCCAGAAAAAGATCTAAATACAATGAAGATAAGCAACCTATCAGTTGCAGAGTTCAAAACAATGTTTATAAGGATGCTCAAGGAACTTAGTGAGGACCTCAACAGCATAAAAAAGATCCAGTCAGAAGTTAAATTGACATAAAGAATAATATACAGGGAAACAACAGTAAAGAGGATGAAGCCAAGAATCAAATCAATGACATGGAACATAAGGAAACAAAAAATAACCAATCAGAACAACAAGCTAAAAAAAAGCATCCAAAAAAAAAAAAAAATGAAGATAGTATAAGCAGCCTCTGGGACAACTTCAAACAGTCCATCATAGGGGTGCCAGAAGGAGAAGAGAAAGAGCAAGAAAAAATAATGAAAGTAAACTTCCCTAATTTGGTTGAAGGATACAGACATGTAAATTGAGGATGCACAGAGAATCCCAAAGAAGATGGATGCAAAGAGGCCCACTTCAAGACACAGCATAATTACAATGCCAAAGGTTAAAGATAAAGAGAGAATCTTAAAAGCGGCAAGAGAAAAGAAGTTATGTACAGAGGCGTTCCCATAAAATGTTAGTAGATTTCTCAAAAGAAACTTTGCAGGCTAGAAGGGACTGGCAAGAAATATTCAAAGTCATGAAAAGCAGAGACCTACACCCAAGATTGCTCTACCCAGCAAAGTTATCATTTAAAATCAAAAGGCAGATAGAGAGCTTCCCAGACAAGAAAGAACTAAGGTAGTTTATCATCACCAAACCATTATTATATGAATGTTATAGGGCCTTATGCTTATTTAAGAAAAAGAAGATCAAAACTATGAACAATAAAATGGCAAAAATACGTATCTATCAATAATTGAATCTAAAAAACAAACTAAGCAAATAAGAATAGAGACAGAATCATGGATGCAGAGAGTGTTTTGATGGTTGCCAGATGGGAGAAGGGGCTGGAGAAACGGGTGAAGAATTGAGGGGATTAAGAAGTACAAATGGTAGCCACTGAATAGCCATTCAGTGGAGATAGAAAGTACAGTGTAGGAAAAGGAGTAGCCAAAGAACTTATATGCATGACCCATGGACATGAACTAAGGGGGTATTGCCTGAGGAGTAGGGGGTGCTGAGTGGAGTGGGGCAAAGGGGGAAAAATCATGACCAACTGTATTATTATAATCAATAAAATAAAAAAGTTTAAATGAAAGAAATTCTCTATATCTTGGTGTTGGAAAAAAAAAATGATTTTTTAAAAAATCCACTTGAGCCATGACTCTTGATAAATGTACTAAAATGTAACTGTGCAATATTACTGCCAAAATGTTTTAACTGGCTTAGATATGTAAGGCTTAAAGTCAGTGGGTATTCCCACCTAGCCATGCCACTTATAAAAACGAAGTATAGTTGACCCTTGAACAACTTGAGGGTTAAGGGCACCTACCCCCACAATCAAAAATCGGTGTATAACTTTTGACTCCCCCAACACTTCACTATCAATAGTCTGTTGATGGGAAACCTTACCAATCACATAAACAATTGATTAACACATGTTTTACAGATGTAATATGTACTGTATTCTTATAATACAGTAAGCTAGAAAAGAGATAATGTTATTAAGAAAATCATAAGAAAAAATAAATAATTTACAGTACTATATGTATTTATTTTTTAAGAAGTCTGTGTATTAGTTCATACCTATATTGTTCAAGGATTTACTATACAGTTGTTAGGATACAAAAGGAATAATATGGTGATGGGTTAGATAAAAAAATATTTCTAATACCAATTATTTAATTAATTCATAACTTTAATTAATTAAACATGTGTGTTGATATTTCATATTTCTATTTGTCTATTTATTCAACTTCTACTTTCAGGGTCCTAGGCTGTTAAGAATTTATTATTGCTTGGCATTTGCCAGAGTCTCATTATTACAGTGATAATTCTATGTTGTTGACACATTGTAATGTTTTAAAGAAATAACCTATTTTTTCACTACACTAAAATTAAAGACAGTTTTCAACAACCTACAGTCAGGCAGAAGAGATTTCTACCAGATGAACCCGCACTACTATGAAAAATGTAGGAAAAATTAAATGAAATGAAAGAAGTAATATATAAATTCTCAGAATAGTTTCATGAAAGAAATGTTTTGCCCTGGCTGGTGTCACAGTGGATAAGGTGCCAGCCTGTGAACCCAAATGTTGCTGGTTCAATTCCCAGCCAAGACACATAACCAGGTTGCAAGCCAGGTCTCCTGCCAGGTCTGTAGCTGGAGGCAGGTGAAAGGCAACCATACATTGATGTCTCTCTCCCTCTCTTCCTTCCTCTCTCTCTAAAAATAATTTTTTAAAAAAATGTTCCTTTTTAGAAGACTGAATAGCTAAGGTAAAAGAAATGTTATCAAATGACATTGGTGTTCAAATTACATAAGGGATGCTCTTACTTGAGAATTAATTAAACACCCCCAATGATGACTTTCTTTTTACTATGAACATTTTAAAAACCAGAAGAATTAAATATGTAGTAAAAAGTCAGCTGCACTTTCTGTAACATCCACTTGACTGACAGGCTGGTGTGTGTACCCTAGGGCCCTGTGGGAACTGTTGATGATAGGTAGGAAGCAGGGAAAGGGAGAGGAAGAAAGAGAATGCCAAGCAGGTGGGTAAAGGATGCCTAGCTCCAGCTCCTGTTCCTGACCACAGTCTTTCTTTGTCCCTGAGCTAGGCTATGCCCCAGGCCATCATATGACCATCCCAGAGGCATGCTTGCAGTGTCTCATCCAAATGAATAAGTGCCGGGTGAAAGCAGTAGTGGGACTGGGAACAGATGCAGAATGCTTGCTGGGAAAAGGCCATCACTCATTTGTTCTTGACCTTGCAGAGGACAGGCCTCAGCAAGTTGAACCTGGGCTTATTTTAATTTGTCTTGGGAGTTTAAATCTAGAGGAAAATGAATACCTTGGGGTCTTTGCATTGGTCTGATAATGACCTAAACAATGTGTATTCTGCGGAAATTCAATTGTGTAGATATTTGGTCCTTTTTAATTAAGCTCCTATTATTCACCAAGCAGTGTTCTGGATGCTAGAGTACAGTAGTGAAAACAAACACAAAAACAAAAACAAAAAAAAGCCCAAATCTTCTTTTTAAGAGTACCTTTTAGTGGAAGAGGACAAATAACAAACAAAATGCATGTGTAAATGAGATGGAAAGAAGTGATGATTTCTATGGAAGAACATAGAGTTGGGAAAGAATAGGAAGTGCTAGGAGCCTGAGTTTCAGTTTAAACAGCATGATCAGGGAAGGCGTCATTCAAGAGGGAACTGAAAAACAAAGACTTGAATGACCTGAGAAAAAGTGCAAACCATGTGGGTGGGTTTCTAGGGAAAGAACCTCCCAGGTAGAGCCCACCAACCCTGAGGTGGGAGCACATCTGGTGTCTTTAAGGTCCAGCAAGGAGGCTGGTTGGTTGGAGTGCAGTGACAAGGGGGAAGGAGGGAATTAACACCCAGACAGGGGAAGACTTTTGGAGCAATAGGTTAGGGCTTTTTGATTTTCAGATGCTTGTTAGGTATCCAAGGGGAGATAACACGTGGGCAGAAGGGTGCATATGTTTAAAGATCAGGAGCAAGGACATGGATTTTGATATAAACGTGGGCAATATAATCAATTTAGGTGCTATTTAAAATCATGAGACTACCCAAGCAGGAAAGGAAACGACCCTGGGAAGTACCAGTAGGAGACCAGAAAGAGAAGAACCCAATTTATTATTTGTAGATATCAAATAGTAGAGGAAGCTCCATGGGACAAAATTAGGAATTGTGAATGAATACTGTGAAGCACAGATTTTGACCTCAATATACAAAACAATATTTTAACATCTAAAGCCACACCAAAAAAAAAAAAAAAAAAAGGAAGGAAGAAAGAAAGAAAAAGAGAGAGAGAGAGAAGAAGAAGAAGAAGAAGAAGAAGAAGAAGAAGAAGAAGAAGAAGCTGATTGACATCTCTCAGGGTTCAGGACTATCAACAAGGGAAGAGAAGAAGAGTCCTGCTAATATTTGTATTTAAAAACCACATACCAGCATGTGTATGGTATGTGGTTTTTAAACATTACCCCAAAAGCTATCTACATATACTATATATGTAAACTAAGTTGAGGATTATGGCAACCACTTAGTTCAATCGAAGCTAACCAAATATAACGTGGCCTAAGAAGGCTGATCAAATTGAGTCTGAAGAGATTCTCACCAATACTCTATCCTCTTTTCGCCTGTTCTCTTTGGTTTGGAGGTAGTCTTTTAAGGTCCTGGTAATCCTTAACTTCTGGCCCTCCACGCCATAAATCACATTCTGCGCCCACTTTGTAACTGTTGGTGGTTGCTGTAAGTGCAGAGCCAGCTGTGCCGGAGAATTCACAGCACTGTGAGGCTTGCTGTTATTCCACAGGCGCGGGTGGAGTGATGTGAGGGGAGAGGGCAACAGGAAGTGGTGATTGATGGCAAGTGGGTAGAGGACTTGCTTAAAATATATTCTTTGGGCCCTGAACACCCTGCAGAATGTTCCATTTTAGAATGTTGCTACAAGAAAGATAGGCATAAAATAGTTTCAAAAGAATTATTACAGACAGTTATCAGCAAGAGTTTTAGCCCTTTTAGAGAAAAACACAGTATTTGTCATGCTTAAACACGAGTCAGAGTTTGAATTCCAAACCAAGTCCCTTACTTTAATTTGCACCTCCGTATACAAAAGAGATTCTCATATAGTGTTAATGTTAGGAAAAGTTGGGTTTATTGGTTTATTAGGTTTATATATCTATAACTCACCTCCCCCAACAAAAATGGAAAGGCAGATTTTCAACAGTTAGCACTCCTTTGCAGGCCTGAGATATCGTTCTTTGACCACTTATAAGATTTATACAAAAAGAAATATCACACAGTTAGTGTGGCACAAAAGACTTTAACGGGTTAAATAAAAAATAGTAAGTGAGGGGTGAATTGATTGATATTTACAGTGTAGAACACCAAGAGAGGCCGGGAAAATGGGAACGATGAGTTAGAACCTAAAACATATCATTTATGTTTTAAAACATCCTTAAAACTTTTTTCTTGTTCCACTCTTAACAATTCATAGATAACCAAAGTGACAGAGGCCTCAGTGCTTCCTTCTCACCCTTTCATGCCTGGCGTGCATAGAATTGATAGACTTCTGAGAGTCATTTCAGCAAGCAGCAGACAAGGCTGCTCCTGGCCAGAGGCAACCCCCTCTGAAAGCATCTCGCTGTATCCCAGTCTGATCCACAGCTCTGTTGTAACACAGCATCCTGCATCGGTCATTGTCTCTCTTCTCCATTGTCATAGCAAAACTTGCACTTGACAAAGTTCAAAAGGTTGTGCCCTGTGCTTGCTAAATGTATGTGACACTGGTAACATAGTTTGCCCAGCTGTGGGCTCTCTGCTGCAGGTAGGAGGTGCATTCTCCTCTGGGTTCCTAGGCCAAGTTAGGAACAGAGAAGGAGCTGAGAATCTCCAAGCATGGCTCTTCCACGTCTAGCAAATAAATCCCTCTCCCTCTTCCTTTCATACTGCTCACTCCCTAGAAGTCAAGTTTTTTTGTTTGTTTGTTTTAATATTTTATTGCTTATCCCATTACAGTTGTCCCAATTTTCCACCTTCTCCCCTCCATCCCACCATCAATTCCCACACCATTGGCCATGTCCATGGGCCATATACGGTATGTTCTTTGACTAATCCCTTCCCCATCTTTCAATCAGTCCCCTCCTTCCCTTGCCCCTCTTACAGCTATTCGTCTGTTCCATGTTTCCTTACCCCAGAGGCCAAGTTTAGAGAGACTTCCAGATGCTGTGCTGAAGAAACTCTGAATTCAAGACAAGGTTCTATAGTGAAACAAGTCCCACAGTGTTTTTTTCCTGCCTGTAAAGACAGGTTTTAGGATGAAAATAAATTTTTCCCCTTATGTTTTGAATCCCTAAAATGAAAACATAGGACAACATTTAAAAACAATGACTGTGACCTACTGGAATCTGCAGCCTGGCCTTGACCTTTTGTCAGGCACACCTGAGCCTCACTGCACACGGGGGATGTGCGCCAGCCACGTTGACTTCTCCTCACTCCGCAGGTGCCCCTCTCTCCTTCTGGCCACAAGGTCTCTTCGTACGGGCTTTCTCCACTTGGACCCTCTTCTCTCTTTCTTTTCCCAACCACTATTCTCCCTACTTTTGCCTAGTTAACTTTCGTAGGTCCTTCATAAGTCTCCAGTTAAACTGCTTTCTCATCCTGACCAGGGCAACCCTCTATCAGAGACACCCTCCCTATAGGTACTTCCAATCACCATTTTGCACTTCTTCACATGGTTTGCTTGATCAACATCTACCTCCCCACCAAACTGTAAGCTCTGGGATGGCAGGCTTATTCTCTTTAACTGCCCATTATTCTTCCCCCACCTAACGCACTGCCTGTCATACAGCAGGCACTAAATACTTCATTCATAATTTATTTAATGAGCGAATTAACAAACTTGTTGATTTCGTTCACCTTAGTCTCTTGGATTTGTCTTTCTCAAAACAGTTAACAATGGTTTGAAAAAGTTCTCTGATAAAGAATGCCACTCTGTAGCTTTAACTCGGTAAGTAGGAAGGGATCATAAAGCTTATCTAAGGCATTTGACAAAATGAAGGTACAATCAAGGACCAAAGTCATCCTCTATTTCTCTGCTAGGGCTTTAAGAAAAGAGGGAAAACCTAGCACTGACCATCCCTGTGTGTCATAGGCCATACCTGATCCTGATTCTTTTTATTAAAGACCATTTCCAGAAACGGTTATAGTGGTTTTAGTTAATAAATCAACATTCACTCCTATCTCTAAGTGGACCCTCAATCTCTAGATATTTTAATTGCACATGGGCTTATTTTAAAAATCTGCACTGTGATGTCTAAGTGGTATACTGCTGAATAAATATTGTAATTAGAGTTAGAATTTTTACATAATTTTTATATTCAGTTAAAATAGATTTTTTTAATGATAGACTTGGCATCTTGGCAACCTCAAAGCCATCTAACCAAAATTATTCTGTATTGGAGATTGGGGTATATTTAATCCTAGGGGCTCTGTCATATTTAGTGTTCAATGGGCAATAGCATGAATGATAAGGTAATTTTCTGAAGTGGCAGAAAATTTGGGTCCACTTGGAAGATAGCCAACAAAATCGATATTATTATTGACCATTTCAGAAAAGATGACTCTAGTTTATTTTAAATTAATTTTTTTAACTGTATTACACTTCGAAATCATTTTCTTCCACCTCCATTTTGTTTGTTTGTTTGTTTGTTTTGGCAATGAGGTGAGAAATGATAAGGATAGCCAGTTGCACTTGTAGTATTAAAAGGTGGACTAGTTGATGTCTTTTCTTGAACTAAATTGGTAGTAGTCAACTATTTCTCACTCTAAGGAAATCACAAGTTTGTAGAATAACTTACAGGAACATTTGAAACCTAGCAGACTTAAAGCTCTAGTGTGCCTGGGCCTAAAGCTTATTCTACAAAAGCTTTGTACTCTTGGAAAGAATTCAGATAAATTACAAGAGTCTGTTCTTCTGGTTCTGAAGTCAAGTTCCCATTAACTAGTAATTGAAAATATTAAAAGATAGTAAGAATGGTATCTAACTGTGTCTAGGTGTTTCAAGTTTATTTCACCTAAATTTTATGATTAATAAATATACATTCTTTTAAAATATTTTAAGAGAAATTTATTATGGACAAAAAACACATTCTAGATTCCTTTTGTCTCAGTTAGCTTCAGGGTGGAAAGTTTAGCTTTCCACACCACAGTTGATTCCCATCACCGCATAATGCCTTACAGAGAAATAAATCGCCTCTGAAAGCCAGTTTGCACCCAGTGCAGCGAAGGGAAATCAGATATTACTGGGTCAAATAAGAAACCCAAGCCCTGGCTGGTGGCACAGTGGATAAGGCGTTGGCTTGCGAACCCAAAGGTACCTGGTTTGATTCCCAGCCAGGGCACATAACCGGGTTGCAAGCCAGGTCCGTAGCTGGAGGCAGGTGAAAGTCAACCATAGATTGATGTCTCTCCCTCTCTGCCTCTCACCCTTCCCCTATCTCTGAAAAATAATAAATAAAAAATCTTAAAAAAAAAAAAAGGAAAGAAAAGAAAAAAAAACCCAGGTGCCCTATAAAGTGAATTCAAAAAGAATTTTTTCCACAGCATTCATTTTATTTGGGGCTGTTGCCCGGGAACCCTGAGAATGGCCAGAGAAAACACCTGACCTTTGCGACAGCATCTGACCTTTAACAGTACAGGATGGGAGGGCTCATCTCGCTAGCACTGACAGGAAAGGTGCCCACAGAGCAGCATACCCAGAAGGTGCCCTCGCAGGAGGACAGGAGTGCCGCAGGCTCTGTGGGTAGAGTGTTTGACCCTTCCTCTCGCTCCAACTGTCAGTGATCCTCCCTTTCCCAATATCACGGTAGCTTGCAGGTTGAAACTCAATGTAAACTTGGAAACACCCTGCTCAATTCACTTAGATTTTAGAGGTGAAAGCCAGGACCCAGAATATGGATAAGACTCTTCCCAACATATGTCAGTATTTATGTTTAAATGGCAGTGTGGGACTTGGTGGCACTTCACTGCTGTGAAGACCTGAGCCGGGAAGCTACTTAATGTGCATGATGCATTTCAGCTCCCCAACTGGAACAGCTCTTGGAGATCAAGACAGGCAGTAGGAGCCCTCTTGAGAGTGGCAGCCTAACTTGAGTGTCTTATACGTGATGCTGAGCAAAGCTTTTGTGAGTGGAAGTTCAGTGTGGAGGCTGTTGGGGCCCAAAGGAACCATCTGTAAGGTACAGATTGCTCTGAGAAATGAAAGCCAGCCAACCTGACAGAGTGAATGGTGCTGGCATTGAGCGTGCATTTTTCTTAATTATGTTCATTAAATCTTAAAAGGAAAATTTTCTAGGAATAATTTGCTTATGGATGAAGAAAACTACTTGGCCTCAGATATGATTCCTTAAAGGGTGCAGTCCTTCTGGACTGCTGCTCGGAGTGCTGTAATGCCTCTCCCATTTCACCATTCGGGGTCTTCATCCCATATTTTATGTAGCACAATTCCTACAGGAGAGAACATCCTGACTGGGAAAGAAGGGGGAGGAGAGGCTGGTATGAGAATATGCCAGAGGAAACTCCACTGTATTTCTTTCTATAAATTAAATCCAGAGTCCCATGAGGACAGCTTCCTTCCAGAGCTCACTGTGACAATATGACATTTCCAGCCTGCAAGGACAGGGATGAAGCTCACTAGCTCTCCTGTCCCCAGCTGGAAGGAGGGGTGTGGTATCCCTGTCCCCAAAGTCTCCCTCAAGGATCCCTCAGCATTTATCAACCAGCTCCTTCTTCAGGGGCCCCACCGATACCGAGGCACTTTTGTTCAAAATAGAAAAAGGCCATTCTGAGGTAGAGCCCTGAGCCCTATTTCTGCATAGATGGTAGAGCTCTCTCATCTTCCTTCCTTTGTTAGTAGGGCAAGCCAACAGCACCTGCGATCCTCAGGGCAAATGATTGGACTCAGTTAACTCTCCATTTTCACAGCTTCAAGGTAATACAAACAGGAGAGAACGCTTCACCATTCTACACTACAGAGCTGGCTGTGGCTGAGGATGCCTTCCTCTTGCACAGTGAGGGCAGGGTTAACAGGATCAGCCTCATTATACACAGAAGTCTTTTCTCAGCTCATAATCCCAAACTCAGGAGGGGCAGCTGCTCTCTGGGGACCTATGTATAGTTCTCAATACCGCACAGGGGCACATGCCAGGGCCCCTTCTGGCTCCTGTTCCAACCTTGCAGCACTAGTGACTTTCCAGTCCTCCTCACCATCTGCCCTTGTCTCTGGCTGGTACATTGTCTGTCAGATACACATGCTCATGGATGCCTCGTGCTTCAAGATCTGGTTCCTGAGGGAGCATAATTGTGCTTGTTTTCCCTTTTTATGCTAAGCTTTCATTTCTTTCTGTTCTATGTACAAAACTTCCTTTGAAGTAGGGATCTTTTGTAGCAGAGATTGAGCTCTCTCCCTCTCTTATTTGAGCAGCATCATGATATTCTGATGCAGAATATTCAAGTTCATAGTTTTATGCATTCCAAACACAGAAAGGCTGTGATCTCTCCCATTAAAATAGGCATAAGAATATGGAACCTCATTCTTTGGTTTGGGGAGAGAAGATTGGTTATAAAACTGTTCTGAAGTTGACGTTGATGAGTTCATTTCTTCCCCATTGCTTGTTATTCAAATGTAAATGTTGCATTTAAACTCCAACTTAACACAAATTTTACTCTCTTCCTGCAGCACCTGAGATTCTTAGAGGCTGCGCCTATGGACCTGAAGTGGACATGTGGTCTGTAGGAATCATCACCTACATCTTGTAAGTGAAGAAAAGCAATCTTTGTGCAAACTACTTGGCTTTGCTGTAATATTTTCTAGGTAACCATAATCCTCATAAAAAGCAGTACTTTTTTATTTTTTGTGATTTTCTGTGACATACTAAATATAGTTAGTGGTAAAATTTTCTGAAAATGAACATTGCTTTGCATTTTGTAATTTTTGGGAGGGCAGACCTTAAAGACCCTATCCAGGGTGCTTTAGTGTCTCATCTTACTCTGCAATACATACCAGATGTGGAAAACAATTCGTATTTGGTGAAAATAATAAATGTAAAACTCATGTTATCTATTAAATAGGCTCTTATTTTACTTATTTGCACCTCCTCAAAATAATTAGGGTATTAATCCTTTTGAAAGGGCAAATAGCTATTTGACCATTTAAGCAATCCCAAACTGCTACATTTCTTAACAGAAATATTTTAAATGCATTTTGATTGTCAATTTTGTTTCCTATCTCAAGGACCTCAATTTTAATACCCTAAACTCAGAGGAACATTTCCTCTGGTTGGAAAAAATACAGGGTATATCTCTCACCCTCTGGTATCTCCAATTCCATTTCTGAGCTTCTGACTGCTAATAAACAAGGGGTTGCCACTAAAGAGATGGTGGAATTATAGATGAATATAAGGAAATAAGCAAGAATGATGGAAGAGTGTCTCAGGAGGAAGGTGGCTGGAACAGCTAAAAAAGCAAGATATCAGTGAGTTCCACAAAGTAAACAAGTAGATTGGTTGCCATTTAGAGACTACCTCAAGACTAATTGTTGAAACATACCATACATATTCAAACCTGTAAAGAGATTTCAGAAAGTGTAAAGGAAAGTGTATTAGTCATCTCAGGCTGCCATAACAAAATAACACAGACCTGTCGGCTTAAACACAGAAATGTATTTCTCTCTGTTCTGGAGGCTGGAAGTCCTAGGTTACAGTGCCAGTAGGTTACATTCTGGTGAGAGTTTTCCTCCTGACTTGTAGAGAGCCGCCTTCTCACTGTGTTTTCACAAGGCAGAGAGAGGAAGCTAGCTTCGTGGGGTTTCCTTTAACAGGATACAATTCCATCATGAGGATCCACCCTTCTGATATCCTCTAATTCTAAT
Organism: Noctilio leporinus; assembly: GCA_004026585.1. Taxonomy (NCBI): domain Eukaryota; kingdom Metazoa; phylum Chordata; class Mammalia; order Chiroptera; family Noctilionidae; genus Noctilio; species Noctilio leporinus. Next base: position 63,606 of record PVIW01001006.1, on the reverse strand, counting down.
TTCCTACCAAACAGAGACTCATCTCCCAATGCCATCACACTAGCAAGGAGGCGTGGAGGGCGTTAAAGCTTTAGCATATGAATTGGGACAGGGGACACAATTCAGTCCATGGAAAAAAAATGACATTTTTAAAATGTAATAATGATCTTAGAAATTGCAGTGTTTAGGTGGTAATATGGCTACGCATGGGGTAATTGGGGTAGGACTCCCGCCAAGGTAGTAAACTAAGTATATGTATACTTTGGTCTGTAGCCAAGACAGATGGTTCAACAAGCAAGCCATAAAATAGCCATCTGCCATTATGTAATGTCAAAAAATCTTTTCAGTGATCAATTCCTTGTGTTTCATGAATGTATTCAAGCTCCAGAAGATTTGGAGAAGTAGAGAACCATTTTTTTTTTTTTTTTTAATGAAGGTGCAACTTGTTAGGTAATTTCTGTTTGCCCCACTAAGTGCTTAATTCATTCAAATGTATTCCCAAGGCCACATCATAAAATTCCCTCGGCTTACATACTTTCATACTAGGGAAGGTATGTGTAGATCACATATCATACTTAATGATCTTAAGTGAAAAAATGAACGACACAAATAATGATTCAAATTTGCCCCTAAAATGTAAATATGCCCCCCTAATTACAATTTTATATTGAAAAGCTATAGGAGGTGTTAAAGCATTAAGGATGTATAGAAACTCAGACAGATAGAGGTAGGAAATTAGGTTCCACTCACCCTGTAAAATTGAAATATGGAATGAGTAAAACCTCATGATACGGTCACTGGCATGGAAAAATGGGTAGAAAAATATGTAATCATTTGAGACACATTGTATGGCAGCCCTGAAAACAATTTTAAAAGTCTATTAAGGGGTTTTCCCCTGGTTTACTTATGATCATTAATTAATAGGTGGTGGTTGAAAGTAAGCAGTAGGAACCCCGGAATAAAAATAAGAAGGCCACATATAACTAATATATCTTCATAGTTCTGGTCTGATCTAACCTCTGTCAGCCTGGGGACCTTTTAGCTTTTTCCTTTCTTTTTCTTTTTAATGTGCCCTAGTCATGAAACAGCTCTGGCACTAAGCTAGAATGAATGAGGGACTGGATGTCTGTTTTGCTCCAATCAGGTGCCACCGTGCCCATTGCCAGGGAGGCTAAGGACCTTTTATTTAACCTGTAGTTCATTAATAATTGATGAAGTCTACCACGCAAGGTTCACTGGAACACTGGATTCAGGGGAATGTGCACTTGGACATGTATATGCTTCTTCTTTATTATCAAATATTAGTGAGAGTCCCACGGGGCCATTCATTCTGTGTCATCACCTTGCTGTTTCTAAGAACAACAGTAGACTGGAAATGAAGGCCATTTTATTGTTTCACATAGGAATTCTGGTCTCTCTACCTTTTACACCTAAACTTTTTGTCCCCAAAGATAAAAGCAACTTCTACCATGCTCAGATCAGCATCAGAATCAGATAAAATCGGAGATTCACACTCTCCTTCAGCTTTCAACACTGCAATTCTGCCCAATGGCTCCAGGCTACCTTGTATTACACATTTACACTTCGGCCTGTACAATCCTAATAGCTTCCTAAACTGTCCTGTCAACATTCAAATATTTCCATTTCTGCAGGGTTTCTGTTCTGTGTCTGTGTCTGTGAGTGACACACTCTGCTATGTGTCACATTTCTTCCAGTTTGGCATTTCAGGCTGACATGACAAACTTTTTACCTTTCTCACCAATGCACAAATTAGCTGAACTGATTGAGATGAAAGCAAGGCATGTACCTTCTGAACTGTCACTTTTCTCTCTAGATTTCCAGAGTAGGAAACACAAGAGTTCCCTAAATTAAAGCTGGAAAGTTAGCAAATTTCTTCATGACTAACCAACAGCAGGCTATATTTTTCTAGTGTTGGGTGGGGGAGCACAGGAGGGGCAGGTCAGGCTGAGCTGCCTCCTTGCCTAGTTGCGGACACTCTCTGGTCTCTCCTGGTGCTAGGGCAGGATCCTGTAATTGGACACAGAAATGGGACAGGGTGGGTGCGCTGGCCTGAGCCTCTGCACACCTGAACTTGCCTCTCCCTGGCTGGCTCCAGGATGTATGAAAAAGACAAAGATCCTCCCCAGGCGGATGCTTCCTGAGCAAAAGGACAGGAGAAATTGCTTCTTCCTAGAAACCCACTACATTAAGATGCCTTGAACATCCCTTGCTCTGTACCAACCTGGCCAGTCTGAAGAAAGAATTTGGGGGAAATGTTTTTTAACTTATTAATTCCCCTCTCTCCCCTCCCCCCTCCCCCCACCTTCTTTGTCAAGTGCAATCCATGCCCTGGCAGGGACTTTGTTAAACAATAGTTTCCTTTTGGTTCCTATTGATTTCAGAACCTCCACCATCTAGAAACAGCAAAGGTTTGGCTGTCCTAGACCAGAACTTCACTTCCTCTCTCTCTTAGGATGCTACAGACAGTCCTGTTTCTTTTTTCCCACCTTTCCCATTTATTTGCATGCCAAACCTGATGTGGAACATGAAGGGGAACATAGGGAGATGTCTGTACCATGTACAAAAATGAGGGTCACATACAAGGTGGAGAAAACTCTAGGCAGCTCATCTCTGTCAGTTGCCTGTGTCTGTTCACAGCATGAAGTTGTAAAGGCCATTCTCTGATAGCACTTTAGCTCTTCTCCTTGTTCACTCAAAAATCCAAACTGGAATAGGATGGAAATCTCATACTTTACTCATTTATATGTAAAAATGCAGTGAATAGGCCTGAATGAAAACAACTGAAGAATCTTTTCTTTCCACCTTTTAACTTCTTTATTCTCTAAACCTTAATCTTTCTACTTTATAATAAATTGGAACTCTAATCGCTCCTCCTCTTCTCAATTCCTGGTGGAATATATTCATGGAACGTGATTAACATAATGCCTATAATGTCAGCTATTACTATTGTTTTTTGTGACATAATTATTAATACTATTATAACAGTTTTTAGAAATCCTAAATTGGTTTTGTATATATTCCTACTTCCTAAAGACATAACTGTATGTTTACACACTCAAAAGTGAATTGTAATAAGGCAACTTCATACTTGTGTCAAATAGAGTTGCATTCATAACAGGAAGCTGTGAGAAAGGACAGCCTTAAATTTTTGCAAAAAATTGGTGAAATATACATACTTAAGCTTTTGAAGACATTTTATTTCATAACTTTTGTCCCTCCAGACTTTGTGGATTTGAACCATTCTACGATGAAAGAGGCGATCAGTTCATGTTCAGGAGAATTCTGAATTGTGAATATTACTTTATCTCCCCCTGGTGGGATGAAGTATCTCTAAATGCCAAGGACTTGGTAAGTATGACAAAAACAAAATGAAACAAAATAAAATAAAATCCCTCACATTCGTTTATAGCTAACTAATGGGCAGTATCATTTTTAAAATGTGTCCCTCTTAGTATATATATTATATACTAAGTATATATGTGTATATATTTATATAATACACACACACACACACACACACATACACACACACACACATATATATATATATATAAAGATTTTATTCATTATTTTTAGAGAGAGGGGCAGGGAGGGAGGAAGAAAGGTAGAGAAACATCAATATACATATGATTGCCTTTCACCTGATCTGGCTGGAGACCTGGCTTGCAATCTGGGTATGTGCCTTGACTGGGAATTGAACCAGCGACACTTGGGTTGACAGGCTGGGGTTCACTCCACTACGCCACATCAGCCAGGGCCACAGATAATTATATTTTAATAAAACAATGAAAACTAATACATTAACTGAATTATTACAATTAAAAAATATTTCAGTATTAATCAATGGTTTCTCCACCTAGTCAATGTGAAGCTATGCTTATGAAGACAGTTGTGCTGGGTGAATCCAAACATAATCTACACAGAAGAATTCTGTTTTAACATGGGTTGCTATTACCTAGATTTGGTTGCACTTCAAGTGTAACAACATTTTTCTTGAAATGTTTAAACTTATTAAAATATCTGGATTCTAAACAAGTCCCGGCATGCATCACTAGCATTACAAACAAGTTACACAGTGCATTTCGTTTATATTTTTGTTCTTATTTTTGTTAGTTTGTATTACTTGGCTTGTCACTTAGGCTAATATTGAAGTTTGTTTGCATTCAGAAAATGAATGGGGGGATGGCCACCTGTTCTAGCATGGAATTTAAATATTCACCATCAATCCACAGAAATTACTAAAAGCTAACTTGAGAATCTCAGAAACTAGATCTTCAAGGGATCTTAGGAATCACCTAAGATGACTTCTCCTCATTTTAAAGTTTTTTAAAAATTTATTATTTTTAGAGAGAAGGGCAGGTAGCCAGGAAAAAAAGGGAGAGAAACATCAATGTATGGTTGCCTTTCACCTGCCTGCAGCTTCGGACCTAGCCGGCATCCTGGTTATGTGCCCTCACTGGGAACTGAACCAGCAACCCTTGGGTTCGCAGGCTGGCCCCAATCCACTCAGCCACACCAGTCAGGGCCACTTCCCCTCATTTTAAAAATGAGTGCAGTAAAGCCCAGAAAAATAAAATGACTATCCAAGGTCATGTCATTTCCCACAGAAAGTCATTGTTGGGAACCAATGATCCAGGTTTTCAGACCTTTTATTCAAAGCTCTTTTCCCTCCAAACATTTCCTCCTTACTATGCATGTTCTTTCGTGAGACACCTATCCTGTAGGCCATGACTTCTCCACTGTGGCTGGAAGGCAAAGGGATATGCGTGATATATAAATTTGTTATCCCACTTTTGCTCTCAAGTCAGGCCCCACACTTCTTCTTGACTCCATCCACTTCTTTCCACCTCTGCCGTCCAATCCAAGCTCCAATCTTTCCCCTGCACCACTGCCACAACCTCCTGTCTGGTCTTCTTTCTCTACATAGGATCAAGAGGAATAGTATTGCAAATAACTCACCTCATGTCACTCTCCTGCTTTAAGGGTCTTAGGACAAAATCCAAGGCCTTTAATAAGGTCTACACAACACTGTCTGGTCTAGAGCTTGTCACGCTCTCCCATACCACTCACTAGTACTCATTCTCTTTTGGTCTCGCTGCACTTCCCATGCACAAGACTTCCAGTTCCTTACCAGTGTAGCTCTGATAGGGGCAGTTGTTCTTTCTTCACTCTGGAATGTTCTTTCCTCCATTCTTCCTCCTCACCATCACACACGCAGGTACACACACACACACACACACACACACACCCTTCTTGCAGGGAGGTAACTTTTTTTCTTTTTAAAGCTTTTATTTATTTTTTAAGAGAGAAGGGCAGGGAGGGAGGAAGAAAGGGAGAGAAATATCAATGTGTGGTTGCGTTTCACCAGCCTCTAGCTGGGGACCTGGCTGGAGACCTGGCTTGCAACCTGGTTATGTGCCCTGGCTGGGAATCGAATCTGTGACCTTTGGGTTCCCAGGCTGGCGCCTATCCACTAAGCCATCAGCAAGGGCTGATGGAGTAAGTCTCATCTTCTAGCCTTAGCTGCCACTTGACACCCTCTGAGAGGCTTAGTCTGCCCTCGGTTGGAAATCCCTCATCCTACAGTTGATTCATTCCTTGGCCCCTGGACTCCCTCTTTCATGATAGTCATCACTTGTATTTACTGGTTCAAAAGTCTTCCTTAATTACATTGTAAACTCTGGAAGAGGACGAAACATGTGTGCCGAAATCTTAGTGCCCTATGGGCATATAGTGCAGACTCGGTGTTTACTGAATGAAATAATGAACCAGGTAATAGATCATAGATTTTTAAAATCTGACACACCTGAATTCAAGTGCCCCCTTTCTCATAACTGAAAGGTGTACCTTGGGTTTGTCGTCTAACCTCTATTCTTTAGTGTTCTTATCTAGGAGGATGCTGGATTGTTGAAAGACTGACAGGATATAATACATGTTAATTAAGGACCACCAACTTACTCAATATGGTTCCTTTACTTGGCCTTCCTTCTGTTTCTTTTCATCCTTAATAGAAAGTAAACAGATCAAGAGGGTTAACAGTGATGTTTCTTGATTTAGCTAAATTTATAAAACTTCAGTACTAAAGGAATCCTTGAGCCCATAAATGCAAACGTATTGACAGAACCCACGTTTGTTGTATTATCAGTGAGGTGGCAGTGCCAGGGAGTAGGGGAGCCAGGTTGTAAGGGGCTGTAGGATAACTGGTCAAGCTTGGGGTTTGAATTCTGACGAAGTCACAGGATCTCTCTGACCTTCAGCAAGTTTCTTAACAATTCAGGGCTTCAGCATCTTCAAATGTAAAGATTCATGCTAGCATATGTAATTTTAATACCTACTGGCTTTCAATAAATTCTTTGTATTTTCATGAGGAGTAGGATGGTAATGATGAAGAAAAGTAAAAGAATGATTGCAAAATGGGAGTGGAAAAACTAATTGTAAAGGATGTTGTTAAAGATTATGCAGCATTTACATAAAAGTATTAGTTCCAGTGTTCAACAGATGATAGCAACAACTACTATCAGATTTTCATTTAATGCTGTGTGTTTGTTTTTTCAGTCATCTGTACCTCCCTCCACCTCCTGACAGATTTGAAGCCTAAGCATTCTGTCTCATGTCTCTGCCCTCTACAAATTCAGTGTCTCTACTTCAAGCACACATTTCTTTGCATATTTTACAGAAAAGAAGTAAAAGGAGAACCAGATATGTATTCTTCATTTGACATGCAGCCTGATTTTGTTAGCCTGTGGTTAGTTCTCTTAGGTTATTTGAGTTAGAAAAGACTTTAGACTGTAAATTACTCAAAGTTCCTCATTTTTACACCTGAGCTGACAAAAGGCCAGAGCAGTTAACTGACTGGGTGTCACTGGGTGTGGTGATCATCGAGCTCTGAGGCAGGACCTACCTGGCTTTGAATACAAATGCCACCAATTACAAGTTATCTGACCTTAGACAAGTCACTAAATCTTTCTGAGCTTCCTTTCATCCTTCCTTTATGAATTGATAAGGATACAGAAAGGATTATATGCATTTAAATTTTTTTTACACGCATATAAGAATGGATTTACAAAGGAAATGAGATCATGTAACAAAAGGGCTCAGGGGACTGTCCATAGACACTCAAGTCTTATGGTGGTCTTTGCCCAGGGTCACGAAAATAGTTAGAGACAGGACGAAGGGCTTAAACATGCCTCCTGACTTCAAAAAGCCTCTGATACATTCCAGATCACTCCTTCTGAGCCCAGGGTCAGGGATTATTTATTTGAGTTGTAGATCTTCCTGGCAATTTATTGTGTGCTCATCCTCACAAGCAGGGCTAAATCTCCCAGAATGGGCTGCCACCCATTGAATTCAGTCCTTTAAACAAATCATGCCCCCAAGACACTGATACCTTTACTTTGATTCTAAATAAATTCTAAATAAAAATTCTAAATTTTTATCCAATCATAAAGGTATGATACTATCCTTTTTTTTTTTCTTTGCCCACAGAAAAAAAATGATGGATGAGCGAATGACTTCATCTCCACCGAGATGTATTTGAAATTCTGAATTCTAAGTGATATGAAGCGTATCCTAGGGTTGGTCACATGCTGGTTCTCCTTCAAAGTGTTTTCAGGCCCCTGGCCAGCCAGCACCTGTTTCTATGACCTGTGTTGAAAAGTTGTCCGACAGTTTGGGCTCTCAGGTGGTACACACCACTGCCTTCTCTGGCTCCCTCAGCTACTGCTGCCTGAGCCATTTTCACCCACAGTGACCTCTGAGCATTTAAAACAAAATTTTAAAATATATTCAGTGCTACTAGGGAAACAGAATACAACTTAGAGGTTCGAAAGCTGAGGGGCAAGCCCAAGTCACCATAAAAATCTCCCTATGGCTCTTATCACTTCAGGTCAGGAAATTAATTGTTTTGGATCCTAAGAAGCGACTGACTACCTTCCAAGCTCTCCAGCACCCATGGGTCACAGGGAAAGCAGCCAATTTCGTGCACATGGATACGGCTCAGAAGAAGCTCCAGGAATTCAATGCTCGACGCAAACTTAAGGTAAGATGGCATTTGTTTTGTTCTGGTTTTGTTTTTTTAAAAGATGTCTCTCTTATCTTGAACTATCAAAGATAATCCCACCATTCCTCATCTAATGCTATTATTCATCTCCGTAGTAACAGGGCAAATCCTGCTTTGAAATCCCAACCATGCTGGGATAAATATAAAACCTCTTCAAGTTTTATGTTATTCTCTCAAAAGAATTCATGATTAATAAAAGGAGAAAAGTATTACATGTTGACATTTACTCACCAAGTACATTATCACTGCTTCCCATATATCCTTAAGGCTGAACGTGCTTAAATAGCATTGTTCAGAAAACTATTCAGAAAGTTTCCTTTTTCCTAAAAACGTGAACATTGGGAAACGATCTTTAAAAAATATATTTTGTAATATACATAATTACCATACTTGGTGAAAATTAAAAGAATTCAAATATGTAGAAAATTATCCATAAAAATATCACTTTTGATCAAATTCAAGGTCTGTCCCGAAAGTATCGAGCCAATGTGTTAACATAAACGATTTTCACTTGACACTTTCGGGACAGACCTCATATATATGGAATAGAGATTAGGTGCTTTTCCCTTACATAATGGTTTTAGAACTAGCTAAATATACAGGAATCTCAGAGAACAGCTGAAGGTCAAAAACAGTGTTTTAATCAGCCATCACTTACAAGCTGATACTAAATAAACCTGAAAGGTCTCGTGGTTGAATTAATTTGAAATACCCTGTATTAAGTAACCTCATTTTAACCCAGGATTTCTCAAATAATCTGAGCATGCACTCTCTTATTTCTATAACACCTATTAAACATCTATGGAACTAGTGTTTCATGAAACAAATACTTTGGGAAACACAGCTTAAAATTTTTGAAAATTGGTAACGCATTTACTCAGGCTTTCGACTGTCCATATGATAAAATAAACAGACTGCTTTGAGACTAAAGAGATTTTCTGTTTATACTCCAAACGTGTTTTCATATGACAATCTTCGTACCATAGTATTTTAAAAGTTCAAACACTAGCATATAAAGCAAACTCTCTGAATGCAAAGTGGTTGAGACGGAGCTCTGGTTTGGGATTTTTAATTCTGCCTGATGACCTTTGTCTTTTTGCCATCAGGCAGCAGTGAAGGCCGTGGTGGCCTCCTCCCGGCTGGGAAGTGCCAGCAGCAGCCATGGCAGCATCCAGGAGAACCAGAAGGTCAGCCGAGAGCCATCTCCCATCCACGATGGCAACGAAGATGTTAAAGCAGTTTCAGAAGGAGAGAAAGTTCAAGGAGATGGGGTCTTAGTAGCCCCTGAGAAAGAAGCTGAGCTGATGAAGGTGCAGACCGCAGAGGAAGTTGAGGATGCTGCCATCAGTGCTGCTGAGGTCACCAAGGTGGTACCTGAGACACTAGAGGATGGGAGAAAGCTCGCTTTCCCGGAAGCAGAGGAGGGCCCAGGAGAGGGGAAGCTGAAGACTGCAGAGGGAGCGGCGTCTCCCAAAGAAGGGCAAGAAAACCCTGCTGCAGGATCTGAAGCTTAGCAGAATGAAGTAGTCCTGCCAGAGTACTAGGTTGGCATTCTTCCAGTCTGGAAGCCAATCTTGGTACTTGATGCATTTTGTCCTTCAGCAAGGAAGGTGTGGAAGCATGGTATGCATTGTAGTGATTCTGTTTTTGAGGTGCAAAAACAATACATATATACCAGTTGGTAACCCTAAACTTCAATGCATGTGACTGCTTTATGAAAAAAAATAGTGTCTTCTATGGTAAGTAATGGATACCTAATACCGATGAGTTAAATTGGAATTGCAAGTAAACACAACATTTAAAAACATGCATCTTCAGGGACCAATAGCACATATTTGAAGTAAATGTTAATAATTGGGTTATTTTGTTTGGTTGGTTGTTTTTTGGGATTTGTTTTTGTTTCTGTTTTTATTTGTTTTGAAAATGTAACTGTCCTATACCTTTGGATTTCTTCACAAGGCAGCCAATCATCCCATGGACTGTTCCTCAGCTAGTACTAGGTAGTGCTCTACCATGTGTCCCTGTGACAGTTGCATTTTACTCATGTGTTCAAATGGTTTACAAGGAGATGGTTATAATATAAATGTTTGGTAAGTGCAAAAGAAAAGAAGAAGAAGAAGAAGAAGAAGAAAGAAATTGAAGCATACTTTAAGGACCATGAAACCTTAGCTTGTGTGGAGAATGCTTTTTTTATTTTGTCCTTATTTATATAAACTCTGTTACTAATACAATGGTCTTCTGATGGACAACACTTAGGAAAGAGTATAGAATTTTAGGGAAGATAAGGAGAGAAGACCAGGATAAGGCCAGGACTTAGAATGACAGAGATTAACTCCTTGTCACTTTTCAAATAAAATTGAATTTACTAATAAGTTGGTACAACTTTAAGAATAGGAGCATTTTTATGGATAAAGTTTATAATTGCTGAGTTTCAAATATTTAGAAAAATCTACCCCACAGGCTGGTGCCAAAATGCCTGAATAGACTGGAAATAGTATTCCATTAAAAGATCGTTCATTATTGACTTTACTAGGATAAGAAAACATTTTTGTTTATAAAGTATTTTTCCACTTCAATTGATAGTTATTTAGATCTACTGCTTACAAACTAAAGATATTTCTGAAAAGCTAGTATATCTTTTTCTCACACTTGGAATGGAAGTACTCACATTTCGCAATGTGATTTAGAAAGTCTTCATGTCAAGTTAGGACAGGACAACTTTTTATTGACCTTAACAAACAAAACAAAAGAAACAAACAAACAAAAAACAACAACACTGATTTCAAATCAGACTTGAGGAACTGTAACATTAGACTTGATACTTTACTATGATTTTCTTCCAAAATATATTTCTTTGATTTTCCTATGAACATTTTTCCCTTGTAGAAAGCACATTAAAATTCCAAGTAACTCAGACTTATTTCTAATTTGAAACAAAATAAACATTTTTATGAAATCATAATGCATTACATTTTAGTACATCTCCTTAATTTCTAAAAAGAATTATATTCAAAGTACAAGATGACAGACAAGAAAATTGACTAAAAATCACATAAAACTCCTCATCCAAGAAAGAGATCTTGAATTCTTTTGGCTCTTTCTCAAAACTGTTAAATTAGAAAATAAAATGGAATCTCTGATTTCTGGGGACAATTGGACCTGGGTAGGTTTCCTGCTTTCCAAGCACAAATCTTCATTTACTGCTATTCTCCTGAGAAGAAAACAAAGTAGGATTTCTCATATTTTGTAGTTCAGGGGCCTGACAGATCACTGACATGGAGAATATAGCCCTTAATTAAGTTACATCATCTGTGCTCAGAGGAAGATTATTTTTTGTTTTATTTATCTTTATTAACTAGTAGAGAGTGCTTATTCTCTTCTTCTATATTTCTGTTATTTCTTCTTTATTCTCTCTCAAAATTCCCATTTTAGCTATTATAAAGGGCTCACTATTCTTAAGAATGCCTTTTTAACTAAGCACTAAGATTTTCATTAATAAGATCAGTTGGTGTACTTTTCTCAATGAGACTTAACAGGTACATATATTAAATGCCCCCATACAGGAATAGCACTGTAACTGCTAGGGCCAATGTGTGTGTAAGAGTTTTACCCATTTCAATGAGTACACATACCTATTACTTGGTGGGTACTTGAAGGTAATTTCCTTTGTTTTTTGTTTTGTTTTATTTTGAATCTATAAAATGCAATCTTTATAAAATCAGTGGGAGTTCTCAATTTTGACTTGTGTGTTAAAGATTAAACCTTGATAGTGCCTAAATAGTGGCTAATTTAATCATTTCAGTAAAAAAGTAAAAGTCAAACTTTCATAAAAATCAGTCATTTCAGCCAAGATAGTCAAAGGTTTCATGGAAATACAATCTAGGGATAATTTTGGGAACTTAGGGAATGTTTTGAAAGAAGAGCAAGCATTTATATATTATTTGTTGAAATGGGATATATTATCATTTTCAAAGATTTAGCTACATAATGGCAGGTAAGTGTTACCCCTAATTGGCAATAGTCAAATTACATTTAGAGCAAAAGAATTAAGGGAATTTCAAAAAAGAACAATAAATTATGGTTTGTATTTTAGAGCTGACAGTTACCATATTTCATTATTAATTTTTGTTTTCAGATAAGTTCAGGTGCACAGCATAACCAAGATTATTTACCATGAAGGACAATCCTCATGTCTCCCTTTTAAGAAGACTAATTGGAATCCAGTGATTTTTCTCAAACTATAAGAGTTCATTCATTCCATGAGTACATAAATAAAGTAGAAGTTAGAATAATAGTTATAAAAGTTATCATCTAGAACAAGTGCTAATATAAATATGATGCAAGCCACATACATAATTTTAAGTTTTCTCTTAGCCACATTAAAAAAAAACAGATAAAATTAACTATATTTTAATCCAATATATTCAAACAATTATTCCAATATATAATCAACATAAAAAATTAATACTTAAAATGTTTATACTATTTTCAAAATCAGGAGTTTATGTTAAACCTTTCATAAATCAAGCACTTAATAGCCACATGTAGCTAGTGGCTACCATATTGGACCAGCACTGTTCTAGAGTATTTTTTAAGCAAAGTGACACCTGAATTTCTACACTTAGATTACAGCTGCCTCAGTTTTCCACACAGGTGAGTTTGGTAGGAGGCCAAAGGGAGAATGTTTCAGACCTGTCATGGACTGAAATAAGTAAAAACTCTACTGGCCACTTCTGCTTATTCATGTGCTTCAGGCGAGTGTTTCCCAAAATGAATTTTAGAGAACAATACTTTCCTGGTCATTGCTAAATTGTTGGCCACAGTCCCTATACCCCTTTTGGGCCCTGGAATCTTGACTACAGACTAGTCTCTCCTTAGTACTGCCATGAAGCCAGTGGTATTCTTGTGGACCCATATTTACTGTGGGCGAACCATGGGTCTCCATTGGACTGCACACGGAATTTTAGTAAGATGTTGGTGGCCTGGACTAGGCTGGCTGCTTGTTTGTGTCATAGGCAATAGCGCCTTTTAGAAATCTACCAAGACATAGCAAATTTGTATGGTGAAAATTACACGATGACGATGAGCCCCCAAAGGTGAATGTGACCATCAGTGGACATTTTCTAGGTTTCCTTAGAAGGCTTTAATCGACACTGCCATTGCACATGGATTCAAAAGACATTTGGCTGTTTCTTACATACTGCTGTTTTATAATAATTCTCCAGATTCTGTAGCCATTTTTAGTGGCAGACTTAAAAAGAAAGAATAGTTTGCCTTTTACTGTGACCTCAATTACAAAGCATTTTTAAACATATTTTATAACTTAGAATGTCTAGCAATTCTTAGTTCTAGTTTCATATGCAAGGTGGGCTGCCTACACCCCAAAGATTAAAAGAGAGACATTTGTTTCATAACTTAGTTTTTATTTTTCCACAGAGGCATCTGGTTACATTTCAAACTGAAAAAAAAGAATAAATGCCAGAAAAGGCAAAGAACAAAATTAGTAAACTATTTATTCTGTTTTAAGATTATTCTTGCAAAAATATGCAAAAGCAAAAAAGTCAACAAAGTGAACCAGTGCTAGGTTTTTCTTGATGAAAGTTAACTCCATATAATTGATATAAATATACTAAGCAGAGTCAATTACATAATTACAATGGCATTATGTAATTTACTTGTCATTACAGAGTACTCAGTAAATGACTTTAGAAGGTGAAAAGTTTACAGACACCTACATAATAGGATTTGTAATATCCTTGTAATTACTGCCAATTAGGTCATATTCCAATCCTCTTAATGCTTATCACCATTATGTTTCTGATCAGGGATATGGCTGACATCCGTACTTTTACTGATTACATACAGCTTAATGGTTAGGCCTAGTGTGTGTTGTATCTTCAGCGTTTTTCTTAAACATTTATGCACACATAATCTCAATATTGGTATAATATGCATAACCACGTGATAAGTAGAAATGTACCCCAAAATTTTCTGTAATTGTTTTCAAAGTCCTTTTTTTCCCCTTGAAACAACTCAGGGGGATTTTCTGATTCCCTGACAACTAGAAGGGAAAAACAAAAAAGACCACAGGAGAGAGATCAGTGATCCACTCATGGTAAAAAAAAGTTCAATATTTTCTCTTTCTGTATTCTGATATAGTAAGGACCAGTTTTTGTCATTATTATGCTTTTCATATATCACCTGAGATCATATCACTTCTACTTACAAAGTCCAACCATTCATATATTCATTTGGAGAGCAATAACAAACTAGACTAATTTATGTTTCCTTATTTAAAATTCCAATTTTCCTAAATGCCTGTGATATACTTAAGAGGATAGCATCGCTTGATTTTAACTTCCTTTAAATCTCAGCTTCTCTCTGTCACCTGGCCCGGAGGTCCTCCTAGGGCCGGAAGCAAGTCTTCTCATGACAGTGGGCCAGCTGACTCCTTCACAGGAATCAGGCATCGCTCTAGAGAAGACTCTAGGCATCTGACCTGGTTGCGCTCAAATGAGCCAAATGGAAGAAAACCTGTTTCCATGCTCTGATTGAAAACAGTGCTGTTGAATATTGGTATATTGCCATTACTCAGTAATGGAAAATGTGATTCCACTCATCATTTGCTCTTCCCAATGTCCTGGTTTGCTACCACTTGCCCAGATCTTTGTTTTGCTCCATCTCTCTGGCTGATCATCAGGCTACCCTCAAGGACTGAGATCCTCTCTAAACCCTGAGAGGAGCATTCCCATGCTGGCTGCAGAAATGTGGGGCCCTTGGTAGCCCAGAGCTTAGTTTGAACTTAAATAGCAGTGATAAGACTATAAATCACACTGTTCTTTTTTAATAGTTCTTTTTAGCACTTGTGGATGAAATTTTGATGTGAACATCTTCACCTGGAAAATTCATGGATATAAAATATCCATGGAATCTTTGCTGTGGTTCATTATATTATAGATTACAGGTATTTCATTTCAATTAGATTAAATAATACTCTTTATCGCCCATTTAAAAGATAATCACAATCTACCCAAGGGCAACAGGAGCACATTAGAATTTTTTAAAGCAGTTGTTTCCCCTCACATTCTGACAATTAGTTGTGGATCATAAAAAATTTACTAGGCTTCTTCTTTCTTTGTCTTTTCCTTGATATGTATAGTTAATCTGGTCTTCAGACAATACAAGTAAGTATGACTATAAGTTAGAAACTGTCATGTCGTACTGCCCCCTTTAACCTGACCTATTAGCCCGTCATGTAGCTAATATGCAGGAGCATAGAGTACAGATAGCACTTTCATGAGTTACAATTTCATCTACATTTATACTGCCATATATTTATATGTCAGAAGTTCCTAAGCTGTTTCTGTTCACACAATGTCTCAGTGATATTTTCATGTCCCTCCAAAACCACAAGAATTAGCTGATATGTCCATCCATTAAGTAGTTAGGTCCAAACAATGTAATAATAGAACTGCGCTCCATGTCTAACAGATGTTGCTTTGTTTCCCTTGAAATTTTAAAATTGCCTGTGAGTTCACTAAGTTGGAACATTAGACAGGGGTTTGAGTGATGCCTTATGCCCAATGAATTCACAGTATCAGGGAAATGGGATTATTAGTTAAGGAGTTAGGGGCTTTTGTTTATGTTCTTATTTGAATGCCAGTCATCCTTTTATCTATGGCCTTTGTGATAGACTATAAAACATGCATTTTTAAAAATTTTTTATTGTTGTTGTATTACATCCATCCCCTTTTTGCTCCCCTCCATCCTCCTCCCCACCCACCCATCCCCCCCAAAGTCAATCCCACCTGTTGTCCATGTCCATGGTTCCTTTATACTAGGTTCTTGTCTATAAAACATGCATTTTTAAAAATAATTTTCACATAATCACCTGAGGAAATAAATTTAAATCTCCAAAGACCAGTTTTCAGGAGTTAGGCAAACTATGATTCATAGACAAATCCTCCAGAGCCCTGTTTTTGTTTTTTTAATAAAGTGTTATTAAAACATGACCATTCTCATGTATTTATATAGTGTCTGCGGTTGCTTTCATGCTTCTAGTACAGAGTAGTTTCGATAGTGACCATCCGGCCCTTTATATTAAAAATCAATTAAGAATAAAACACCTGGTTTTTCATGGCACCCCATGCCTTTTGATGATATCTAGGAGTACAGAATCCTATGCTCCAGGTTTCTTCTCTTAGCTCAACATTTTTATTTCTGTTTGTTTCTTAGGAAGTTAGGAGTTTTATTTCTGTTGCTGATGGTCCCACCACAATAATTGTGCTGGAAGTAAAACCTAACAGAAAACTTCCCTACAAAACTATAAATTCAAAATTGCATCATTGCTCAAAAAAGAAATTTAGACTATGAACAGACTTGAGTGAGAGAGGATTGAAAAAATTTCTAGCACTTTGAGCATGTTTTAGAAATTTGATCCATATATTTAAAACCATGTAAATGCTATCTTACACTGGCATTTGTTCACATTTAAGTCACTCTAGAGCTGTTAGTAAGCTAAGAAATAAGAGAGCCCTTTGGTTCTGAATCCTTTAGAATATTTTCAAATAATTTGTATCAATTGAATCTTCATTTAATCTTTTTAGGAAATAATGTGCCATGTTATGTGACATTCTTTGACAATGACTTACCAATAGCTCAGGGAACAGGCAAACAGCCAAGTCTTTTATGTAAGAAATGACTTCAATCCCCACATTTTTCTGAGTGTTACATATTTCCTTTCTTTGAAAAGAGGGGACCTTGAATAAATGCTTTCTTTTACTGTTTTTAAAAAAAGATTTTATTCATCACTTTTAGAGGAGGAAGGGAGGGAGGAAGAAAGGTGCAAGAAACATCATGTATGGTTGCCTTTCATCTGCCTCCAGCTGGGAACCTGGCTGGAGACGTGGCTTGCAACCTGGGTATGTGCCCTGACTGAGAATCAACCCAGTGACCTTTGGGTTCACAGGCAGGTGCTCAATCCACTAAGCCAAACCAACCATGATCTTTTACTGTTCTTCCATAATTAGAAATCCAAGAAGGGCCATTCTTAGTCTATTTTTGTCAGAGAAATGACTTGTGCCATAGTATCTGCCTTAAGGGAAACAGGGACCCAGATATTGAGAGATGTAGGCATACATGACCTTTGTGTTTGACTTCAAACATTTGTAGCCAAAGGTTACAAATGAGATATTGAGTAGAAAACCCTATTATCAGCTTATTATTAGGAATACCTAAAATTATATCATGACGTTAATGAGATAACATTGTCTTCTCTAGTCTGTTGCAGCAATTAATGATATGATGTAACCACTGGGAAACACTGTAGAATTCAGGGAAAAAGAGAGGAAGCTCTGCTTGGTTGATGTGTGCAGGAGGAAGACAACTAGAACGCAAGACGGGAAAGATAAAATGTAGGTTAGGATTCCACATTCCTACCTGCTCATTCTTCTTAACTGTAGTTTGAAGGCAATTGTTAATGTATTTAACATGTCTACTACATTTCTCCCAATATCTGGGTCACTTACTTCCCTTCGAAATGAAAGTCAATAGCTCATTTTCTCCTCAGAACCATTTGAAACAGTGGAGTTTAGGGGATATTAGGCCTACATCACAGGAACACTTGAAGGAAATGATCTAATTTTGAAGTTTCCAGGAGGAGCCCATCCCAGGAACCCATTTTCTCAGTAAATTTCCACTGAGTTCTGTACAATTCAGAGATGAATTCAACTACACTAGAAGTGAGCTTTTTAGTTGAAGACAAGTGTGCATGTACATATAACTTGTGCTACAATTAGGCAGACAGTAAGCCCTCTAGGAATGGAAAGGAAAGAAAGCTTTCTCCTCCTTGGGTTGATCAAAGAAAGCTTCATGGGAATACAGGCTGGATTTGAAGGATGGGGAGGGTCTTTGAAGGTAGGGAGAACAATGGGTATGAGTCTGGCTGAGAAATCTTAAGTAAAGAAATATAAGGCAAAGCACTAAAGGAACAACTTTAAAAAGCTGAAATCTGGCCCTGGCTGGTAGCACAGTGGATAAGGTGCCGGCCTGCGAACCCAAAGGTCACAGGTTCGATTCCCCAGCCAGGGCACATAATCAGGTTGCAAACCAGGTCTCCAGTCAGGTCTGTGGCTGGAGGCAGGTGAAATGCAACCATACATTGAAAAAAAAAAAAAGCTGAAATCTTAAGGAAGTGCTAAATATGCACAAAAGTCCCAGATCTTGTGCAAAGCTGAATCAGACCTCTCCTTTATTCTGGATAGGTGCATTTGCTCACCATCCTAGCCCTCTGTGATCTCTCCCATACTTTACTACGGGATAATTTGGCGCATCCCTAAGCAGAAAAAAAATCACTCAAACCCTGGCTGGTGTGGTTCAGCAGATTGAGTGCCAGCCCATGAACCAAAAGGTCACGAGTTGATTCCTGGTCAGGGCACATGCCTGGGTTGTAGGCCAGGTCCCTGGTGGTCTCTCACACTTTGCTGTTTCTTTCCCTTTCTCCCTCTCCTCTCTCTATAAGTAAATAAAATCTTTAAATAAGAAAACACTCAAGACATCAAAACATTTTTGCAAGTCACCAGTAGAAGCAAAGACTGCAGTGTGAGGTCTCCACTGACAAAGCAGGGTACTGACAGTGATGATCAGCGTAAGTCTTGCAAAACTCCCAATATCTGAGTAACTCAGTAACTAGAAATCATCTAAGGACTTGCTAAAGCTTTGCCAATGGAGGCCCACATCAAGGTTACTTCTGCCGTGTTATTTTAACCCTTCAAAAATTATCTGACCTGCAAAGGCAATACCTGCAGGAGTTGAAATAGCTTTCTTTGTATAGGGTGCCTTTTGAAGTCTAAATTTGCAGGTATAAGTTCTAAGTCTCAGACGATAAAATTTAAAATGTTCACAACTGCTTTCCTCCAACATCAAGTTGATCCTGTCAAGCTCTTTCTTCTTATCCCTCTTTTGGCTCTTTATGTACCCTTCAATAAATCCATTTCCATATCATTCACCGCAGGCAGCATTTCACATCCATCTTCCAAAAGTTATTTTAAATACTTACCAATTAGGATCATTGGTATACTTTTAGTTGTCATGCCACCTTGCTTGTTGAGGATCATGTTTGTAACTGAATGGCTGCCTTACTCCTTGGGGCAAACGGAAGGAGGAACCAAGCTTGACTGTCATCTGAGCGATAGCAGAGAAGCTAAGATTTAGCCACTGGGGAAGTACAGCATAGCAGGCACCGAGAAAGGAGTCCTTTCTAGAGGGTTGTTCTGGCTTCTGTGGCATTATCTGGTATGTCTTTTCATATAGGATAAATTTGTATTCCCAAGTTGTCAAAAGTTTACTGGACTAAAGGGACATGAGCATCTCAATAGCAGCATGGAGGATGAGACAAATGGATCCCATTCCATACAGCATACCTATAACGCCAGTAGTTTAGACTGCAAGTCATTAGTCAAAACCAAGTGCATGCAGAGTTTGGAGGACAAAAGGAAAAAACATATAAATATATGAGCTTATAGAGCCAAGATTATAGGTTACCTTCCCAACTTCTGGTTGAAAAGTATTGAAAAAGGAGCTGTGAACATTTCAGTTTTAAAACTTGTCAAAATGGTGCTATCAACTCCTTAACACAAAGATATGTTGAAATTTTTTTAGGTAAACTTGTAAGCCTGGCCTAGCCATAAATGTAAATACAGAAAATGTTTGTAGAGAACTCAACAAAATCATGCCCATTTACTTTCAATTGAGCTACTACAGTTTCCATTGGTGGGGATTGGCAGTGTGTCTCAGCTTCCTACACACAGGGGACCCAACAGACTCATTTGTTCTCAGCTGCCCAAAGCCTGCAACAGACATCAGTCACAGAAAACTGTGGCTTCTTCTTGGACTCAGGTTGAATGACCCGGTTAAATGACTAAACAGGGTCATTTTTTGGTGTTTCCCAGGAACAAACAGAAGAATACGCAACGTGAGGTAAAATGGATGTTGGCAAACTGTTGAAACTGACCTTAGGGAGGGTCAGTGTTACTTTGTGTAAGTCACCGAGATGTGTCAAAAGAACATGCCAAAAGAAGCATGTATCCAGCTGCTGGGAAATCTGTCATCTTGCATGTTCAGTATGATAATAAATGATCTAAGAGCCCACCAAAAATCTGTGTTCTGTGCTTTGAGATGTTACCACTATTCAAGGACTCAATGGACATTTTCCTTACATACGAAACAGGAAGTGAAATCATTCCTTGAGTGTTTTCCCATTCTCTTGGATAAAATAAATTATACTTTTAAGTTTCATAGCATTTTTCTTTTTCTTTTAAAAATTTTATTTATTATTTTCAGACAGAGGGGAAGGGAGAGAGGCAGAGACGGAGAGACATCAATGTATGGTTGCTTTTTACCTCCAGCTACAGACCTGGCTGGAGACCTGGCTTGCAATCTGGTTATGTGCCCTGGCTGGGAATCAAACCAGTGACCTTTGAGTTCGCAGGCAGGTGCTCAATCCACTGTGCCATTAGTCAAGGCTCATAGCATTTTTAAACACTAAACAGTGTTGTCATAAAAGTCATCACACCATTAAAGTTAAAAGAACTTAGTGTTAATCATTTAATCCAACACAGTCACTTTGGTAAAGACATGTGACACCCAAAAAGGTCAGTTAGTATCTGAGAATAGATCTGGGTGGGCTATCTCCTAGCCCAGTGCTCTCACCACTGTAAAGTCAATTCACTGGGTACAAGGCAAATGCGATAATTCATATAAAAACATTATTCACTGTAAAAAATTTGAAAATCCAGAAAACTAGCATAACAGCATCTTCCAAAGATAAGCATTGTTTTTGTCTGCATTGTTTACTTTTTCTTTCAGACTTGTAATTATATTGTAATGTTTTTGTACCAACCTAGTACTAAAGCTCAAGCATTTTTGCATAATTTCCCCCTCTGTGACAGCTGCATAATAAAGCAGTCTGAATTGTTTCTTCCTCAGTAACACTACACAAAGCCCTTTGTGTGTTTGGGGAAATCAATCCTCAGGAAATACTGAAGTGGAATTAGTTTTATTTGCACCTAATGATATTCAGTGGTCACTTCATGATGATGCTTTCAAATTGACAAGACGTGAGAAGGAGGGGGACTAAGCTGTATGTTCACTCTGAAGAAGCTGATTATTAGTTGCATCAGTTTCAAAGATCTGAAAGTCTTTCTTAAGCTTGGCCATTCAAGCAAGGAGCAAACATTGGTATAAAGTATTTGAGGAGAAGTGGGTAACAACAGAGCTTACTCTCAGAATTAAACCTTGCTACTACCATTAGATCCCAAATCCTCACTTTGTTAAATACACACACTTAGCCTAATAAATGCCTTTTCAATTGAGAGAAGTGCTTGAGAAAAACAAGCCCATTTTGACTATATAAAACATTTCATTTCAACCTAGTTTGGCACAGTCTCTGGGCTATTTCCTTTAATTAAAAAATCAGCTCTGACTTAAGAGATGTCATTAAAGCTCCTAGGAAAAATTAAAAAAACACCATCCAAATAATGAATAAAAAGTCTAGTTTGGTACTTGTACATTGTGCTTCCTCCACTACTTTTATGAGAATACTACATCGCACTGAGTCACCTGTACAGCTAATAACACAAGTAGTATGGATCTATCTTCTTTCTCCTGGGAGACACTTGTAGCTCGCATTTTCCATCAATTTGCTGTCAGCTCCAGCTCTAGAAGCCCTCATCCACAGTGGACCCTTTGCTCCGGAGGAATAGAAACACGGTGCAATTAAAACATAGGCCATTTGTGTTGGCTGCCATGTGACACCACCGTTAAGAACCTACAGAGGAAGCTCCATCACCTCACAACCTCAATCAAGGACAGCTATGCAAATGTTTTAGGAAGAAGTGAATGACTACGCTGTTATTATTATATCTATTTCAGTAGTCTATCACTCTCTTGTTGACATTTGAAAGAATCCTACACTAACTTCCCAGAGCTGATCCACTAAGCGGTGCTACGGTTGGCTATCAAAAGGGTCATTACCAACCCTTTCTCCAAAAGGCTGGAAATGCTTATGCTTGCCATTCTAGCTATAATTATAGCTAGGAGTAGTCATATGACCCAGACTACTGGGAAGAAAGGCAACCAGAAGCTTCTGGGAAAGTTTTTATTTTCCTGATAAAAGAGATAAATGGTCATGCCTTCCCCTACTTCTTGACTTGAGTGCACATATAATTTCCACTGCTACAGGGAAAGATGAGAACTGTATAATCACTAGCCCTGAATTCTTGAGCTAACAAATATTAACACTTACCTATAATATACAGATTTTTTGAAAAAAATCTCTATTTGTTTAAACCATTTAATAGTCATATTATCTATTTCATACTTTCCACAGTATCCATAATTGCTTCCTTATAACAGACCAAGCATTTCTTTGTAATCACTTTCAGCCTTTTCAACTCCAAATGAAATTTTCACCATAATTCCTAATCAAGTTAAAATGATTATTTAAACATACAATAAATATTACCGTATAAGTGTCCATATGCTACTGTAATCAAAGCTGAATACATTCATCACCATCCCAACTGTATAACAGCAAATCAATATTCAAAGGCATTGTATTCTAACTAATATTACATGAGACACTGGCAGGAGGTTAGCTTGTTCACTATTAATCTTTATTTTCTAGTTTATATGCAGAGTTTTGGAAGATTTCAAGAAGTTAAATTGTATACCTTAAGTTCAGATATATGAAGTCATTTGTTTGTATTTACGGTTAAGGCAACTTACACAGACAGTATCAATGACAAATTTAAGAGTACAGAAATTTTATTATGACATATTTCATAGCAATTAAAAATATATATACATTTTACTAATGCTCTTAGTTTAATAAAGGTTCTTAGTTTAATAGTTTCTAGTTTTACAGACTGGCTCAAAGATGAACTATAAATGTCTTAAAAAATAAAATCTATATTATAGTTTTTATTGAATTATAAGGGATAATTTTTTATTTAATTATACATGTAAAAATCTTCAGAAACAACAAAATAATGAAGACATTATAATGTCTATTTCCTGTGCTCTGGGATTAACCTAGTATTTCTTCAATGCTCAGATCCTGCCACCCCCAACCTTTAGTAAGAAAATAAGAAAGGCATGGGAGACACATCAGACAAGTAATTATACAACACAAGTTCTAACAGAAATCTGTTCAATTCCCTACCCTCTCTAGGTTCTGTCAATTTATACATAGGGCTGGGAAACCTACAGCACCCATTAAATTAAGACACTGGGTTTTAACAACATATTTTAAGATTTCCAGTGTGTTCTTGAGTAGACAGGTAAAACTTTTACCTATATCAAAAGGAATTACTCATATCTAAAAGCTTTTTTTACTGGGAG
Organism: Noctilio leporinus; assembly: GCA_004026585.1. NCBI lineage: Eukaryota > Metazoa > Chordata > Mammalia > Chiroptera > Noctilionidae > Noctilio > Noctilio leporinus. Next base: position 40,148 of record PVIW01001006.1, on the reverse strand, counting down.
ATAATTTTACATATAGAAATCTATCGTTTCAAATATATCCAACCTCAATGAACAGCAAAATGCAGAGATTTTTTAACATTCATAATTTCTTTAATAATCTAGAAGTTTCTATTACACATAACTAAAAAACACTAAATTCTCATAAATTATTTTTGCTGATTATTGTGTCAAAATTTGAGAGTTAGCAAAATAGCTAATATCTCACACAAAAATATCACTTAGGATAAATTACTTACTCTAATATGAAATTAACATCCTTTAAAAAATAGGTACCATGTACTAAAAATAGCACTATGCCAAATATTTCTGCATAGATGATCCTAATATAAACTAGTTATCAGCTAGAGAAAATAATCAACCACATAGCAAGGCAGATTATATTTTTTCATTAACTGCTCTATGAAAAGTTATCTTTAAAGGAAGTTTTGGGAGGCTATAATTTTTATTTTATTGAAAACTACTCACTGATTTATTTCTAATGTTAAGGAGTCACCATTTGGCAAGCCCTGAAGGTTCAAAAATCAGAAAAGATTTTGTATTTAAGAGTAATTCAATGAAATTCTCTACTTTATATTATGGAGTAACAAATGAATACATATACTGTAGAGCTGTGATAATCAATACAGGACGCTGGCCTCATGGCTAATGAGCACTTAAAATGTGGCTAGTCAAATTAGTAAAATACACACCAGATTTCAAAGAATTATTACAAAAAAAGAATGTAAGATTATCTTCAAGATTTTAAATATTGATTAATGTTGAAATAACATTTTATTTTATTTTTTGAAATGATATTTTAGATCTATTGAGTTAAATGAACTATATTATTAAAATTAACTCCAGCTATTAAAAAAATTTTTTTAATGTAGCTGCTAGAAAATTTAAAATGACATATGGCTTCACGCTATTTTCCAATTTACAGTACTTCTGTAGAAACAGCAGGCTCATTAGTCCCAACTCACAATGTTAAATTTTTGTATCATTAATGGTACTTGAAATAACATATAACATATTTTAATCTATTAACACAAGGTGCCTGAGCTTAGATTCAAGTACACCTTTACTCTTAATACAAAACCCAACAAAGCCTACTCTTAACATTTTCATTATCCTCTGCATAGTGCCTACTAAGCTAACTTGTAGTTAGGGATGAGTCTGTAAACAGACAAAGGGATCTTTGGGGGAGATGAAAATGTTCTAAAACTGGATTGTGGGAATGGGTGCACAACCATAAAGGTATACAAAAGTCACTGGATTGTATATCTACAACTGGTCAACTGTATAGCATGTGAAGTATACCTCAGTAAAGCTGCTAATTTATAAGTACACAACTAGAAACCAGCAGATCTAAAGTACCATCTAGAAGGTGCATATACATTTCAGGTAATTCAAATGTAATTTTTCAATCCATAAGACTCAATATTGCAATGAAATTTTTCCATGAATATCCTTTCACCTATTCAATCCATAGGTCCAGAGTAAATGGTGGATTATGTAATGATCACTAATTGGCGCTGTAAATTGCAAAGGATAAAAGGAATGTTCGAGTAATGGAGAGTGGACAGTTTATCTGAGATTAGGGCCCCCCAGGTCAGGCACTAATAGCCCTCATGCACAACATTGGTGCAAATCCCTTTACCCAATCTGAGCACCTTATTAGTGAACATCCATTGGTATTTCACCGTCTTACACAGAATACTGGAATATAAGAAACTTCCTACTCTAATGAAACTGAATGAAATAAAAATACATAAAGTCAAAATTAGCATTCAAAAATTTCCATGGGATACTGAAAATTAAACTGCTGAGTTTTCTTTTCCTATTACAAGAAGAAAAATGTGGGAGAGAAATCCAGCAACTCAAAGTTACAATCAACTTAGAAAAAATATGTTGATTAATAAATTTCAAGTTAAGAAAATAGGATCAGCCCTGGCTGGTAGCACAGTGGACAAGACAACAAAGGTCACTGGTTCAATTCCCAGCCAGGGCACATGACCAGGTTGCAAGCCAGGTCTCCAGTAGTGTCCCAGCTGGAGGCAAGTGAAAGGCAACCATGCAGTGACGTTTCTCTCCCTCTCTGCTTCTCTCCCTTCCCCTCTCTCTGGAAATAATAATTTTTTTTAAAAAATTTAAAAAAAGAAAAGGAAAGGAAAGGAAATAGGATCACTTATGCATTGTTGCTATCAGATTTTTTTTTTAATTTTATTTATTTATTTTTAGAGAGAGGGGAAGGGAGAGAGAAAGGAAAGAGAGGAACATCAGTGTGTGGTTGCCTCCTGCATACCCCCAACTGGGGACCTGACCCATAACCCAGGCACTTGAACCAGCAACCCTTTGATTCGCAGGCTGGCACTTAATCCACTGAGCCACACCAGCCAGAGTTCCACCAGATTTTCAAACAATTTATTTTCAATCTAAAAACTGTAAGATTATTCGCCATGGATATTGTAGTGTGGCAACCTTTTGTTGCTGTTGTTTTTCTTAAAACATCATTGCTAATAGCAAAAAATAGTAATAATAATAAAAATAAAAACAAAAACCAGCTCTATGTTTTCCACTTTATCAAAATGGGTCTGAGGGACAACAAATGACATATGTGCTCTTTACACTCAGGAAACACAACAACGCAAAACACAAATCAAACATTCATGCACTTGAACTACTACATGCTCATGCACTTTTTTCCTTTTGTGGCCTATCTGGCTCGGATTTCCAGATCTCACTTTACCCCATATAATCAAAAAGAGGGGAAAAAAGGAAATGAAACAGTAATAATATCACAGAAAGAACTCACATTGAACAATAACATAGATTTCAAGATGTTTGCATGTACACAAACATAAATACATACAAATATGTGCCTGGATGCCAGCCTGCAAACCCAAAGGTCACTGGTTCAATTCCCAGCCAGGGCACATAACCAAGTTGCAAGCCAGGTCTCCAGCCATGTCTGTAGCTGGAGGCAGGTGAAAGGCAACCATACATTGATGTTTCTCTCCCTCTCTCCCATACCTTCTCTCTGGAAATAATAAATTAAATCTTAAAAAAACAAAAAACAAAAAACTGTGCCTGGACACATTGAGATGGCTCAAGTTCTCATTTTAAAAATAAACTAGGTGGACAGTTCAAAAACCAGAGTCAGATGGAATGCTAAAATCATTTAGGAATGCCTATTTAAGGCAGTCAGAGAATCAAGTGACCTATTATATTATAGTCCATTCCAGTTATAAAATGACCTATCTAGGCATTTGGATAAACCTCTAAGTGCATTTGTTATAGTTCCAGACAAAAGTTACATTATAACTGTGAATGTGTATGAAGCAGCAATACTTTATGAGCTAAGTGATACTGCTAAAACTGAAACACATACAAAACATTTCCTGAATTTCACCTGTTGGAGAGATGATTCTGTTACTAAATACAGGATGCCACTTCACACAGCCCACACTACTGCCCAATCAATGCGGTGTCCTCAGCACATATTTTGCACTTTTTGTACTGTTTTATTCATACATAAATATTTTAAGATTCCCCAAATAAATGCACATAAAGATACAACTACATTTTTAGAGATATCCACAAAATAATGCTTTAGGTATCAAAATTGAACTGCACTTGATTTGAACCTACAGTAACCATAACATCTATCCTTTTTTAATTTCTTATCTTCAATATTTAAAGTAGTGCAAGTCAATTGACAATGAAGTTCATTTTTTACAAAATATAGAGAAGGGTTTTTTCTTTAGTCCAAAATATTGGCAAACTCATAGAGCATACCAAAGCACTAATATTTAACACTCCAAAAAAAGTTAACTTTTACAAAATGTTCATAAAGCTCTAAAATAGATTATTTTAACCCAACAGCATGAAGCTTGTGCTTTCTCTAATTTCCAAGCAGCCAAAAAATTCATACTGAGGCACTATTCAATTTCTTAAGAGTTTGGGTCAAAGAATTGTTATCAACTTCTTCTTGGATCTCTGTCATATTCTCCACGCCCAGATACAATGTTATTCCAAACAATGTGCAAATGCTATTTAAGAAAACTAAAATGCCCTTTTTTTGATAGCTATTTACTTTCAGAATAAACCAAAATATCTCAAGTTTTTTACAGGCTATAAAGGAGAGAGGAAAGGATGATGACTTATACAGGCCATGGAAACAAGAGAAAAAGTTGATTCAGAGGGCCATGGTAATAAAAGATTAAACATATTATGCCTTTTTTAAGGCTTTTCGTAAATCACCATAGAAGTTGATTAAAGTGCTTGCCATGGCTGTATCTACTGCAGACTGAGGAAGCATCCCACGCAGATCTGTCTGAATGTAGCCTGTCAAAAGGCTCTGGTTTGCACTGTCTTTCAGTGGAACACAAAACCAACCACAGGGATGGTTATATCCACGAACAAATTCTGGTCTCTTTTCACTCCAGTCAAGACTTACCCCTGCAAGGCAATTTTAAAATAACACTATTAACAGAAATGACTGACTTAAATCTAAAACCGTCATGAAAAATATTATTAGGTTCTTGTTATCCCTGTAGATGAAAATTCAGCCCCAGGAATAACAATGGGAGAATGAAAACAGTAATTACCAGGTACAATTCTGACAGGGGGCTAGATAAGTAATGGAAAAAGGTCTAATCCCTTCAGAGAATGACATCATGTCATCTTGGTAGCTGCTTGGAAACCAAGACTTCTGGATGTAGCACCCAGGCCTCAGTGTGCCAAACCTCTGGTACCACCGCTACTCCCCATAGGCACTACCATGTCCAACTTTGGTCCTAGGTGGTTAAGAATAAACATGTTGATATTTAACTACACCTGCCTTAGAAAGCAGGAGCCTTCTAATAGCAGTATGTTTAATTTTGAAAAAAAGACTATTACACAACTCAAGGAAAGAGAAATATTTTAACACACACCAAGTCTATTTTTTCTATCTATATGACTCAGCAACTGCTTTCCATCTACTGGATGTCTTTCTGAGAGGCAATCATGTGACCCATGTTTGTTAGCTGTGGCCCAGAAGATACCACATAACTGGAAATAAAAACTTTGAAAGATCTCAAAACGTTTCTTGAAATTGTTATTTTAATCCCTAGGGCTCAGCATTTGCAAACAAAGCCTAGTGATTATAAATAAATATGAAAATACCTATTATATAAAAACATCCAGCCTAGAAAATTCCAATATTTAAAACAAACTGAAGGACAATGTAAGGTTTTGAGATTATTACCACAGGATAAAAGCCCTCCTTGATAGTCCACAGTGTAGGAGAAATCAACAAACTCTCTTGGGGAAATGATATTCCAAAGCTGGCCAGCAGTAGTGTAACGCATCACACAGCAGTTCTGAAAGAGAAAAGGTAATAGGACACACACACAGACTCATGAATTGTATGTTCATCTTTAGTGAAAAACTAATATTCATTTATAATAATTAGTAGTAATAATTCCTACAAGGCTTCTGGCAGGTTTAGATCTCTATTTCATGTCTCGCTACTGCTATACGCACATGATCAAAATATAGAGACAAGTTACTCCATACCTGAATCTCTAATTCAATAGTCTTTTTGTATCCTGTATAATATTCAACATGGAAACAGGTATTGTAGATGTTTAAGATATAATCCATCAATACTTTGACTAAAATACCACATGGTTTGATAAATAAATTCAAACATGAAGCCCTGACCAGTGTGGCTCAGTGTGTTGGGCATCGTTCTGCAGTGAAAGGTTGCTGGTTTGATTTCCCATCAGGGCACATGGCTGAGTTGCGGGTTTGGTCCCAGTCAGGGTGCCTACAAGGGGCAACTGATCAATGGTTCTCTTTCGAATTGATGTTTCTCTCCCTCTTTCTCCCTCCCCAACCTTCTAAAATAAATAAATATATATTTTAAAAGAAACCCAAACATGGCAAGAACTCAATTAATTAAAGTAGAAAAAGAGAGCAGCCACTTTGATTATAAAATTATTTAATGTGTAAGGTGGTATTTTAATATTTGGTCTTTGATTTTGGCTTGATATAGATAGAAAACTTACACACAATTAACCTGGAAACCTAAATAGAACAGTGGTGTTTTCAGAATTTTAGATTTTGGAACCTCAAGTAAAGTTTTTAAAATAAAGATGCTAATTACTTTCTTAGGCAGCAAGGATAGCGCTACTATGGAAAATAAACTCAGTTCTGACTGACACTCATTAGGCAATATGAGGAAATTCAAGCTTTTTTTTTTTTTTTTTAATATTTTTAAATTATTTTTAGAGAGAGGGGAAGGGAGAGAGGCAGAGAGGGAGACAGACATCAATGTATGGTTGCCTTTCACCTGCCTCCAGCTATGGACCTAACTGGAGACCTGGCCTGCAACCTGGTTATGTGCCTTGGCTGGGAAATGAACCTGTGACCAGGTTTGCAGGCTGCTGCCTTATCTACTGTGCCACCAGCCAGAGTGAAAATTCAAGCTTTTTTAAAGGTGGCAAGGATTTCCCTGTGAGATCTCTGACAAGATTAAGTATTCTCAAAGTAATGAAGGCAAATGTATACACACGCTCACATCCATGGTCTCTCTCTCCTCCTTCCTCTCTCTCTCTCACACACACACACAATCTGAAGTAACCTTTCTATACAAGTACCTCTTCAAAGTGCTCCAAAATGTCCAACGAAGTCATTAAGCTGTCCCAATCCAACCGACAGGGACCTGGGCATATATGGTCCATTACACCATTGACAACATCATCTATAATACCTTGGGCTTTGAAACTGAAAAAAAAATTAAAGTCAAATACTACTAAAATGAAAAATTTCAACATGTTCTTGTGGTTCGAAACTAACTTCATAAAGAGTACAAGTTAATGAAAATTTATTAAAGGGAATAAGTCCCAACAAGTTTTCTGATAAATTAAGTTCTAGCAATTATTTTATCAGAATGCACTCTTTGTCCTCAAACCTAATAAGAGATCTGAAGGCTGTATCATATGCTATCATGAACATAGTAAAGTACTGTCATGGTATAATGTGGCCAAGACGCTGCAAAACACTGTAATACTTCCACTTACTTAGTATACCATTCATTTCTCAGTTATGCTCTAACATGTTATTAGTATACACGTATTTTTACCATGACTTTTAAAAACATGATTAGGAACAAAAAACATCACCTAGCAATAGAATATCTAGGATTGACTCATGAATAATACTGAAACTTGACATATTTGAAAGGTGGTATTTTATGTGTGTATCAGTGGGGACAGTATTATTATTCTATAAATGGTACTTGGTATTCAGTAATTATCCTAATGAAGAAAATAAAAACTAAATCCCTACTTTACACCATTCAAAACAATTCCAGATAAAGACCAAACTTTTAAACTTTGAGAAAAATACACAAGTGACCATCTTTGTGACCTCAGGATACAGGGGGATTTTTTAAATACATAAAATACACAAAAACAGAGGGGAGCAAAAAGGGGATGGATGTAACACAACAACAATAACATTAAAAAATAAATACACAAAAACACAAATAATAAGGACAGTTAAAATTTATAACTTGCATACCATAAATAACAAAATAAGTACTTTCTTTAAAAACTCATCATAGGCTGGAAGAAAATACGTGCAACATATATAAATAGACATATGATTATTATGCAGGGTATGTAATTAATTCCTATAAACCATTCAAAAAAGACAGACAATCCAAAGAGAAGATGGGCAAAGGACATATTAGGACTGACCTGAAATAGCATAAATTCAGAAAAGATGTTCAACCTCATTCAATCAACTAAATACTAACAAGAAACCATCTCATATCCCTCAGACTGGTAGAAATAATAAACTTGATAAGTATTGAATGGAAGGGAAAGAGAACTCTCAAACTGCTCTCACCACTGCAGAGAGCAATTTGGTTGCCAATATATAGTAAAGCTGAACAGTATGTATTCCTAAGAGCCAGGTGCATACCCAAAGAAAATCACACATATATAGGAAGACATGTACCAAGAAGTTTACTTCAATAGAACACTGTACCTTATAGGGCAGAATTGACAACAACCTAAAAAGTTATCGGGAGGCAAATCTGCAGATATATTGCGGTATATTCATATGAAGTGCAAGAATAGATTCACATGGCTAAATCCTGAAAATATACTATTAAATGGAAAAAATTAAAAACAGATTATTAAAAGAAACACACACACATGGTCAAAGTATGAACCAGGAATAACACAAACAACCTGAAGATGGCAATTGCTCTCGGAAAAAAAGAAAAGAGAGGAAATGAGAGACATGATGGGCTTTATCTGCATCATTTGGCGGGGGTGGGGTGGAGTGGCCGACTTTTTGTTTGTTTAATTTAGAGCATCTGAAGTTGTTTTATCATCTTATAAATATGCATTATCTCCACCATTCTAAATCTGCTCTTCCTTACTGTATTCTCTAACTTGGGGTAGAGGATGGGGGGACGGAGGTGATACAAATTAATCCAGTCAACCAAATTAAAAATCTTGGGTTCAACTTGGACTCGGCTTTTTCTCTTAACCTTATTCCAATAGTCAGAATTAAGAAATCACCACATTTTAACAAGATGATATCTTATATACAAAGTGCTTAGAAAAACATCTGGCTCTCAATAAATATTACTGAGATGGTCATCACCATCATTATCATCCACCATCACTGTCATTAAATCCCTTTCATGTTCATTTGCCCTTTTCAACTCCCATGCTTTGTCTTTAGTCTATGCACTCTGCACCCAACTCAACATTGCATCTGTTTCCAACTCTTTAAGCATCTCTAAGACTCTGAAAAAAGCCACAAATGTCTTCCCAGGACTACATACACTGACACAAAACTTTGTATACAATATTTGGGAAACTTCAAGAAGCTAACTGTGGACTCCCAGTGTATAACCTCTTTTCTGAACTCTCATGCTCATTTCATAATGTTGTTTTACAATGTTGGAGTAAATTTAAAATCCTTTGAGGATTTGGGAGGTGGGCACTGAACAAAGGTAGGTGCCATACTGAATTCCTTAGTTTAGTATTCAAAACTCCTGCAGAAGTATGTTCTCCTGATCCCCATACTTTATGTTGCAGCTATGTGAACACAGTTCTGCCTCCCCCAAAAAACTTCTTGAAGTGTTTCCCATCCGTGTTTATGTAGTGGATGTAACTCCTTCTACCTGGAATATGACTCTGTCCTCTATTCTCTAAGAAATACCTATTCTTCCTTATAGACACAGCTCAAACATTAGCTCCTGTAGGAAGTCCTTTCAAATCACTAAGCATAATGCTCCCTTAGTACTCTGTACACTTTTCAACCCCCACTGGGAATCACTGATCTAAAGGATTAACTTTCCATCCTTGCTTACAATGATTAATCCAACTCCAGTTTCCCTGTCCTCCTCATAAATATTGTATAACTCATCTTTCTGGAAACACTATCTCTGATATTACACTTCAGAACATTCTGTATATAGGAAGCAGGGCCAAACTCCAGTTTCATTTTTAAAAAGGGCTGAGTCCCAAGGATGTGAACATTACTCCAATTACACTGGCTTTAAAAAGTAATATTTTTTTTCTGTTTAAGGAGACAATTCATATTCAACTACAGGCAAATACCAAAAAATGGAAATAAAAATCACCCATAAAGTTACCATCTATACCAAAAATAGAGGTATATATTTGGTATTAAATAAAAACAAAAAATACATATATAATCAACTCACATTTGTGCTATACATCATTAAATATTCTCTTTATTCACTTTAAATTATGATGATCATGTTCTTATGTTTTTAAATAATGGTTTCTCTTTTGTCTTTCTCTTGTTAATCTCTCTTTTATTATAGGAGTAGAAAATTCAGAACGGTAAAGGGAAAATCATTTTTCTCCCTCTACAACATCAATATAAATATACATTTAGTAAAATATTAGATTAGAACAAAAAAGAATTTTTTACAACTTCAAAATAGGTTAACTGACAAAGTTATAAATATACAAAATCTAAACACTTCAATTTCTGTTAAGAGTAATTTGGCAGTATTTATCTAAAGTACATACACACACATACACACACACATATATATATATACACACACACGCACGCACGCACACACCCTCTGACCACAGGAATTTATCTTCTAGTTATGCTTGCATATGGGAAATAACACATTGTAAAATGGATATCTCTGAGTATGCAAGGGTTATTTATAAGACATTGTCTGTAATAGCCAACAACTGTAAGCCACCTCTATGTTTATCAAAAAAGTAACTGATTTAATCAACTATGGTAAATCCATGCAGTAAAATACTCTTCAGCTGTAAAAAGGAATGGAGTTCTTAATGAAGCAATATGAGAAAATCATGCAGCAAAATATAAACTACATATACCATACCTATGTGTAAAGTAGGCTGTCATGTAAGTAAAAAAATAATAATAATGGTAAGGATGAATAAAATGTGTCTATATGACTTACTTATGCATTAAAAATGTCTGGAAGGATAGGCCTTGGCTGGTGGCACAGTGGATAAGGCGTCAGCCTGCAAACCCAAAGATCACTGGTTTAATTCCCAGCCAGGGCACATAACCAGGTTGCAAGCCAGGTCTCCAGCCAGATCTGTGGCTGGAGGCAGGTGAAAGGCAACAATAACTGATGTCTCTTCCTCTCTGCCTCTCTCCCTTCCCCTCTCTCTGAAAATAATAAATAAAATCTTTAAAAAAAAGTCTGGAAGGATAAACAAGAAAAAATAGTAGTTATTTGTTACAAAGGATAGAAACTGAATAAAGAGGGGTATGAGGGAATCTTTTGTTTTATAGCTTTTTATACATTTTGATGTTTGAAATGTGAATGTATTGCCTATTCCAAAAACTAATAAAATAAAATCTAGTGTAATTTATTACATAAAATAAAATAGAGGGTGAGGAGGAGAGAATACCCAAGTTGCGCAAGGCGTGTGGTTTCCTAGCAACCAAACCACACCCAATCTTCCATCCCCTACTTCCGAGCCTGTTGGGTGATGCCCTTTGAGATAGGGCATGAGAGGGACAAAGAGGGAAAGTGGAATTGCCTGACCTCACAAACAAAGTTCTGTATTTGACACTGATGTCAAACGAAACTAGACATATACCATTGTGTTTGTATGTGTACAAATGTTCTTCTTCTAAATGTAAATATTTGGCTTTTGTTTCATCATTTCCTCATGTTTAAAATTATGTACACCAGCAGACTAAGGAGAGGAAGCAGCCTAGCCTCTTTTCACCCTGGGAAAGCCTGCTCATTGAGCTTTTGTCCCATTTTTTATTTTTCCTTCTTAAACTTCCTCAGGGTATTCACGTTAACCAGTCTTCACTTAGACACAAACATGAGATGGGGCTAGTCTTAGATGACTCACCTTGGGCACTGCACTCTTCCCAGGGTAGGTATCTTAACATAACAGAAATTTACCCACAAGAGTTTCTCAGGGCAAAGCCTCCATTCTGGTTTTAATTTTAGTCATCGTTGAAAGACAAGAGATGGGAATTTGTTGTCAGGAAAAAGAAGTTAGGTGTTAAAAAAAAAAGAGCATGAAGGAGGACTAACAAAGTCAGAATTGCCCTGGGGAATTCACTTCTGCTGGCAATGTAAAATATTGACTTAGTGTCATGTAGCACTAAGGTTATCCAGGAACTGACAGGAAATATTTAGTGTTCCAAAGGTGCATGCTCCAGGGCTAATATTAATTTCTATGAAGAAGAGTTGTTGGGGAGACTCAATTCTGCTCTCCTTTGCTGGAGTCACTGGTTACATATCTTTAAAATCCTGGAATAACACTTCTGCTTTAAAGCTACTTTTGCAGCATGACATGAGTAGAAGGAGCCACATCCAGGTACTGATTGGTTTGGGAAGAAGGAGCTAGGCTTAAGGAGAGGAGTCCAACATGTCCTTTATTCTCAGATGACGTGATCATCTATGTTAAAAATCCTAAGAGAGCCCTGGCTGGTGACTTAGTGGATAGGCACTGGCCTGTGAACCCAATGGTCGCTGGTTCGATTCCCCAGCCAGGGCACATAACCAGGTTGCAAGCCAGGTCTCCAGCCAGGTCCGTGGCTGGAGGCAGGTGAAAGGCAGCCATACATGGATGTTCCTCTCCCTTTTTTCCTCCCTTTCTGCCCTGTTCTCTAAAAATAATGAGTAAAATATCTTTAATAAAAAAAGGAAGGAAAGAAAGAAAATCTTAAGAGACTGATTTTCTTATACTTGATTTGCTTCCAAAGGAATGGGTTAATGAAAGGACACACATGGCCAGGAACTGGAATTGGAAATCCCATTGGGACAGGCCAGTAAGCCAGGGTAAGTAGAATAGAGTTAAATAATGTTTGAATACAACAACAATAAAATTTAAAAAAAGAAAAAAATAATAATAATAATGTTTGAAAATGTATTATTTATTTATTTATTTAAGGTTTTTTGTTTGTTTGTTTGTTTTGTTTTTTGAGAGAGAGGGGAAAGGAGAGAGGCAGAAGGAGAGAGACATCCATGTATGGTTACCTTTTACCTGCCTCCAGCTACAGACCTGGCTGGAGACCTGGCTTGCAACCTGGTTATGTGCCCTGGCTGGAGACCTGGTTTGCAACCTGAGTATGTGCCCTGGCTGGGGAATCGAACCAGCAACCTTTGGGTTCACAGGCCAGTGCCTATCCACTAAGTCACCAGCCAGGATGAAAATGTATTTTTTAAAGGCTGTAAAAGATCACTTATGTTCCATAATTTAATCATTCTCCACCAGTTAATTGAAGTTGTTTATAATTTTTAATATTACAAGCAACGTTGTGAAGGAAAACACTACTTAACTATTATCTTTCTGATGAGTTCTTCAACATAAATTCTTAGCATCAAGTATGCTATAGTACCAAGGAAATGTAAAACAATATTAGAAGGATCTTATAACTATGCTAAAAAATTAAAATCTTCTAAGTCATTTGATATCATTATTTATGACCCTCTCACTACCAACTCAATCCTCAAGGGATATGGAAATTAAATAGGTTTTGACTTCATTAAAGTGATTTGCTCCTCAGAAAGTTTACATCTTAAAAGCAAAGGTCCAATTTTATTGGCAGTGACCATTTAGAGATTGTTAATGTGTGTGTGTGGACATATATATCAAACGTCTAGCCATGTCTTAAGAGCTACATAAAGCTACTAGGATTTACTTACAGATATCCATTAAATTCTTCAGAAGGTTTTCTCCAAATAGTGACATCTCTCTAGAAGTAGAAAAATATATACAATGATAATTACAAAGTGGAACCCTGGATATAAAACTGACAATTTCATAAGTCTAGAGTATTAGTCTTTGCATTAATACCTATGTAAGCCTTGGCTGGTGGCTCAGTGGAAAGGTGCCAGCCTGCAAACCCAAAGGTTGCTGGTTCGATTCCCAGCCAGGACACATAACCAGGTTGTAAGCCAGGTCTCCAGCCGGCTGCACAGCTGGAGGCAGGTAAAAGGCAACCATACATTGATGTTTCTCTCCTCTGCCTCCCTCCCTTCCCCTTTTTCTAAAAATAGTAAATAAAATCTTAAAAAAGAGAAAAACCTATATAAATATTCAGAGATGCATAAAAGTTATTTACACCATCAAATGATCCATGTTTTAATTTCTCCTGTCTCCTGAAGTTCTTCACATTTCACTTAAATTACAGACCTCCAAAATAAGACTTTTCAATAGTTTACTAAGACCCAAACACTACAAAGATTCAGTGATGGCACTGTCCCGTTGGTCTTTATTAGTATTTGCCTTATTCCAATCTTATCTACTTACACATTTAGGCTAAGACATTAGCAATGCTAAATATTTCATTCTGAACTTGCTCATATCTTTTAAAATATTAAACAATTCACATTTATTATGACATTGGTGCTTTAGTCTCTACATTTTTTTCCTGATCATTTCCCAAGAAATTCTGAATATCAGAATAGCTAAAGCACTTAACCAGAAGAGTCCCAGGTTCTGGGTTGGCTCTGGGAACACTCAGACATGTGGTAATTGGGGCAAGTCACACTGGTAAAAAACAAAACAAAACAAAACAAAAGCCAAAAATATCCTAACTGGTGACCTTCACAGTTTTGTTGAAATATTTGAAATTCTGCCACTATTCCAAACTATCAATTACCATACTTCCTCAAATTGACAATGATACATTTTACTTGACTTAAGAAGCTATTCTTGAAGATGTTCATACAAACAACCTAATCATAAACCTACAAGAACTGGAGGAGCAACAACAAACAAAGCACAGAGCAAGTAGAAAGAAGGAAATAATCAAGATTAGGGCAGAATTAGATGACACAGAGACTAAAAATACAATTCAAAGAATCAATAAATCCAGGAGCTGGTTCTTTAAAAAGATAAATAAAATCAACAAGCTTTTAACCAGACTCATCAAGAAAAAAAGAGAGAGGACACAAATAAACAAAATCAGAAATGACAAGAGGAGAAATCACAACCGATACCACAGAAATACAAAGGACTGTAAGGCATTACACAAGAAATTTGACAACCTGGGTGAAATGGACAAATTTCTGGAAACCTACAATCTACCAAAACTGAATCAAGAAACAGAAAGTCAGAATAGACCAATAACAACTAATGAAATAGAAGCAGTAATAAAAAAAAAACTCCCAGCACACAAGAGCCCTGGACTAGATGGCTACAAGGCGAATTTTACCAAACAATTAGGGAAGGGTTAACTCCTATCCTTCTCAACCTATTCCAAAAAATCAAAGAAGAGGGAAGACTCCCAAACTCTTTCGATGAGGCCAGTATTATTCTAATTCCAAAACCTGGTCAAGACACAACTAAGAAAGAACTACAGGCCATTCATTATCTCTGATGAACATAGATGCTAAAATTCCCAACAAAATATTGGCACTGGATCCAGCAATTAAAAAGATCATACACCATGATCAAGTGGGATTCATCCTAGGGATGCAAGGATGGTACAACATTTGCAAATCAATAAACATAATACACCACATAAACAAAATGTGGAAAGACAAAAACCTTATAATCATATCAATAGATGCTGAGAAAGCATTTGATAAAGTAGAGCACCCATTTATGATTAAAAAAAAACAAAAAAAAACAAAAAACACACTCAGCAAAATGAGAATAGATGGAGCATACCTCAACATAATAAAGGCGATACATAAGAAACCTGCAGCCAACATCATACTCAATGGGTAAAAACTAAAAGCCTTCCCCGTATGTTCAGGAATGAGACAAGGGTGTTCATTTTCCCCACTTCTATTCAATGTCATTTTGGAAGTTCTAGCCATAGTGATCAGAGAAGAAAAAGGAATCAAAGACACCCAAGTTTGAAAGAAGGAAGTAAAAGTGTCATTATTTGCAGATGACATGATAGTGTACATAGAAAACCTGATAGACTCCACCAAAAAACTATTCAACCTAATAAGCAAATTTAGCAAAACAGCTGAATATAAAGTCAATATTCAGAAATCAAAGGCATTTTTGTATACCAACAATGAAACATCAGAGATAGAAGATGTAAAACAAATTCCATTTACTATAGCAACAAGAAAAATAAAGTACTTGGGAATAAACTTACAGAGGTAAAAGACCTGTACTTGGAAAACTACAGAACATTGAGAAAGAAATTAAGGATGATACAAGTAAATGGAAGCATATACCATGTTAATGGATGGGAAGGATTAATATCATTATAATGTCCATACTACCCAAAGCAATCTATAGATTCAATGCAATCCCTATTAAAATACCAATGACATATTTCAATAATCTAGAAAAAAATACTTCAAAAGTTTATATGAAGCCAAAAACAATCATGAGTAGCCACAGCCATCTTGAGAAAGAACAAAGTAGGAAGAATCACAATATCAGGTATCAAACTATACTATAAGGCGACTATAATCAAAACAGCCTGGTACTAGCATAAGAATAGACATATAGATCAAGGGAACAGAATAGAGAGCCCAGAAATAAACATAGGACTCTTGGTCAATTAATATTCAACAAAGGGGAAAGAAGCATAAAATGGAGTGAAAATAGCAAGTGGTGTTGGAAGAACTGGACAGGGACATGCAAAAAAATAAAGCTAGACCACCAACTTACACCATATACCAGAATAAGCCCAAGATGGATAAAGGACTTAAATAAAAGCCATGCCACCATAAAAGTCCTAGAGGAAAACATAGGCAATAAAATTTCAGATATCCCACAAAGCAATATTTTCACCAATACTTCTCCAAGGGCAAGGGAAATAAAGGAACAAATAAACAAATGAGACTACATCAAACTGAAAGTTTCTGCTCAGCTAAAGAAAACATCAGCAAAATTAAAAGGGAACCAACTGTATGGGCAAACATATTTGCCAATGATACATCAGACAAGGGTTTGATCTCCAAAATATATAAAGAACTTATACAACCCAACACTCAACACCAGGGAGACAGACAACAAAATTAAAAAATAGGCAAAGGACCTAAACAGATACTTCTCTGAGAAGGCCATACAAAGGGCCCAAAGGCATGTAAAAGAATGCTCAACATCACTAGCTATCAGAGATACAAATTAAAACCACAATGAGATACCACTTCACACCTGTGAAAATGGCCATCTTTAACAAATCAGCAAACAACAAGTGCTGGTAAGGATGTGGAGAAAAGGGAACCCTGGTGCATTGTTGGTTGGGAATACAGACTAGTGTAGCCACTAGGGAAAACAGTATGGAATTTCCTAAAAAAAAAATAAAAATAAAAATAAAGAACTGCCTTTTGACCCAGTGATTCCACTACTAGGATTATTTGTGAAGAACCCTGAAACACCAATTCAGAAGAACCTATGCACCCCTATTTTAATAGCAGCACTATTTACAATAGCCAAGTACTAGAAAAAGCCTAAGTGTCCATCAGTGGATGATTGGATCAAAAAACTTTGGTACATTTACATAATGGAATACTATACAGCAGAAAGGAAGAAGGAATCCCTATCTTTTGTGACAACATGGTAGAACTGGAGAGTATTATGCTTAGTGAAATAAGTCAGTCAGTGAAAGACAAATACCATATTATGTCACGCAATACAGGAGACTAATGAACAAAATAAACAAGCAAAATAGAACCAGAGGCATGGAATCAAGGAACAGACTTTCAGTGTGCAGGGGGGAGGGGGAAGGGGAGAAAGAGGCAAAGAAGGAGAACAGTTTAGCCAAGGAACTACTATAAATGACCCATGGCCGTGGACAACATGGGGGATTGACTGCGGGAGTGGGGATAGAGAGAGTGGGGCAGGGGAGGGCAGTGAGGGGAAAATGGGATAAATGTAATACAACAACAATAAAATTATATAAATAAATAAATGTAACAAAAAACAAAGAAGCTATTCTTTAGGATCATATTGTGATGAGTCTTCTCATAGCCAATATCTGGAGAACTAATGAAAACAGTGCAGGATTACTACATTTCTTCCTTTATAAGATGCTAAAGCACACCCTTTATTAGCAAAATTATCTATCCTATACATCCATCTGAAGTATGGTCCATATTTTTCCATACTATTCTGAAAGTCATTAACTAATTCATTAGACAGAAGATATACCCCAAATATAAGTAACTGAATTAATTTACCGTTTTCTTGGCAACTCGCCATTCATCATCTTCAATACTATGGTACTGAATGAGAGTGTTTTTAAGTTTAGTTGCAAAAGCAGCAGCATCAGGCAGGCTTTCCATTGGCTTTTTTCCCTGTGTACAGAGACCAAGATTAGCATCAGCAAACACCACAATTTGACGCAGTGGGGATTCACCTGGGGAACTATAATCATCTAATCAGAATCTCTGAGAATAGGAATTGAGAGTAGGTGTTTTTCCTAACAGCTCCCAAAGTGAGGAACACATAGTCAGGAATGAGAATCACGTATTTTCAGTTATTAAAATCACTCATATAAGAAATAAAGTACAATTCTATTTTCCCTTTCTAATAAAAGAAAATAAACTAAAAAATTCTAGGTCACTTAAAAAAATTACTGTTTCCAGAACATAAAAATAGTAACCAAGTCAAAAGCTCTTTAAAAATTCCATAGATTTCAGCCACTGAAAATTTTTATCTTACCATCCAAAAGATTTAGAACTCATTTTAACAAACAAACGACAACCAGAACTGGAACCTCTCCTTACATCCTGTAGGAAAGGGTTACAGAACTCGGAACAACTTCAAAAATTTTAAGAGCTCCATAGGTTTCAATATTTTCTTGCATTTGGTGAAGTGTTACAGGATTCACTTAGGTAACTGTAAGGAAGAAGGTCCTATGAAGAATTTTAGAACCACAAGTACAACAAAATTAATGACTCATAATTTTTTAAAAATTTTATTGTTGTTGTATTACATCCATCCCCTTTTTGCTCCCACGATTTATAATTTTAAGGGAATAATTTTAACTATATAAAGAAAGTGCTCTATCATTAATAATTCCAAACAAGGGACTACTCAACATTACTTTTAAAGGGAAATGATTTCTAGCCTTTAAAGGTAACAAACTTAATATAAAGGAATCTATAATGTGATGGTTTTAAAAACACTGCTACAAGTTGTTTGACATATTTCCCATCAAGAGATGGAATCTGGAAGCCCTGGCTGGTGGCACAGTGGATAAGGAGCTGGGATAAGGTGTCGGCCTGTGAACCCAAAGGTCACTGGTTTGATTCCCAGTCAGGGCACATAACCAGGTTGCAAGACAGGTCTCCAGCCAGATCCGTAGCTGGAGGCAGGTGAAAGGCAACCATACATTGATGTCTCTCCCCCTCTCTGCCTCTCTGCCTACTCCTCTCTCTAAAAATAACAAATAAAATTTAAAATAGAGATGGAGTCTGTGACTCTGCATAACTTCCAGGGAAGGTTAGAAAAGTCTATAGCTTCTGTAGGTTTCTTTAGAATGATTTAGGAACTTCTGATCAATGAGCAAGCATGAAAAAATCTGGCTATCCTGAAGCTACATGTGGAAAGACCTCAGGGAAAGAGGCAGAGAGAGTGAGAGAGGCACCACTCCAAGGTCCCAGATCCAAAACTCTACTTAGATAACTTCTGCCTAACTGGTACCTCTTGCTTCCCTCAGTGCTTCAGTCTTCCCGTCTTAACAATTCACTATTAAAAAGATAATTGAGCCCGTTGCTCCAAGCCCAAAACCTTGAAATCACCCTTAATAAGAATCAAGAGATCCCTAAACACAGTCCCTTCTCCCATTTACCTGCAATGTTCTTGTTCTACCAGTTCTCTTTCTGTTCCTCAAATCAGCCAAGCCTGTCAATGACTTTGAGCCTTTGTGCTTAGGATTTCTCCGCCTGGATCACCAGATGCAAATCTGGGCCGACCACGCTTATCACTGTCTGAAATTAAATTGTTCATGCATTGATATACTGTATTCTACTGTTTGACCATCACATCCCCAACTAACAGACCAGGGGACTTTTGCCTGCCTTATTTGCCAGTCTATCCCCACCAACTAGAACATTACCTGAAACACATTAGGTCCCTAATCTTTGTTGAAGTGTGTGGTGGTGTGTGTGCTTCAAAACAAGAGTTATTTATTTGGTTTTAATTTTACCTCTTTTGGTGCCATCATCCTCTCCAGTAAAGCTTAAAGGACAAAAGGCTTTGGAGGAAAAGCTGCCCATTTACAGACTCATTAAGCTACCAAAAAGTAGATGAAAAAAATATTTAAATGAATTATCAAGCCTCTATGAAAATAAGGCTTCAATTTTCAACTACACATGCATACATCAATATCACTTTTGTTATATTTTGCAGTAGTTGTTGCTGTTGACAAAGATTCCCTCCTTAGTCTCATCTGAGTCCTCTTTTTGACTAAGCCTAGTTCTTGGGCTTGTCCTTAGATCCCTTAGTTCAGTTTTAGTAAGAACTCTGCTAAATAAGTTTAGCAAAAAATCCTTCACCCTTAAAAATTCCTCATTCCACCTTCGATCTTACCACCCTGGCCTGCCTTCAGCAAGAATTTTGATTTAGCCAGAATCCCCCTTATCCCTACTATGTTTCCTCTTAGTAATTTTCCATCCAGTGATACCTACCCTGCTCCTTAACTATACAATTCAACTTATCCTTGTTGTACTCAGAAGAAAATCCAGTTCTACATTGCAGTTTCCATTCCTCATTGCAATAGTTCTTGAATAAGGTCTGCTTTTACCACTTTAACTTCTGTCTGCATAGTTCTCCTTAACTGTTCTTAGATGTTAGATTTAAGGGCCCACTGCTAAACAGTGTGAGTCAGTCGGTCTGTTCTGAAATCTGGGTTCTTTGAAAAGCCTCACCGATCACTGTCATCCAGCCAGAGTTGAAAACCATTGATTGAAAAACTAAAGGTGACAGAAACAAGTTAATGCTGCAGTCAATATTTAAATAGCACAAAACAGAGTACATAGGCCATTAAAAAAGAAATATGAAATGATATAGAACCATACGGGAGGAAAAAACTTTTCCTCTACTCTCTTAAGGTTTTAGCTCCAGAATCAGTAAATTAACTGACAAAAGATAAACAGGAGAAAAGGTACACAAATCTTATGATGTTAACATTTTAATTTTTACCTGTACAGAAGCCTTCATAAAAAAAGTGGAGACCCAGAGAAGTACTTAGATGCAGGGGCTTATACAGCATTTTAATCAAGGGTGATAGATTGCGGAGAAGTGGTAAGACAGAGGAAAAGGGGTTGGGCTTCTAGGGGTGGTCAATTATGGGGATTAAATATGAATTACTTCTAGTAAATTATGGAAGAAAATAGAAGATAGTGCTATTTTAGTAAAGTTTGTACAGACCATCTCAATGCTAACTTTCTGACTTCAGTGATAAGAGTTAAACTCTTCCATAGCCCTGGCTGGTAGCAAGGTGGATAAGGCACCGGCCTGTGAACCCGAAGGTCCCTGGTTCGATTCCCTAGCCAGGGCACATAACCAGGTTGCAAGCCAGGTCCATGGCTGGAGGCAGGTGAAAGGCAACCATACATTCATGTTTCTCACCCTCTCTGCCTCTCACCCTTCCTCTCTCTCTGGAAATAATAATAAAATAAATTGTTAAAAAAAGAAAAGAGTTGTCCTCTTCCTGGTGTAGGACAGAGGAGATCTTTACAAAGGAAAATTTCTGTCCTACTTTTAGGCAGATAGTGGGAAGGAAAAGAGCTCTTTTTTCATTTGCTGCTGCTAACTGCCTTTAGCTCAAAATAATCCTTATTCCAAGTAGCATATTTTGGGGTGGCATATCCCTTCAGGAACATGGGAAAGTATATACAGAAAATTCAATAATAGAAAACTTAGGATCTATGTAAATGGTGTAAAGTGTATAATAAGTACAGATCCTACCCACAGACTAAAAGTGAATGAGCTCATTCAAAAAGTCTGTCAATCAGGAATATATCCCATTTCCACTCAAGAGACTGCCAGCTGATAGCCCGTACAATGACCTTATTCAAGAAAATGTTATAAACAAACATAAGTCCTTAGACAAGACTTACAAAAGAAATTTCAGTTATCTATTACTGGAATCATTATAATTAAACAATACTTTTAAAACCCAAAGGTCACCTGTTAGGTTCCTGCGGTTGGCAGGTAAGAGAATTTTTAAAAATATATTTGATAGAAATCAAAGATGAAATAGAAAAGCTACTATTATCATAAACATCATCTCTGTGTAAATTGAGCACACAAAATGTAAGCAATAAAAGGTACCTATAAAGATGACAATCTGAATCTTTATGAGGCTTACCTTAGTAATCATTCACTCCTACTCATCAGTAGAAAGTCCCAATTCCTTACTTTGGCTTATGGGCTCTTTCATGAACTGGCCAAGCTTCACTGCCTAATTTCTACTCTTCTTTCCTGGATTCCTCTAAAGATTATGTTAGCTTCTCCTCCAATGTTTTTTCACAGCAACTCTGTAATGTAACTACACACTTATCATCTCCCATTTAACTATAAGTCTTTTGCAACAGGAAATATGACTTGTTTTATATTATGTCTGGCATGCAGTAGGAACCCAATGAGTATTTTAAATATAAAAAATGGATGGACAGTAAGCTAATAGTCTCACCTATGGAAGACCTCAAGATATCTAAAGCAGGCCCATTTATGCTAATCATCTTTGAGCTTCTAAGACTAAAACTTCCATTACCATAATGAAACACAACAATTTGTTAGAGGTCTACTATCTTATTTACAAGCATCTAATAGTACATGCCAGGTCTTAGAACTATAAACATGGATATAATCCAGTGCTTGCACTCAAAAATTGATTTATTCCACCCTTCAAGTAAACTTTTAACTGCAACAATAACAAAAATTAAAACTCCCGTCAATTAGTTGAGTCACTTTGAAAGGTGATGGAGCAAGAGGTAGAAAAGGAAGAGAACAAAGTATAAATTTGGAAAGCTTTCTTTTAGCCAACAGAGTAACCAGGCAGATAATCTGTGCATTAATTTTTGTTCAAGATTAAATCCAAGGGGAATAATGGTTACTGTCTAAATATCTGTGTGTGGGCAGGCATGTCAGAAGATCTGCAGAAATGTATTCCAGAACCAAAAAGGGGAGTAATGGGGTTATCAAGGTCTTGGCACTCTGCGAATATAACAGAGTATCACATTAATTGAAAGAAAGCATACCCTATGCCTTATTGCAATCTCCATCTGTGGTGAATTTCAAGAAAATGTTTTAAATACTACCCTGAACTCTTTCTTACTAATTTTTTTTATTCCCTTTCTTGACCCAGTATCAGGAAATTCTCCAAATCGATCACTTACATTTCAGAGAGAACAGGTACCACTTAACTTTATCAGAATTCAACAGATTTTATGTTCTTGGAAGTTTTATTACACAGTGCTGAGTAATGTCCAACTTTATTTTTTCCTTACTTTAGCCTTTTTGTTCATATTTTCTATGTCCATGTCTTAGAAGGGATCACCAGTGCAGATAGTGGGTGCCTTCATAGAGTGGGCAGCCTTTCCCAGTTAAAAATTTTTGATAAGCACTATAGCCTTTAATAAATACATCCCCAATTTTTATCAAATATATGTCACAATGAAATAGTCATAGGTTGTATTTTAAATACAGAACATAATAAACATCTCAACTTCTAATAAAAAGTGAATGCCATAAAAATCTGTTTGTTCTTATGGAGTATGATTAAATCATAAGTCACGTGTTAAAGACGCTCATATCAAAATCAACCTTCCATTAACCAACAGATATGAGTTTCATTTATGTGAATAGCTTCAATTTAACATGCCCTAGATTTCCCCCCAAATCACTGGGCAAACCAAGGCCTTGTAAATTAAATTTTGTACCTAGCAAAAATTTCAACATCTGCATGATTTCCAATCAACCTTGAATTGAGTGCAGTAGTTTCTCATTTTGAGAATGGCTGTTGTAGGTAAGCAACAGGGAAGCCTACTTCTGCAATGTGACTAATGTTCCTCTGTTTTGGGCTTATTTTAGTACAAGATTTACATTGAGATTTTTTACAACACTTATGACAATATCAAATTCTATGGATATCACAACTTTAAGTTTACCTTCCAGTTAATGTTCATGCTTCTAATGCTCTAATCCTTTATTTAAAATAATAAGCTAATATTTTTTAAACATTTACTATGTGACCGGTCTTATGGACATTTTAAAGTGCATTATTTCATTTAATCCTCATAAAGAACCTTAGGACCTGATCTACAATTACCCCCATTTCACAGAAAGGAAATGGAACAATAGGGAAATGAGGTCACTGGTCAATGATCACACAGCTAGTGATGAGCCAGACTTTCAACCCAGCGCTCCTGTCTTCAGAGGGTAAAGGTCTATTACTCAAAACGCTGAAAGCTGACCACTAGCTAGAAGAGACTTTCCATTAAAAATCTGCTATCATTGAACTTGTCATATTTCCTCCTGGCTTCTGAACCCCAAATAGCCCAGCTAATCTTTCTTAATGATAAATTAAGGATAATAGTAACACTAATTTATTGAGGAATTACACGAGTTTACACTCAGCACGGAACTTGTAAGATATAGAGAAGGGCAAACGTAGGTTTACAGTTGTTCATACAGAAAATAATACAATAATTAACTAATAATATTTGCATACTCACAACTGTAAACCCATCTTTGTCCCAAGCTGTTTAATAAGCATTGGAAAAAGCTGTCTCTTATCATCAACGTCATCTTAGTCAATGCTTAATGTGAGAGGACGGGCCCTCTGTTGTGTGCGCATTGACTAAAAACCAGGAAGCATGGTGCCCTTCGCAGAGTGCGACCTCGTCCAGGAGCAAGGTTATCAGCGCCCCCTCCTCATTTAACAACTTTAGAAACTGAGGCCTCATCAGGGTCCCAATCCTCAAGCTGGTGGGCAGTGTGGAGAGCCTAGGTCACTTCCAAGTCGCCCCCTCCCCTCCCTGGGCCTGTTTCCCCCTCACCAGTGAGGTCCACACCCGCCTGACTCAGCGGTGCGGAGCCCACGCCCTTCGCCACGGCCTCCCTCACCCCACACCCAGCTCTGGGGAAACCAGCCGGGCTGGACGCCCGCCAGTCGCCCCCCTCCATTCCACCTCATTTCCGCCGCTACCCGATGCATCTACAAGCGTACCTGAGAAGCAAGGAGGGGTACGGAGAACAGAAACCTCCGGGCGGTTCACGACTTAGCGTGGGGTGGGCCGCACTCCCCCGTAGCCTGCAACACTGCCGTTCAAGCTCTCTAAGCATCTCTTGCCGAGGCTGGGCGGCGGCAGCCAATGGGCGTCAAATCAATGCAGGTCTCAGCCAATTGGAAGGCACCAAATTCTTCAGGGGAAGGCGGGCCAACCACCCCCCACCCCCACCCCGGCACGCCTCCCGGACTCTAATTAGGTGTCCAACTGGGCTAGTAGCAGAAGTTGGACCCAACAAAGTGTCTTTGCTTGGATTGGCTGGCGCGGCAGCGTGCGCACTGCTGATTGGTCTCTGGGACATGGAATGATTCCGCGTGTAAACTGGCAGGAGCTAAACGGGCTTCCCCGAGGGTGTGGAGTTTGCTCTGAGTTAGGCTGGGCGGGGTGTCCTGCGGGCAATTCCCGCCTGGAGAAATGCAAACTGAGAGAGAGAGAGAGGGAGTGGTGACTGTAGGGTATTGCGCTAGCCTGAACTCTTCTCAGCTATCAAGATCTAGTACCACACAGCTGCACCACCCTCCCCGGACCAAAAGTGAATTAAGAAAAGGTGCCAGTACCCAGGATGACGTGGCCATCTGCCTCCCACTTCTCCAGACTTAGAGTTGAGAACATTATACGAGAACGCACGTAAACAAAGTGACTACCACAATGTGAATTCTCCTCCTGAAATAAGGGGGTTCAGAGGACAGGCAACTTTATAAGTAGACAAGAGAGGTATGGTTGGTGGCTTTAGCAGCCTGCTTTTCATCTATTTGAAGGTAGTATTTCATCCAGTGGCTGTGAAGTCATCCATCTGATGATCAGATATTTGGCAAATCTGAATTCTAAAAATCAGGTGTTTGCAAATTATATTTACCAGGATATGGAGCTTGAAAACGGACAATAGGAAGGAATGCAATGCCAGCTATACCATTAGTCATTGATAGATTTGCAATGAAAATAAAAATAATAAATTTTAAAATTAGCATCACTAAAAGAATCACCATACACTACTTACTAGTTATTATTGGCAGATTTTTTAAAAATCTTACCTCAATGTTTACATATAAAAGGAATAATTTGGTGATTACTTTTCTATTATTTCACATATAAAGCACACCTACCTTGGGCTGTTAAGTGGATTCAGTAAAATATAAAGTGTATAAAGCTTTATACAAATCACTTTCCCACAACTATCTCAAATTATTACCCACTTATAATGAAAACAAGGACCACAAAAATTGGCCAATAATATCTTTTTTTTTTTTTAAGATTTTATTCATTATTTTCAGGGCAAAGGGCAGAGAGGGAGAAAGAAAGGGAGAGAAACATTAACATATGGTTGCCTTTCACCTGCCTCCAGCTAGGGACCTGGCTGGAGACCTTGTAACCTGGTTATGTGCCCTGAACTAAGAACTGTTTAATAGAAAGTTACCTTAAGGCAGATTATTTTGTTTCTGAATAGCTGGGCTAGAATTTGGTCCAGTCTGCTGGACCTAAACTGGATCTCCTAACCCCTACAAAACTCAATGCATTTCACAAGCTCTCTGTTGGGCACATGTACACAGCAATGGGGACCAGAAATAAAAGGCCTATTAGCTGTCCAGGAGGTTTATAGTGTTTAATGGTGGAGAGGAACAGGTTGTCACAAGCTTGTCAGAGAATTAGGAAATTACTATCTCTTATTATTAGGTTTCAGATGTGGTTACATTGCTCTGCAGTTCTGCATAGTCTCTTGAATCCAACAGAACATGTTTAAGACAAAATTAATCAATAGCTGTGTTTTTGTGTATGTAAGGGGATGCCACATAAGGTCATTACATCACCAGTCAAGTGTTTTTTGTTTCTTTGCCTTTTGCTCTTCATGTGTTGATCTGGTTTTCTTGGTTACAAGTTGGGATAATTTAAAACCACCCTATGTCTGTCAAACTAGAGTGCTATTAAAAGCAAAACTTCAGGTTCAGAAAGAAAAAAAAAAAAAGCATCTGGAGCATTTAATGAGGGCTTACAATGGACCAGGAACAGTTTTGAACATTTTACACTCTAATTCATTTAATCCTGATAACATGCAGCATTATTATTATATTCACGAAGTAACTATAGCATGTAAGACAACTAGCCAACCCCTCCAAAATAATTTGAATATGGGAAAATAAGCTTTCCATCTAGAGTTCAAGTTTAAACTTGACCAGCTATATGGAAGTCACCCTAAACAGACAAAACAGTTTCCCTGACAAGTATATAATATATTTTAGCATACAATATATTCCCTGACTGTAGTCAGACTGAATATATTAACAAAATTTTTTTTAAAGATTTTATTTCATTATTTTTAGAAAGAGGGGAAGGGAGAGAGGCAGAGAGGGAGAGAGACATCAATGTATGGTTGTGTTTCACCTGCTTCCAGCCACAGACCTGACTGGAGACCTGGTTATGTGCCCTGGCTGGGGAATCGAACCTGCGACCTTTGGGTTCGCAGGCCGGCACCTTATCCACTGTGCTACCAGCCAGGGCTATATTAACAAATTTAAAGAAAGAATTTCCAAGAAGAAAAATTTAAAAATTCAAAACACAGAAATAATATATCTACAATTTCTGACCAGAAGGTAATAAATATAGAAATAAAAACACACATGCACAAATATCCCCAACTATTTGAAAACTAAAAAACATTAAAATAAATAAAATAAAAAATCTGTCCCAACTCTTTGATCAAAAATTAACATAAACGGCCCTTGCTGGTACGTTTGGGTCAAAACTGCTGAACACATGGGCAGGTGCACTCATAAATCATCCATCATAATATAGGCAAACACTTCGAAAGAGTCTTCAAAAAAGAACAAAAGATCATTGAAGCCAAATGCAGCCTCTCATATCACCACCTGCTTGTACACGGACACAGCTGGGTTCCACCTAGTGGTGGAAGCTTGCACTACAAGGGGTCCAACCTTCAGAAGGTAATTCCAGTCATTTGTTTGGATCCCACCTCGTATATTTTAGGAGAATACATGTACAAAAATTATACATTTCTCTTTTTTTAAACTTTTTTTTAAAGATTTTTATTTCATTATTTTTAGAAAAAGGGGAAGGGAGAGAGGCAGAGAGGGAGAGAGACATCAATGTATGTTTGCGTTTCACCTGCCTCCAGCCACAGACCTGACTGGAGACCTGGTTTGCAACCTGGTTGTGTGCCCTGGCTGGGGAATCGAACCTGCGACCTTTGGGTTCGCAGGCCGTCGCCTTATCCACTGTGCTATCAGCCAGGGACTACATTTCTTTTATTGTTACAAATATTGCAAAGACCCAAAGCTGTGCTTAAATGAATTTCCTTAAGGCTGACTGTATTTTCTACATTTGGGTTCCATAAAATTCTCATACCTTTTCAGTAAGCCTTCTCCATGTCTTGGATGGGATTCTGTTCCTTGTAATTGATCCCTGACTCACAGAAGCACAATGCCTGGCCCACCCCTTCCAGGAGATTTTGTACATGCTTCAACAAATGAATTAATATCAATGAGGATATTAACTACATGCTCTTGTCAAGGAAAACGGCAGTTTACACAACTTGTTAAACATAACTGAGCCTTCGTTTCCTTGCCTGTGATATGTGATTAAGAATTTCTCCTTTGCAGGGTTGTTGTAATTGCTCAAGACAGTGGCTGCAGAGGCTGGCATAGTCTGGGCACTGCATGGGCACACATATGATGCTAGTGAGGGTTGGGGAAGAACAGCTGCATGAGAACAGGAGTGAGATTAGGGAGTAGAGGTCCCTAAATCTCCCACTCATTTGCATTATGGGAGTCATTCTTAAAAATAAAGATTTCAAAGTCTATTCTAAAATGACTAAATCAGAATCTTTGGGGATATAGGTCTAGGAATGTGACTTAAATGTTTAATGAGATAAAATTAGACTTGATACACATCTGAGAGCCCTTATTTTCTTGGGTCATGGGTATCAGAGAATATGGGAGTGGGGGATAAAACCACTTGTAAAAGAACAAAGTATAAGAGAATTCAATTGGATCAGAACCTTTGGGGTTTTTTTACGGTCAATTACTCCTCCAGAAAACGAACTTTGTTAACCAAAACTCAAAATAAGTGCAAAGAGATTGTGCCATAGTTTGCCTTCTACAAACCTGCCCTTATGTTTCTACTATCACATTTTCTCTCTTAAAGGGGCAACTTGTATTGTGTTCGCATAAATGTGTCAGTTATTAAGGGCCTGCTCTATGTCAGAAATAATCCTAATATATTTACCTTCACAATCTAACTACTTGTTGTTCTTTATCGCCTTCCCCCTTTTCTCTCACAGAAATAGACCCCTACTTTTCATCTGGGCACATCATAGTTCAGAGTAGCAAGACATTTCCCACACACCAATAGCTGGAGCTCTGAATTGACTTGGACCCTGCCAATCAGATAGATGTACTTATAAGACATTTGCAAAATATAAGTCATGCTTTTGCTGCTTCTATAATTGCCATAGGTTTCTATTTCCCAATTCCCCACCCAGTTAAAAATTTCTTTATTATCTTGGTGGTTTCCATAGTTATCAAAATAGGAGCATTGGTGGCCCCACTATGTTGAACTGTTCTCAGGATACCTTGACTATTCCTTCAGTCCTCCAACTGAGTCTCTAAGCCATAACAAAACCCGTACTAAATCCCTTTCCAATTAAACTAGCTAAAATGCATTCTGTTCTCTGCAAGTGAACTCTGACCAATATAAAATTTAGAAGTGGAGTGTTGACCTAGATATTTATGTATGTTTTCTTGGCTTAACAGTTCAAACTGCAGATGATGAGGACAGCTATAGCAGTGTGGAAAACTGGAGACCCTTACATTCAGCAACAGAACATTTGATAAATGGTTGCCTAAAATAACTTGGAAGAGAGGTTACATGCTGATGAAGCCTGTAGCTATAGGTAAATCATTGGAAAAGTTCATGCTGGTGTAGGTTGGTTGCTTCTGCCACTTTCAGCAAAGCTTTACAAGAGAAAGATGATCTAAATCCAGCTCTAGTCTGTCTGCAAAGAGAAATGATGAGACTATACCTCTGCTAGGGAAAGGACAGAAAATCTAAAGTGATGGCAGAGAATTTCAATCTATGGTAGAGAATCTAAAATATTTGTGAATGTAATAATTCGTTACCTCCCAGTGCTGAAAAATTCAATGTGTCTGTACCTCCATACGGAAGTTAAATATGAAGAGTGTGCTCTAAAGGAGCTTAGGGCCCCAAGTATTTACAAGTACCTCTGCAAAGCATTCTGGACTAGACAATGAGGATCAAGTCAGCATCATAGATCAGATTAAGGGTGCTGCCCTACCATTCAATACCCTTATTTTAGGGCATGATAGATCTGCTATAACAAAGTACCACAAACTGGGAGGTTTAAACAACAGAAATTTATTGTCTTATGGTTGAGCGGCTAGAAATTGAAGATCAAGGTGTTGGTTGAGGGAGAATCCAGTGGTTTATTGGCCACCTTTGCATCCCTTGGGTTGTGGACATTTCACCTTGATCTCAGCCTTCATCTGCACATAACATTCTCCATGTGCGCAGGCTGATGTTCTAATCTCCACTCTAATAAGGACAACAGTTGTATTGGACTTAGGCTCACTCCAGTGACCTCACTTTAACTTCATTACCTCTGTTAAAGATCCTGTCTGCAAGGAAGGTCACATTCTGAGGTACTGGGGCTCAAGAATTAAACATATTTTGGGAGCAGGGAGGCACAATTCAACTCATAAACACCACCATTGTGTTGAAAAGAGGTGTGCAGAGCATAGTAGCTAATAATTGAAAACAGGTCTTCATGTCTAAATGGGATCTTTGGATATAGTTCACACACTGAAACTGACCAGAAGGAAGACTGGCAATCCATTCGGTTTATGAAGAAATTCTTTACCAGAGAAACCATAAACCTGGCCTGCCAACGCCTGACTGTCTGAGCACAATGAAAATTTAAGTATCCAAATCTGCACCAGCGAAAAAGAGGATGTGAAAGTTTTATAGCTCCAAGAAGGGTAGACTCTCCCATGCCCAATTTAGATGTGGTCAAGGAAGCTAATGGTCAAGGAAGAGCTTCCAAGAAAACCAAGCCAGTAGTCATGGAGATGAAAGAGAAACCAAAGACTGTTGAATGGAAATTACCCAGAAAATTATAGTAGTCTGTTGCCCAGGTAGAGGTCTCTGAAATTTCTGCCCAGCACAATATTATTTCTAAAGAGAACTTTTTATTACAGTTACCCTGTTCCTATAAATGGAAATGGGTCATCTATGGTAGGCTGCTAGATGTCATTCAATAGCTGTTTTTATCCATTTTTTAATTTATGGCAATGGAATCCCTTATGTTTTATCCAGACACAAGACCACATCAGATAAAGACTGTATTTCTGAGTTTCTCATGCAGCTACAGTTCTGCTTATGAATTCGTTTCTGCCAGTTAGATACCTTTTTGAAATATTCAGAAGGCAGAAGGCAGACAGAAGCAGTGTGGAAGCCTCTGGCTTGCCTGTAGTGGCTGCTTGACTAAGGAGGCTTTCCTGATTGTGGTAACCACTGCAGCTTCCCAAGGGGAAAGATAGCTTCCTGAAGAAAAGACAGTAGGTGCTTTGGTGGCCCAGTTTTGTGCTATGCTCCTCGGATTTGTTTTTGAGAGCTTTAGCTATATCTGTCTGTATCAGTCTCCCTTGCAATTCTGTAGGGAATTTAAGACTATCTAGCAAATTCCTCTTCTACTTAAACTAGCAGAGAGATTATTTATTGAAACTAATGTGTTCAATACAGGTTGGAATTATTTTCCCCATTCTATGGATGAAGAAACTAGGCTTAGAGATAGTAGTGAGGTGGTAAACGGGTTCTCTCGGAGGAAAGAAGTGCACCTATTTGCAACGTTTACTGGCATTGGGTAAATTCTCCTATTATGGCTGAATTAAGTCTCCAAAGGTTTAACAGCCTATAGGCAAAACTGAACATTTGACAATCGGCTCTCACAAGCTGGCCCCTACTTCAACGTACCACTGCTTAGAGAATTTAAGTAATTATCCCAAGGTACCAAGTCAGTAAGTATGTAATTAAAAGATTGAAAATGGAATATTTATTTTGCCTGAAAAATCATTTTACTTTATCAGGAGAGTTTTTGACTGCTAAAACAACACTGAACAGAAATTTAAAACAAGCATTATAAATGCCTTCAATATTTACACTTCAGAGACATAATGAGTATTGAGATAGTAGGGAAGAAGTTACAGTATATTAAATCTTTAGGTTGAATTTGGATGGGTAGTCATGGCCAATATTTTATACACAGACATAAAAGTGTTTAAATAACTTAAGACCATTCAAGTTGTAGATGGTATTTTAAAAGTGAGAGAAATAATTCATAAATTGATAAATTTAAATTTGGTGCTTCTTAGAGGGAGGAGGGACTAAATGGTAATGGACAAAAAATACAAAAAGATTAAATTAAAAATTTATAAAATAAAACTAAAATAAAATTGGTAATTCTTGACTCTTTCCTGTGTGACTTTGTGTTGAAGGTCATTATCAACTGGCCTACTAGAAAATTCCTGAAGACCACAAAGTGAGTGGAAACTAGGCTTTCTTCAAGCATATTTAGATGATCATAGTATTGCTTTTTGTTTTTTTTTTTTCTTTTTTTTTTTTTGCTTTTATAGTATTGCTTTTTGATATTCACAAGAAATAGAGGAACTGACAGTGTGTTTCTCATTTCTCTAGATCAAGTGATCAAATAGGTTTTGCTTTTAGACATTACAAGATAACAATAAATGTGTAATAAAAAATAGTTCTTAAATTTGAGGAAATAACTCAAAAGGTTAAAACATTTAAACATTTTAAAGCTAATAGAATTTCTTATAAAGTAACATAGAGTCATATGAATCCCATTCTTCCTTAGTTATACTTGTTTCAAAAGCATTTTCCCTGGTTTTCTTCCATTATCTATGAAGAAATACTTATTGAGTAATTAGAAAATATTACTATTTGACAAGTGAGAACAAATACTGACAATAAATATTTAAAAAACAAATATGAAGACACAGTTTTGTCTAAAAATGCCACCCCTTTAAAGATAGTTGATTTTAATTGCCACTAACTCATTCACTAAGTGTGATAGATTCTTTTTGTTTTAATATTTCTTCCACCTATCCTGACACCTCCATGGTTCTGTCTCCACCATAGACCCATAGACTCATGTTTGTAGTATTATATTAAAGTCCTAATAGTATGGAATTGATTTCCTACTTTCAGTCCTTCTCAATTCAAATTTATCCTCTACATTACTTTCTAATTTTCATAAACCACTCCTTTATAAGGCAAATCCTTTCCCATATATTAATGGTCTACAATGACTTGTTAAACCATTATAGAAATTCCTCCCACTTATAAAGAACCTAAATGCCCAACAACAGAGGATCTTAAAATATAGTTTGGTGTATCAATAAAATATTATGCAGTCATTAAGAATATTAGAAAGCCCTGGCTGGTGGCACAGTGGATAAGGCACCAGCCTGTGAACCCAAAGGTTGCCGGTTCAATTCCCCAGCTAGGGCACATAACCAGGTTGCAAACCAGGTCTCCAGCCAGGTCCATGGCTGGAGACAGGTGAAGGGCAACCATACATTGATGTCTCTCTCCCTTCTGCCTCTCTCCCTCCCCATCTCTCTGGGAATAATAAATAAAATCTTTTTTTTTTTTATTTTTAATTACATATGTTTATGTAACCCATGGATCAAAAAAGAAGTCAAAGGGAAATCAGGAAAAAATTTAACTGAATTACAATAAAACAATAGCATATGAAAATATATGGATATAGCTGAAGCAGTAATTATGAACATCTGTATTTAAAACAAAGATCTTTAGTCAATGACATCAACTGCCACCTTAAGAAACAAGAAAATTTTCAAATTCCTTAAAAGAGTCAAACCTACCTGACCTATTCAAGAAGAAATAGATAGCCTGAAGAGCCCTATATCTATTAAAGACATTTAATTTGGAGTAAACCTTCCCATAATGAAAATTCTACTTGCAGATTCCTTTACTGGTAAATCCTAACAAACATTTAAGAAAAAATATTGTCATTTTAGCCAAATCTTTCAGAAAATTAAAGACCTCCAGCTCATTCTATGAGGCCAGCATTATTATGATACTAAACCCAGGAAAAAGATTATGTAAGAAAAGTATGGAATGATATCCCTCTTGGACAAAGCGACAATCCTTACCAAATTTTAACAAATCAAATGAATACTGTATTACATCATTGTAACAGAGTAGGTCAGACCAGAAATCATTGGAGAATGGGGGAGAGCCCAGTCCAGGGGAACCCCAGTTTGCAAAATCGGTGCTCTCCTTCCCATCAAGAGAAGGCAGGGGGTGGGGAGAGCTGCCAAAGTGGCAGAATGAAGCAGACAGCATTCTCCGAGGAGCGCCCACCAGAGGGCAACTATCAACTATAAATAAGGCTGCATACCTTGCGCCAGGCAGCTGAGCAGGCACATCACTCAGCGGAAGGGAGCTGGTGCAGAACTGTGACTGGAGACTTTGTCCCCTTGTTAAACATGGCAGGCAGAAGAGGGGCAAAGGCAAGAGTGGCTGATGCTGGCTTTCATTGGTAGAAAACCTGGACACTCCCACTGGCTTCTATGGCACATGAGATTCTGGGAAAGGACTTTGAAACAGAAGGTGGGCAGAAGCTCTCTCTCTTGGTTCTGGCTCTCTTAGCTTGGGCTGGGCACTGATGCGACTGCTGGTGGAACTGACAGATGCCAGACCCACCTAGGTCTTAGGGCCCACATGATGGAAGCCAACTTCCTGGAGGCAGGGTCCCATGCTAGGATATTTGCCTTTCGGGGCTCCAGCCTTTGGGATGCTAAGACCAGTGCAGCACAGCACATGGATCCTGGACTACTTCCACTCTCCTGGCCGAAGAGCTGCACATGGAGGCCTGAGCTGAGAAGTTCCTTACAGATGGAGCTTCCTTTGCTTGGCCATCTGGAGTGATCTGGCAGTGTTTGAGAGGGGGAGGAGGGGGGAGCTGCTGCAAGATGATGGTGACTCTGAAACCCACAAGTGCATACTCCGGAGAGGATGGAAACCTGATTTTATGGCTGGCTTAAGCTCCAAAAGGCCATATAAACAATAATGGAAAATTTCCTTGGTTTACAATCTTCAGAAGCAAGGGAGAATCCCTATCTTGTGGAAGAGAAGTGTTCAGAGCAGGAATGTTCCCATCCCTCCAAATTGAAAACCCTGTAACTAGAAACCAATGTCCCTTCACACAAGTTTTTATGGTATGTGTATACACAGTGGCAAGCAGCTGGACCCCATGCCACCCAGCTACATCATGACCAAGTAAGGCTGACTTCAGGAATGCAACATTAGTTTAATATTTGAAATGTAACTCACCATGTTCACAGACTAAAAAATAAAAACAATATAATCTTCTCAATAGATGAACTATTTGACAAATACTTGACATCTGATCCAGATTTAAAAAAGGAAAAAACAAAAGGAAACAAAAAACCCACTCAGCAAACTAGGAATAGAAGGAATATCCTCAACCTGATACAGGGCTGTCAGGGTCCCCCTTGGGAAGGTGTCGGGGCATGGAGCCCCACGGAGGCCAGGCCAAGCCTATAAGACCTGACTGGGAAGCCAGGGAAAGTTGGGTGTATATGGGCCTGGATTCTTTAGCTAGGGGACCCCTGGTGTAAATCTGGCCTTGGGAACATTCCATACTTCCTTTGAAGTCTGCCCTGTGGCCTAAACTTCCTTGACTTGTGTATTGCACCCGAAAGAGATGTTAAACCTTAACCCATATGTAATCTCACCCTCCCTAAAATTCCATGGGCCACCTGGAGTTCTGGTGTCACCATGTCTAACAGACCATAACCTGAAGCGGATTGTTGCATTCCTTCTAATGTTATCTAAACTCAACAACTCCCTTTCTTTTGAATATTCTTCTGTGGTAATGATTTGTGGTATGTTAAGTGCATCCCCAACCTTGTATAATCAATAAAAACCTTTGGAATGGGTCATCAAGGCCTTGTCTACCAGACAGTGGCCAGACTTCTCTCTCCTAGCACAAGCTGCCTGGGAAGGCTCATTTCATTCGTGGCACCGGGGGATCTCTGCAGGTCCAGGGTCCCCCACACAGGGCCACTATGAAAACTGTACTGCTAACATCATACTTAATGATTAAAGACAAAATTCTTTTCACCATGATGAAGTAACAGGCAAGGATATGTACTCCTACCATTTCTGGGCAACATTGTATTGGTGGTTTTAGCTAGTCCAGCCAGGCCAGAAAAAGAAATAAAAGATATCTAAATTAGAAATTTCTTTATTAGAATAAAGAAATGATCTTTATTCACAGATGAGATGGCCACCTATCTAGAAAATCCTGTGGAATCATATATCTAAATAGTTATTAGAGTTAATAAGTTTAACAAGAATGAAAAGATCAATATACTAGCATCAAGCTATTAGAAATTGAAATGACCCCTATATTTGACTCTCTCATATTTTATCTCTTAAAATAATCTAAGATTTCTCATATATTGTATTATCTGACTCTAAGAGTATTTAGTTAGAACTAATATTTGAGGGAAAATTAAATTTCCAACTGCAAAGCTCAAGTTAGGCCACTAGGTGGCCATAAAACACTAGATATGATTTTATCAACACCAAGAAACATAATTTTAAGCAATGTTCCAAATTTCACATTTACTTGCATAATTTTTAATTTCTCCATTCTCAAATGGGGAGGAAGGACAGAAAGGGAACTCAGAGTCAGAACTCTTCCTCTTACAGTCCAGGGTCCCTTGGTCAGGGGTGATGGTATTTGGGGGATCCCTTCAGGTGGCTGCACACCCAGACAAGAAGCTGGCAAGAAGCTTGTGTTCTGTAAGGGGCACTGCTTGCCTAACCTGTGCACTCTAGATGAGGGGATCATTATTTTTCCACCCCATTGCTGCCTAACAATAGGGGAGTGATTCTTTAACTCCAGCCTCCCTCCGGCTAAGTGTTCCATGGCTAACAGCAATGCTGTGTGTGGTCTGACATGATAGGGCATGGGCATCAGAGACTCATCCGAGCAGCCTGTGCAAGTTCAAGGGAAGGGGTATTTGGTACCCCTAAGTACCAAGGGGTCAGTGCTCTAATTTGCAAATGCAAAATATTTTTAGTTTCTTAGTTTCTGTGCCTGAGGCTTTTAATTATTCAGAATTAAAATACAGAGTCCACTACTGGATTTAAAGTCCTTAAATACCATCTCCCCAAGATGACTGCCACTTGCCATTTGTGTAATTGACCAGCCTCATGCATTTAGGCCTGTGCTTACAGTTCTCTAAGAGTTAGTTTTCTTCTTTAAAATGGCAGACATATACTAGAAGACCTTAAGATTTCCCATCAAGAAAATAGAAAAGACTTTAGTGGACACTGGAGAGATCTAATCAGAGATCTAAAGAGAAAAGAGAGAGAATTCTGCACCTTTAGACTCAATGTGAGAGTGCCACGGAACAGAGACTACTTTAGCTGGCTGGGTGAGGCATTGGGGGTTACACAGGTGAGGCTTTGAAATCAGCTTGGGACTTAAGGGCTGCTTTACAGAGGAGGTTAGACTTGGTCTGCTAAATTAAGTTATTAATTCATGTTTTCTGCCTAATTTTTCTATTATCCTTATACCCATTTCATACAGCCAACTCTACCTCCTGGTCCCAGGCAGGGTAGGACCGTGGCAGGGTGGTTTGTGTTCAAACTTACTCACCTAGGAGAGTATATGGAGGAAACAGAGGGAAATTAGTAGTAAAGGGGGTTTGAGGATGTGGGTCTTGAATAAGATTCCTTCAGGCTGCGAAGAAGAGTGGAAAACAATTGTGCGATTCTCAGAAGTGCACCTAAGTGCCCTTCGGCTTTGCTGGGGGGGTGGAGGTATAAGATTCTCCAACACAAGGGCTCACAAGGTGTAGTGTAGTCAGAGAGAACTGTAGCCTTGAAACAGAGCCCCTTAGCCTATTCAGGTATGAGAGGCTCAATGCCCGCCTCCAAAAAGCGTAACTCCCAATACTAGCATTTGGTGAAAAGGAAAGGAAATGTTTATTTAAAAATTATACAGGTTTAGATGAATGGCAGTTTCCTGCCATTAAGTCCCACTCCCTACCTAAAACACATAGTCCTGCCTCTGCCTGCCAAACCAGGCCAGTTTCAGAACACACCAGTCAGAAGTACCATCTTTCAGAAAAGCAGAAGTTCACCGCTCAGATTTCCTGGCAGCTCCCACTTATCCATGTTTGATTGGGGAGGTACCACCCATGTCAAGGTGTTTCCCAGCTCTTAGTCCAGGACCATGTGGCACCTTCTTACACACCAGACTTCCTGGCTAGCTGGTAGGGCTCTTCTACATCCTTTCAAGCTCAAGGCCCATCTCAAGAATGGCTGTGACTTTATTTTTTTTAATCCTGACCACAGCCTGTGATGCAGTGCGTGTGGTGACCAATCCTGGCTACTCACAGAATCTTGCACAGGCCCCGTAAGCTGTTTCATCACTATTCCATGGCCAAAGCCCCTCCCATCTTCTTGGTAAGGAGGAACTGCCCTAGCTATTTGCATAACTAAGAAACTAGCTACTAACCATTGATATGCAGAGTCCTCTCTCAGAAAAGCGACTGTGCTCCCCTGAGTCCCAACCCCCAAATTCTGAGGCATCTGTCCACTCTTTTACAGCCCCACATATGCAGCAAATGTACGTACCTACATAGTAGAATACGATGCTTCCAGGTTTTCACTAATACTGTGTTGTCTGCCTGGAAAGGTCTTCCTTTCTACTTGTTAACTTCCTATTGTTGGAGCAAAATTAAACCCAACCAAATTAAAGAGTCAAGGTAGACTTTATTCAAAGCTATTGCAATAGAGGAGAGAAACCAGAACTAAGGCTAAACTTAACTCCACTGAAATAAAGAGCAGAAGGGCTTTTAAGAGTGAGGTGAGCTAGCAAAAAGGTACTGAAGGATATTAGAATGAAGTTAATCTATTGGATGCGTACAGCACATTGAGTTATTTCTAAGTTTTGTGAAAGTTTTTCTCTGTGACTGGGTTACCTATGATAGCAGTAAGATTCTGCAGTAGCCTCTTGCAGAGATGGGGAGATGGGGGCCTTATTTTCCTTATGGTTACATTTCAAAAGGATGGCTCCTAGGTCCTTGAGAAAGAATAGTCTTGGGTTGTAAAACTGGCAATGGTTTTTTAAGAAGATTTGCATTTCAAAGGGGCTGTGAAAGATTTACAAAGGCATGTTTTCTAACATAAATTCTTTAAGAAAAGGGAGGCCAGAGGCCTAGAGTCAAAAGCAAGACCTTCTAAAGTTTAAACTGAAGATTTAGTTAGTATTCCTCTTTAAATGCTACTTTTTGTCTCTGGTAATGTGACTCATTTCCTAATTTTCTTTCCTCCATCTCCATTTTTTTTTAACTCCAACATCTATAGAAATTCTGATTCTTGCTCATACAACCCTTACCAGTATATGAAACTAAACTGTGAATATTGATTTTCATGTTTAAGATATTTGAGACAAGGACAATAAAGACATACCTTTTTTTATTGCACTTTGCTTGATTGCATTTTGCAGATATTGTGTGGATTTTTTTTTTCACAAAGTAAAGTTTTTTGACAACTAGTTACCAAACGAGTCTATCAAACCATGTTTCCAACATTTTCTCACTTCATGTCTCGGTCACATTTCGGTAATTTTTGCAATATTTCTAACTTTTTTATTATTATTATATTGGTTATGATTGATCTGTGATTAGTCAGCAGCTATCAACATTGAGGCAGGACTCTCACTAGCAAAAAGATGATCACTTACTGAAGGCTCAGATGATGGTTAGCATTTTTTAGTAATAAAATATTTTTAATAAAGGCAGGAATATTTTAATGCTTTTGTGCACTTAATTGACCACATATTACAATTGTTTATATAGACTACCATTTTATTGTAGTGTAAACATAACATTTCTATGCACTGGGAAGCCAAAAAATTCATGTGACTCACTTTACTGTGATAGTCACTTTATTGCAGTGGATTAGAACTGAATTCTGAGTATCTCCAAGGTGTGCCTTGTATCTTATTCTATCAATTAGTGCAGTGATGATGGCTTTGTTATCAGACAGGGGCCTGGCTCTGGGTCGGCCTGCCTAGAGCCAGCTGTAGTGTGTGGGTTCTTGACTTTGTTTAGGAAAAATTTCACAAAATGAAGATACATTTACTAAAGCTGGGACAAGTAAACAAGGAGAGCCTTAGTTTAGATGAAGCATCAGGAGCGCCTAAACTGGGCTGCCATAGCTCACTGGGAAGTCAGAAACAAGGGGCTTTAGGGACTGGAGGGGATTAGCCTGGGAAAGGCAGCCAGCTGGGCCAGCTGCTCATTCATTGCCTTAAAGTTTAGGA
>PVIW01001005.1:91896-353242 GCA_004026585.1 Noctilio leporinus | reverse complement strand
GGGGAGGGGGACAGAGGGGAGCAAAAAGGGGATGGATGTAATACAACAACAATTAAAAAAAAAACAAAAACCTTAAATGTAAATGTGTTAAAAAAACAATCAAAAGACATAGGGTAGCTGAATGGATAAGAAACCATGACCCACATATATGCTGTCTACAAGAGACCCACCTGGAACCAAAGATCAACACAGACTGAAATGATGGAAAAAATATTTTCAGCAAATGGACATAAATAAAAAGCTAGGATAGCAATACTTAAATCAGACAAAATAGATTTCACAACTAAGGCCATAAATAAAGAAACAAAGAAGGACATTTCACAATACTGAAGGACATCTTCAGTATTACGAACCCTTGTAAGCATACATGTACCTAACAAAGGAGCACCCAAAGTATATAAGAAAAATCTTGGAGGACATCAAGAAGGATATCAATAGCAACACTCTCATAGTAGGGGATTTTAACACCCCATTGTCAATAATGGACAACTCTTCCAAACAAAAAAAAAACACCAAAAGGATAGTGTGGCGTTGAACAACACTCTAGATGAAAGGGACTCAATTGCTATATACAGTCCTTTGATCCCACTGAAGCAAAATACACATTCTTTTCAAATGCACATGGAACATTCTCAAAGATAGATCACACAGTAGGGTACAAAATAAGCCTCCACAAATTCAAGAAAATTGAAATCATACCAAGCATCTTCTCAGATCATAGTGGCTTACAACGAGAAGTGAAACTCAAGGAAATATCTGAAAAACATTCCAATTGATGAAGGCTGAATACTATGCTATTACGTAATGAATGGGATAACAATGAGATCAAGGAAGAAATAAATCATAAAGTTTCTGGAAATAAATGAACATCAACACACAACAGTCTAAAACCTATGGAACACAGAAAAGGCAGTCCTGAGAAGGAAGTTCATAGCAATAGATTCCTACCTAAAAAATATAGCAGAATCTCAAACAACCTAACCATACAGCTACAAAACAAGAGGAAAAATAACAAACAAAGCCCAGAATGAGTAGAAGGAAGGAAATAATCAAGATCAGAAGAGAATTAAATGACATAGAGACTAAAAGAACAATTCAAAGGATCAACACATCCAGGAGTTGGTTCTTTGAAAAGATAAATACAATTGATTAACCTTTAAATACACTTATCAAGAAAAAAACAAAGGACCCAAGAAAATAACATCAGAAACAAATGAGGAGAAACTGATACTAGAAAAATAAAAAGGATTTTAAGTAATTACTACTAACAACTATTTGACAAAAAATTTGACAACCTGGATGAAATGGACCAATTTCTGGAAATACATAATCTCCTAAACCTGAATCAAGATGAACCAGAAATTCTGAATAACCTAATAACTAGTGAAATTGAAGCAGTAATCAAACAATTCTGGGCACAGAAAAGCCCTGGACTGAATGGCTACACAGGCTAATTTTATCAAACATTTAGGAAACACCTAACTTCTATCCTTCTCAACCTATTTCAAAAAATCCAAGAAGAAGGAAGACTCCCAACTCTATCTATGTGGTCAGTAGTACCCTAATCCCAAAATCAGGTCAAGACATATACTAAAAAGAAAATACAAGCCAATATTGCTGATGAACGTAGATGCTAAAATCCTCAACAAAATATTGGCAAACAAGATCCAGCAATAGATTTAAAAGATCATACACCATAATCAAGTGGGATTCATCCCAGGGATACAAGGATGGTATAATATTTGCAAATCAATAAATGTAACACACCACATAAACAGAGTAAAAGACAAAACTCATATGATTATCCCAATAGATTCTGAAAAGGCATTTGATAAAGTTCAGCTAAAGAAAACACCAGCAAAATTCAAAGGGAATCTACTGTAATGGAAAACATATTTGCTAATGATACCTCAGACAAGGGTTTGATCTCCAAAATATATAAAGAAATTATACAACTCAACACCAGGAAGACAGACAATCCAATAAAAACCTGGGCAAAGGACCTGGACAGATACTTATCCAAGGAAGACATACTGTATAGAGGGGTCCATAGGCATATGAAAGGATGCTCAACATCACTAGCAATCAGAGAGATGCAAATTAAAACCACAATGAGATACCACCTCACACCTGTCAAAATGTCCATCATCAACAAATCAACAAACAACTGTTGGTGAGGATGCAGAAAAAAGGGAAACCTAGTGCATGGTTGGCAGGAACACCAGTATGGAAAACAATATGGAATTTCCTCAAAAAACTAAAATAGACCTGCCTTTTGATCCAGCAATTCCACTGCTGCGATTATACCAAAAGAGTCCCAAAACACCAATTCAAAGAACCCAAGCACCCCTATTTATAATATACAAGTCCTGGAAACAGCCTAAGTGCCCATCAGTGAATAAATGCATCAAAAACTGTGGTTCATTTACATAATGGAATGCTAGGCAACAGAAACAAAGGAACT
This sequence comes from Noctilio leporinus, assembly GCA_004026585.1. Taxonomy (NCBI): domain Eukaryota; kingdom Metazoa; phylum Chordata; class Mammalia; order Chiroptera; family Noctilionidae; genus Noctilio; species Noctilio leporinus. Next base: position 350,778 of record PVIW01001005.1, on the reverse strand, counting down.
CCAAACTTTTGAGACAACATGGATGGAACTGGAGAGTATTATGCTTAGTGAAATAAACCAGGCAGCAAAAGATAAATACCATATAATCTCACCTAATATGGGAACATATTGAACAAAACAAACAAAGGAGCAAAAAACAGAACCAGAGACATGGAAACAAGGAATAGGATGATAGTGACCAGAGGGGAGGAGTGAGGGGGAGAAGTGGGGAAAAAGGGGACAGATCTAGTCAAGAAACTAGTATAAATGACCCATGGACATAGACAACAGGATGAGGACTGACTACAGGATAAGGCAGAGGTGGGAGGCAATGCAGAGATGGGGCAGGGGGAGAGGGATGGGACAACTATAATAAAACAACAATTGAAAATAAAAATAAAAGAAATGTGGTCTTTGCAGATGATCAAGTTAAGACAGAGCCATTAGAATGGCTTAATCCAATTCTGTAATAAAAGCAGAAATTTGAACACAGAGACATAGGAAGGTGAAGGCAGCTAACACATCTTCAACAAGGGCACACCAATGGTTTCCAGCAAATCACCAGTGGCTAAGAGAGAGAAGCATGTAATAGATTTTATTCCACAACCCTTGGAGAAAACCAAACCTACTGACACCTTGCTCTCTCACGTCCAATCTCCGTAAGAGAGAAACAAGAAATTTATGTTATCTTAAACTCTCCTGTTTTTGGCACACTGTGATAGCAGCCATGGAAAACAAATATGTGGAACCTTGTAGGTATCTTAATTTTCTATTATTAAGTTAAACATAATAGAATTTAGCTCTTAAAGTTGATTTGAAAAGCAAATGTGATAAAGTGATGTAGCGTGATTAGTCCATGTTAGATGCTCAAAAGAAACAGCTGTTCTCTCATAAGGACACCAGGCCTCAATGATCTGAGCCCTCTTAGTTCTAATCCTGCTGTACCTTCACCATTTTTCCTAACAGTTAGAAATTCTAATCTGAAATGTAAAAATGCAGTACAGTGTCATCGTGAAAATGAGTGTAATGCTATGATAATAGTTCTGTATTAATTACTGCTTTAAATTTTGCAATGCAGTAAAAGCATGGACTCAATTCCACTAATACTTGAAACATAATTGGGCCTTAATTACAATATTAGCCACAATAGCAATTTATAGTGTGAGAGTATCAATTCAGAACAACCAGAAGCATGAAAGCTTAAGATGTAATTCTACCTGGAAAACTCTTACTCATTTTTTTCCCTACTCATCTTCTAAGACTCAAACTGAGTATTACCTGCTATGAGAAGTATTTCCTAATCAATGAGCAATCATGCTCAAGATCTGAACCCCACGCCCACACTGAGAATCGAATGGCAGGGCTTCCTTTCTGCTCTCAGGTCTTAATAACTCGTCAATAAACCTGGATGGCAATGTAGTGCATGCCTTTTCTGTGTGAGTGCTGGACGGCAGAAGCTGTCTTTTTCATCTTCAAAAGCCCTGTCACAAGCTGCCACATACCTAATAAATAAAAGAATATTGCAGTTTTGTTATGGTCATTAAATATTATTCTTAAGGTAGAAATATAACAGGAATTCCCATTTTTATTTCCATTTCCATAAACCTGAAATAATTCAAATGTCCCTAACAGGCAATGATTGGGTGGCTGCCTTTCACTATTAATGTTGCCTTTTCCTCCTGACAGAGTCTTCTCTGTTGACCAAGTGAAGTCAAGAGACATCCAGAAGAACAACTAACTACTCTCCTGATTCTTTTCTCTTCATTAAATGACCTGCCCCGCAACTACTGTTAGGAAATAGCAGCTAATCAAATCAACTGCTCCTCAGAAATGGGTATGAGACACTAGTCTCTTCTCTAAAAATTTTTTTATTGATTCATGAGAGTGCAAGACCTCAATTTGTTGTTCCATTTAAGTATGAATTCAGTAGTTACTTCTTGTATGAACCCTGACTGGAGATCAAACCGGAACCCATAACCTTGGCGTTTCCGGATAATGCTCTAACCAACTGAGCTACCTGGCCAGGTCGGACACTAATATCTTAACCAGCTACACTGAACTGATGTCATGTACATTAAAGATCAACTGCATACAGAGAAGCCCAAAGAGAGGGCTAAAGCCGTAATCAAAAATAGTAACTAACAACACTTCAAATACTATTGAGGCCTTCCAGAAGATTCTGCAGACAGACAGGACTTATTCCAGGCTCAGAGGTATTGAAATTATACAAGTTCGAGTATCCCAAGAATAATACTGTAACATAATCAGAACTAGGATATGAGCAGAATTAACTTTGATCATGAACAGGAAAAAGGGGATCAAGGGAAACCAAGTAAGCCCAGCAATCATCAGGGGAGAAGCTACGGCTCCTTGACTGGGGAAGGGAGCAAGGGAGATGGCAGGGGTGGTGGAAATGTTCTGTGTCTTATAGGAACATGGTGGTGTGGATACACCTATGTAAAATCTATTAAACTGTGTACTTACTACTTGAAAACCTTACTATAGATATGCCATACCTTAATGCAAAGCCTTAAAAGTTCAGCACTGTATCAATAGCTGGCTGGAGGGAGCTAGGAAGACAAATTATTTACCCATCCATTTGGGCCTTTTGGCCCTTTCAAAGCACCAAAGGTGTGGGAGAATACATGGGGTGTCTATATTTTACTATACATTTAGATGAGAAGAAATCTCAGAAAAGAGACCACTCCCTGAAGACTGAGCAACAAACAGAACCTGAATATAACTTCCTTTGGACTTTCACACCCCCACACCGAAGGTATAAACCAGGTGTCATCTGATCTTTCTTATAGCAAACAAATTGATGCCTTCAGAATTTGAAGCATTAGCTAGAGAAGTGTCAAATATATGAAAGCAAGACAGTGAAATTCAGAATACAGATAATCACAAATTACTGATTTTCTTTACAGAGCAATTACATTTATAAATGAATACAGTCTATATTAAACCAAGAAAAAGAAAAATGACCTTCAATGATGTCAAGAGTTCAATCAATGTACCCAATGAATGCACACTAACACCGCCTTTTGTCAAATGGTATTGAAATTGGAAAAGCACAGGATTTAAAAGACTGTAAGCTAAATAGCACTTTAAAATCAATGTGTGTCATGAACTGAGCTTCCTGGCTACTTTGGGTAGATCCTTTATGCTATCAACAAAGCAATATGCAAATCTGACAGACAGAAGGCAATTTATGAACACGTAAATACAGGTGAGGTATTTTCCTTATGGCAAAAATCTACCACTAAATGGCAGTGTATTTCTTTTTCTTCTCTTTTGTATTTTTAAACTCAAGTAATAAAAATAAATAAATAAACAAACTCAAATGATAAGAAAATGAAAGGCAAACCAAATGTACCATAACATAGAAGCCAGTTCCAAAGCTTGGCTATTTGTTCTTTTACAGAAAAGTGGTTTTTATTCTTTAGATCATGTACCTACCCCAGCAGCACAAATTCTTTTGTGTACATACATTCCACTACTTTAGTTTACTTATACATTATACATTTGGTTTATTGTACTAAATAACACAACACCTTCTTCTAAAACATATGAGTCGAACTAAAATATGAATGCAGTAAAGAAAAAATAAATATTGTTTTAAAATTCATGCAATCTTTACCACTTGCTAATAATTTTCAAAATATAATTTAGGTGAGTCCAATAATGACAAGGGACTTAAAAGCATGTATCAGAATAGTCTTGATCATTTATAATTTTCATGTCAGAACTGATTTGATCCTCATTAATTTTTACCCATAAGATAGCTGAAAGAGGCCTGCTGATTAATCCGCCATTTGTCTATTTTGGGAGTGGTGGCTTAGTTAAAACACAATATTAATGCATACATTCACTTATTTAGGTCCACATAAAATGAAATTGATTGTAGTATGCTGAAAGCAATGGAATGCTCATGCAGTTTGCCATTCTCATTCTTCCCACTGGATACCTGCCACATAAGACATGTGACCTCCTGGCACATAGACCATGTCAGGGTGGCAGATATCATGTAGATATCAAATATTAATGAAGCTTTCAGGTCCCAAGTGGGCTCCTAGAATCTGAAGAGTTTAACACAATAATCCCAAATCAGGTCTTCTGTGCCCCTAGCTTTGAGAAATTTCAACTTGGTTTGCAGGTACGAGGGAAATAATCTGCCAACAATTATCAGGGAGGCACTTACAGTCAGAGCGCTCCTTCCTTAGCACAGTGGTTCCTCACCCCAGCACAGAGCAGGGTCATCAGGGGTTGCTGAAAGAGCACATTTCTGGGCTTCCACCCAGAAATCCTGATCACATCGGTTCAGAGTAGCTGAGCCCAACAAATCCCATGGCACCCAGTAGGATCTAGTAACCCTACTGTCTCTCTAATCCAAACCAGAATTTGTAGTGGGCTTGTTGCTACCTTCTCGCTGGCTCATGGATGACACTTAATAACTACTTGCTGGATTAATGATCCCAATAGAAAGTGGTGGCCTAATGTGGGGTCAGGAAATCTGGCAAGTGAGTCCCAGGTCTGCCCCGGAGCAGCCCTGCATATGTGCTGCTGCTGACAGGACACCTGTGGTGTTGACTCCATCTCTGGCAGCCAAGCTCCAGTCTTCTCTGGGTAACAATTCCTTCCCTATTCTTATAGGAAAAGCTTCCTCTGGAGCCTTGAATGTGATCCATTTAGACACAGCAGCAAGTAAGTGAGACATTTCCATGCAACACTCAGAAAAGTATTTTATTTTTCACTGAATTTGAACCTAGGAGCATGGAAGGTGAAGCTGCAGAAGGGAACCCCAGGAAACAGGCTACTTCAGAAAGAGGGGCCAGGCCAAGGAGAGAGGCTCCTGATAACCTGTGTTTACTATATTAAATCACCCCTACCCCGGGACTTCTCAGATACGTCAACAGCACTACACTTACACATTGTTCCCAGGTTAAACTTAGATGGATTCTAGAGTTCTCATTTCAAACAACAGTAACATAGCTGTGCAAGCTATACAGTGTCCCTGTTCTTCCATTTCTTTCTATAAAACACCAGGTTACTGGGCTGCCCGGAAAAACCCTGTGAAGCCTATCTATTATATTCTACATATCTCTATATCCTATTTTTTTTCCATAGGATAAATTTATTGTTTTACCTGTTGTACTTCTTTTAACAATTTCCCTATTTAGGTATTATCCTTTTCCTGATAACTGTTGACATTCACTAAACACTCGATACATTTCATTTTTCAAGCTATTGACAGCTTTAACAAAGTCTTTGGTGTCATTTGAAGTAAATAATCAATTATTTCTAGTATATCCCCATTTAACACTTTTATAAAATGTTTTTCAGGGTCCAGCAGAAACAATTCTATAGAAAGTCACATGAAAGTTACTTCCTAATACCCTTTTATGTCAACCAACAAATTTTTGCTGTCCACAAAATTTATCTGAATAGCTCATAAATATTTTTCTTCGCTGTTTTTAATTCTCTTTGATCTATCATGTAGGCTGAGAACTGCGGAATTCATAAAACGTTCCCTGTGTAAGTTTCACCCGTTCTCCCACCAATATGTTATGGTATATGGAGCCGGAGCCCACGCAAGTTCAGAACAGATTAAATCCTGCACATCCCTATCAGAATTACTAAATAAAGATTCACTTGGTTACACAAAACAACAAACACCTTCAAAGTAAACTTTCATTATATGTACACTTCCCTGTAAATGTATCAAATGGGAAGTGCATTTTTACCAGAGTAGGACTTTGAAAATTACTTTTGTACAAACACCTCATTACTTTATTTGGAAATGGAGAAATTCTCTACGCCAACTCACTTTCAAAGCAAAAAAGAGGCTTGCATGATCTGGGGTAAAACCCTCCATTGGCATACATGCTGTTCACAGCCTCTATTTCAAATGGACAGAAGCAGCCTGAGTGCTGAGTTAGCTGCAGGATGCAAAGGGAGACAATGAGACAATTTTCTTTGCCCAGATTCTGTTCTTTAAAAAAAAAATGCTTTTTTAGGCCTTCACCTTCTCTGCCTGTTTCAAGGTTATCAACTTCAAATTCATGTTAAAGCCATTTCTCCTTTTTGATATTTCCACATTGAATTCACAAACTATTCAGTTATACAATGTATCCCCTTTGAAAAGGCCAGAGAGAAATGGGCGGCAGGCCACTTGTTCAAGCTTATCTCAAACTTCCTTTTGCTCAGAGCCTTTAATTGAATGAAAGTTATGTGCCTTCACTGGACCAGTTTTTGAATTACACATCTTCTCCAGCTTTGTTCCTTACAGGAAAGGAAAAAGAACACCTTTACGGATCAAATTAAATGTGACGACACAGCAATTCTGTACGGCAGGTAACTGACATGATTCTAGACAGAGAAGTAAGGACCCCACACACACCACATGCCTACCATTTCAGTAGATCAGACCCGGAAAGGAGGTAAGAAGATCAAGTTTATATGAAAGGCTGTCCCTCCTATTGATACATTACAGCCTTTTCCTACATTGTGACCTTGTGACTTTACAAGAGGTGATTAATAGCTATTATAGTTTTCCATTGAACAAACAGAAAAATTTACTTTCTATTTTTCATGTGTACACTCAGTGGTCAGAGTCTGTATCCTGGGTGAAGTAAGGACACGTACACTCTACACTGTTTTGCTGCTGTCCCCCTCCTCCCAAGAATCAAAGGTAAAAAAGAGCAGAGAAGTTATAAATCCCCTAACAAGCAGGTGACAAAAGCTGTCACCCACCTGAACGGGATTAGTTTTTTGGCTGTGCGTAGACAGTCTTATGTGGATGTGTTTCCTCTCATCTTGGGGAAGAGCTACATTCACTGCCTTCTTTTCTTTTTAAAAATTTAAAGTGGAATTTTTATCATCAGTATATAAATTCATCTTCTTTTCTCCATAAAAGTGTATTATTATGCTAATGTGTTATATTAAATGTGAAACACTCGGAGGTGGCTTGCAGAGTTAAACTGTCTTACTTTCAACAAGCTTCGGAAAAAAAGTTTAGCTTCCCAACATGAAATACAGTAATTAATGGAATGTCAGGTTCCTAATGCGCACATAAAAAATATGAATTAAATTAGCTATGCATCCCACTGTTTTAAGTGCAGACTGGAGTTAAATAACTGTGCTGGCTATTTGCATTCCAGTAAATCCAAACCTGAAATCCAGTTGTAAAAGGCAGGGGAGGGATTGGTAAGGATAGAAAGGGAGAAAAATTTACTGCATTTATAAACTCAAAGGCCTCTGCTGGCATGATTTCTATCCAGGAGGGAGCGGTCCCACCATGCTGAGGCACATGAGGGACTCAGCATGACATCCAGCATTAAAGAGAGGAGGAAACGCTTATTTACAGTAGCTGACAGCTTAACTGGGTAGAAAAGTCTTATGTAAAACTTGAACTTCATGCAAGTCTGAAACTGTGAGCAAGGCATTTAGGGAAACTATTTAAATAATAGGAAATTGGGCATGTGAACCAAGAAAATCCAAATACTCCCTCCATTCTAGAAGCTAATTTGAAAAAACCCGTACAGGGCAATTACACAGAAGTACATGGGGTTGTGTCAGACAGCACATTTTAAACAGGAAGACGATGATTTAAGTTTGAGATCAAGTTTGCAAGCTCAGCAGACACACACTCTGATTCAGAGCTACTTGTGACTCTGGCACTCCCACACAGGGGCCAATAACACTGTCCAGCCCACTTATATCATCCGTAATATGGGATGTTAATACTACCTACTTAAGCACATGTGTGAGAATTAAGCGACATAATTAGCTCAGCACATAATCTTGCACCCAGGTAAGTGCCCAATAAATTAGCATATTTTTCCAATGTACATATCAGGTCTAAAACATCCTTTAAAGAAGGGTCAAAGCAATCCAGATAGATAAACATCTACCACTAAACTTAAGGATAACTTCCCAAAGTTTTTAAAAATATATTCTTCCTTTGAATGAAATCATACAAAGATTTTTACCTGAGAAAACATGACTAGTTCAGACATGAATTCTGAAAGTTTGATTTTTAACAAATCAGCATATGATGGTAAGAGCTCCCCAGGCTGAACATGAAGAAAGATTTGACCTCAAATTGAAGGTAGCTCATAGGTTTAATCAAGCATGCAAATGCTACCTAATAAATGGTGGATGCTTGGCTCCAATCTCCAGAAGGATTAGGAAATCCTATCAGTATCATGGGAAAGGATTTCATAATCAATTAGTGAGGTCTAGCATGAACCCAAGAGATATACTAAAAAGGTTATTTGTTATTCTTTAATATATACTGTTGCTATTCACCCCAAAGAAAGAAAAGGTTAATGGAAGGTGGACAATCACATGGAAGGGAGAAGAACAGCAAAAATCCTGCAGGGTTCATCCCCATGTGCACCTTCAAAGCATGGATAGGGCAGAGTGGATGAGCGTACACAAGAATATCCTTTGGGGGAAACAGCCTGGTATAATCAATCATCAAAATCATCCAATTTATGTCTTGCTCCAATTCCATTCTTACGTAACAGGTTATAGCTGGCCTTCTGCAGAAGATTTATAGAGGGGAGACGGTGCCCTGATGAGGTAAGTGGAGCATCCCACAGTTGATAGCAATGACCTTCAATAATAGCTGGGAGAGGTGAATGCTGGCTTAGCAATCATCTCATTTACAGAAGCTGAGGGAACTGACCACATCTTGAAGAGTTAACCATACTCTAACGAAGAATCTGAGACTGTGCCAGTCCTGCCAGAGAACTGTCCTTGAGAGGACCGAGCTGAATGGTCACTCAGCTTTTGGCCCTATGGCTTGGTCTCATTTCAAAAATACTATCTTTGAATTAATGCAAAGCTGGTCTTCTAACAGGTGAGCTGGAGGGCAATTTTCAATAGAATACCACTAGGCCTGGGGGGAAGGAGAAGCTCAGAACCATGACTTTATAGGCCATGGCCGACTAAGACAAGACCTAACATATATTATTCAAGGCAGTGGCTGAAGAATGATGTTGAGTGGTGAGTGACTATTCCTACTCTACATGTATTAAGGTATTATAACTCAGTACTAAGGGCACGTGCCGAGGTATAGAAAACAACAGCTTCCAGGGACACAATGCAATCAACTTACATATGCAACATACATGTTTCTGATTTGTACAGCTTTAAATCTAAATGATGGACAAAGTGAGGTTGGACTCTACATAATTCATATTGTTGAATTAAAAAAAAAATTCCAGTGTGAAAAAAATGCACCGGTTTCCTTCCTGTTTCTTGGCTAAGGGCTGTACAAACTAACTCAATACCAGCTTTGGAGCCTCCAGTGGGTAAATTTAAATTTCCTTCAGATAAATGTTTTCCCAAATGAGAAAATGCTATTTTTAATGAAACCAAATAGCCTTAATTGGTTGTGATGGGAAGTAAACTCAGAGATAAACACTGCATAAATAATTCAAGGCTTTCCATCTGGGTAAACTTCTTCCTGAATTGGTGAAGAATATTCAACCAAAGACAGAGTTTGTATCATTTGAAAAGCAACAACTGAATCTAACATCCAAATACACAGCTAAGAGTCAAGGTAACATTCTGAGACAACTCCTGTGGCTTTCACCAAATGGTTACCCTTATCTCCTAACACCCAACTCCCCCATTTTTGCAATGAAAGCAAATTAAAACATGCATCCTGGTCACACTCCTTTGTCCTTTCCTCTACCACAGTGTCCTTTAATTTAAAATAATCATTACATTGAGGCTTAATTAATAGATTGAGAAAGAAGCATCCCAAATTTTCAGGACATACATAAAAAGATGCATTAGGTATTAAGGGCTATAATAAACACACAGGAAAAAAAGTAAATAAAGATACAGAAGGGGCCCTGGCTGGTGGCACAGTGGTTAAGAAGCTGGCCTGCGAACCCGAAGGTCACTGGTTCGATTCCCCAGCCAGAGCACATAATGAAGTTGCAAGCCAAGTCTCCAGCCTGGTCTGTAGCTAGAGGCAGGTGAAAGGCAACCACACATTGATGTCTCTCTCCCTCTCTGTCCCTCTCCCTTCCCCTCTCTCTGGAAATAATAAATAAAATCTTTAAAATAAAAAATACATAAGGGTAATTAATTCCAATGGGTGGAAGGGGAAAGCTTAACGGAAGGGATGGTATTTAGTCTAAGCAATGATATATCTGAGATTAGAAGGATATTAACAATAATAACAATAATTATGGTTGCATGTTATTTTTCATTTTTATTAATAGCTAAGATTTCAGATGTATTTACTGTGTGTACCTGAACTCATAGCTTTAAGTGCAACAGTCATTCAATCTTACAATAATATCAAGAGGTACGCATTTTAAAGATGGGGAGAAAGCACAGAGAGGTTATGTGACTTGCACCATGCTGCATGGCTCACAAGGTGCAAAGCTGAGAATCTGCATTCATAATCAGATTCTGGCAATTCTGCCTCTGAAAATAGTTAAGGATTTGAAATGTTAGAGTAAAAAGATTCCTGAGAGAGATGTGAAGAAAAGTAACAAGAAAAGTAACAGGGGCTCCTTGCCAGGTACAGGGTGCTGGCTCCATTATCACTGTGAACAAATTATCTCCCAAATGCCTTATCCAAGAAAACGGAAACTTGCCACCTCAACCTTCCATGTTGCTTCTAACTTTCTGCACATAAAACCATCTGCACTGAGACACAATCATTTTTGAAAAAGCTGCCCTGGGTTCTTCTAATGGCCTCTGATGCAGGTTTCAAAACTTTATTTCACTGAGTTTTGTTTTCCCTTTCATGTATTTTCTTTTCTTTTTTTTTTTTAATTTTATTGTTGTTGTATTACATCCATCCCCGTTTTTGCTCCCCTCTGTCCCCCTCCCCACCCACCCATTCCCCCCAAAGTCATTCCTCCTGTTGTCCATGTCCATGGTTCCTTTATACTAGGTTCTGTCTAAACTGCTCCCCTTCCTTGCCTCTGTCATGTATTTTCTTTCTCACTAAATTGCACCACCCCTTGGGCAGGGGTTGGCCTTTTACTTTTTTGAACCCCATGAGAAGCTATCACAATCCCAATAACAAAACCAGCAGAATTTTAGGGGGAAAAAATCAGGCCATTGATGAAAGCTCATTTTTCTATAAGTCAATTAATATGCCCTAAATTCAAAACACATAATATAGTCCCCTGATTTACTACATTTTAAACACAAAGCCAAAAAATCTTTAAAAACAAACGACGGTATCTTATCTGCCCTTTAAAAATCAAATAAAATCACTTTCCTTCATTGTTGTCATTCTCTCATGAAGAGGGTTCTAAAATAATAGCATAAGGGGAAAATTCTAATTGCATTATCCCAAGGCAAATAAAAAACAACTTAATAAAATAAATACTGTCACATTAAAATTATTCTGAAATAGGCAGAAAAGTCACTGGTGATCAGTGAATGTTGATTTAAAAATCTTCATGTGTGCTACTGGAGAGAGAAAACGGACTATGGAAAAACACACTTCATTTTGGAAGACAAAACACTGAAGCTCTATCTATAGACTTGACTATACAAAGTAAATATTGAAGCCTTAATGGAAAAACATATTGGGCCTCCTTGTATTTGTTTATATAATTTTACAAGTTCAAACTAAACAAGACTAGGAAAGTTTTGCCTATCCTTATATATTATATATATATATATATATATATATATATATATATATTTATTTTTTTTTTTTTTAAGATTTTATTTCATTATTTTTAGAAAGAGAGGAAGGGAGAGAGGCAGAGAGGGAGAGAGACATCAATGTGTGGTTTCCTTTCACCTGCCTCTAGCTACAGACCCGACCGGAGACCTGGTTTGCAATCTGGTTATGTGCCCTGGCTGGGGAATCGAACCTGCGACCTTTGGGTTCGCAGGCCGGCGCCTTAACCACTGTGCTACCTACCAGCCAGGGCCCCTTATATTATATTATGTTAAAAAAGGAAATTTCAAACTGATGAACTTATTACCCCACCGAGCCTAACGACCACCCTGACACATGTTACTCAACAACAACAAAAGTACACCCTAACTAAAGAGTACTTCTATAGTGGAAATTTGCTGTAACTATAGTCTATCAATTATATGTAAGTGAAGGATTTGATCCTGTAAGATGTAGGCCAAGTGGTAAAAGGGCACACCCCTAATTCCTTATCCTGTGCTCCCTGACACAGTGGTTCTGGTGTGCAAATATGACATGAGTTCATTCAAGCAAGGCAATTAATATTCATGCAGCACCTATCTTGGGCCAAAGCATACGGCTAAAGGCTGAGCACACAGCGGCGAAGAACATCTACTGGGAAGAGTTTGCATCTCTGAGAGCTCATGGGCAGGGCAGGAGAGGGAGAGAGGGAAAGGGGGAGGGAAGAAAACAAGCACTTGCGGCACAATGTGCCAGAGGCTAGGAAAGAAATGAAGATGCCACAATTACACCTAGGACAGGCACAGAAGTAGGGAGTTGGAGGTCTGAAGACCTCTAGGCCATTAGATGACATCCAGAGGCTAATTAACAGTAAAGATTGGCCATGTGGGGTTGGGGAGCAGAAAGAAGAAAGTTATAGGCAAAGACCCATCATGCTTAAGGACCAATTACATAAAAGAAACCAGAAAAACTGAATATAGAAAGGATTTCATCATGAGGAGGACATACTATAGAAATCATGTCTTTAAACATGGATAGTGAATCACCCTGGGGCTTGTTCTGAAGGCAAATGGTCACTTGGGTCCTACCTTCAAAGCCCAGGTTTCTTCTACACCAGTCCTTGGGCACACACAACTTTTAGGAGAGGCCCTGATAGTGCTGAAGGCACGGTCTACATCTGTGCCTCCATAACCAGAGGGGAAGCTTCAGGCCCAATTTGCCCATCTCTCAGTTTTCCTCAAATCCTAGGAGCTCCAGAAGTAACTGGCATGCCAGCTGTGCCAGATTTTCAGCGAGCCCCTGGGAGGCAGCACACAAAGAAGTCAAGAGCTAAGGCAGGTCTGGATTCTGACCGTGGCGCACCATTTCCTGGGTTCAAGCTGTGGGTAAACTGAGGCCTGTCTGTTTGAGAGGGACAATGATGAAGATGATGATGGTACAGAATTAAGAAGAGGCTATGAGGGTTCAAAGAGATAATGCAGGCAAAGTACTTAGCACTGTGCCAATGACATGGAAACAGTGAACACAAGAGAACTACCATCACCACCACCATCATCTCCATCCACAGTCAGAATCATCACCATGACAACTATTACCACCCAAATTGTATCTGGGCAGAAAGGTCTAGTAGAAGATTTTTCAGGCAGAAATGACAAGTTGCTTTTAGCTCTTACCTCTTTAATCTAAGGGAATCTCCCAGAATTTCAGCCAGGGAAAGAAGAATAAAGGATAAAGGCTAAAAGGTTATTTCTAGGCACAGTGGTAGAAATCTAAATACTGCAAGTAAGAAGTAGTAGGCTTTGTCTGTAGTGAGAGACTTTGGAGAATTTCCCTGCATTACAAAGGAAAAGATATGCACGGATGCACTCAAGACTTAATTTCAGGCTCAGAGTCCCTAACCCTAGAAGTCACAGACAGTATCATCTCACCCTTCAGACACCAACTGCTCACTCACGGGAAATATGCTAGTGCTCCAATAGAAGAAACAAAATTCTGTGTTCTGAATTTATCAATTTTGGCATCCAAAAAGGCTTCTAAGTCTCCAAATCAATCCTCCTCTAGAGCACTGCTGCAAAAAACCCTTACTCAATTGCACGCGTGCGCGCGCGCACACACACACACACACACAGAATAAATATTTAATGGATACTTAATATCTGTGGGTGCTTCAATAAGCATGCTCATTTAATTCTCACAACTACAAGAACGAGATATTATTTGTACCATCCACAACTTACAGAGGAAGAGACTGACGACATACTGAGAGGTTATGTATCTTGACTCAGTGGGCAGAGCCAGGCCCCAAAGCTTGGTCCAATATAATCAGCTCTGCCTAACCCTTACATCAGTCTCCTGCAGCAACGGCAACCCCAGCATGTTGGCTAAATAAGTCTCCCAATCAAACTCTGTAAAATTATTGAGAGTCGTACTCATATATGCAGAGCGCACACCCTAGGTCTGCAAGCTTTACACTGCGGAGGCCTAGAATGAAGCTCTCTCAAAACAGAAATTAAGGTGTGGCCTTGGCTTGACCTGATGTCACTCAGCAAGTCTGAATTTCTGTACTTCACTACCCTATGTTCTACATTAAAACTACTCATGAGAACCATGTGCAAATACAAATAAACTGTGAAGACAGACCGACTTACCTATAACATCTCAGAGAGCTTCCGTGGGATACAAAATTGCATGTCATCATCACTACCCATAGCATGTTCCCATAGATACTCTGTGCGAGATAAATTATCTCTCTTTAAGTGTGCCTTTGAGTTTGGCATATTACCTTAAAACTGATATTTGGGGGAATATTTTTTTCCAATTTGTGAAAGTAAGAATCTACTTTGGTGCATGAAATATAAATATGCTTAGAAAATAAAATCGTTTTCTTATGTTCATTAGGAAGAGTCTTTCAAAATTTAGAAGCAATCCTCATATTATGTTTTATACACAGATGCACCAAGAAGCTATAAAAGGAACTTTTTAAATATTAAAGACTTGAAGCTGGTTGTCAGCTGGAAAAATAACAACCTATAAAAAATACTTAACACTGAAAACCATCAGAAACCAACAATTTCTTATTTAATCTATTTAATGTCAAGTGCGTCTCACTGAGTAGAATAACTTTTAAAATATTCAACGTGCTGCTCTAATGGTGGGGGGAAGAGGCAAGTGCCCATGACTATCACCAAGCAAAAGTGCCAAGTATTTACAGCTGTGCTGGTAGCAGACAGGAATCTTTATAATGCACATTTAAGGCTCACCAGCTGTGGGAGTCCCTACGTAGCTGATTACCCAAAATGTATTCTGAAATCATTTAATACATGGCCACGTCTGTCTAACTTTCTTCTATGAAATTAATTGCCCAGGATGGCAAATAATAGTTTTGTACACAGACTCTCTTTGGACTTACAAAAAAACATTTTTTTAAAGGATCTGAAGTTTAAATTTGTGTACAAGACCCTGACTTGCCTTAAGTAAAGGAAAATATAGGACAAACACACTTTTTTTAAAAGTTTTGTATTTTCATGTTGCTATTACTCATCTCGCTTCCACAATTTTATTAGCAGAAAAGATTATTTTTTCCATTGCATGAAAACACTGATTCGTACCAGATATGGTAAGGAACTTTCCAAAAGTTTCTAACTAACAAGTTTATTTTTTATGTCAGTAGTACAAGTAAACAATTCTACTCTTTTTTTTTTTAGCTTCTTCCTCTCCCATACTTACACACACACATAAACCTCTGCCTCATTTCTATTACGATAATAATTTTGGTAACTAGGAAATAAAGCATAAAGATGGTGGCATAGGTAGACATGCTGCACCTCCCCAAACAAGTAAAAAAAATACATCTACCTCAAAACTGTAGACAATCATAAGTTCCAAAAAACTGAGCTGCACTGAAGTCCAACAAAGACAGAAAGGAGAAATACTCATCCAGATAGGTGGGAGGGACTGAGGGACAAGGCAGCAGGTGAGGAGAACAGTCTGTGGCTGGCAGGCGGAAAGCGTAGCCAGCAACAGACCAGACCTAGCGGCTCTCAGTTCCAGCATCAGGGGGGTGGGGGTTGCTTCTGACTGTGAAAACCAGTGAGACTTGGGGCAGCAGAAGAAACTGCTGGTCTCTTAGCAGAGTACATTTGTTTAGAGGCCCCCATGGTCCTAGAATATCCACAAACTCACCTGCTCTGGGAGCAATGGCCAAGGCAACATCTAAAGAGGTGCCAGTCCCATACAAGAAGCTAAAGAAGTGCCTGGAAAAGGGGTGAGTTCTGAACAAGTGGCACTGTTTCTTTCAGACTCCTCCCCCACATACAGTGCCACATTGTGGTGAAATGGTTTGCTGCATACTGACCAATCCTTAAGGCTCCGCCCCTTACAATGGAATAGGTGCAACATCTCTACCTAAGACACAGAGGCAAACGCAGGAGACTTTCAAGTTGAAGAGGCAGAGAAGTACAGCCCAAAAGAGGGAATAGATCAAGATTCCAGTAGGAGAACTAAGTGACAAGATGACCAACCTAACAGATGCATAGTTCAAAATGCTGGTGATAAAGATGCTCACAGACTTGACAGATATGCTTGAGTACAGCAAAAGCAGAAGGGAAGAAGTCAGGGCTATGCTAAGCAAAACAAAGGAAAATCCACACAAAACCAATGATAAAGGGGAAGAAACCATGATTCAAATCAATGATTTGGAATATAAGGAAGAAATAAAACAGTCATCCAGTACAGAATGAGGCAAGAATTGAATAAAAAAGGAGGAAAGGCTTAGGAACCTCTGGGATGACTTTAAATGTGCCAACATTTGAATCACAGGGCTGCCAGAAAGAGAAGAGAAAGAGCATGAAATTGAAAGCTTATGTGAAAAAATAATGAAGGAAAACTTCCCAAATTTGGCAAAGGAAATGGACATACAAGTCCAGGAAACACAGAGAGTTTCAAATAAGCTGGACCCAAACAGGACCACAACAAGACACATCACAATTAAAATGGCAAAGAATACAGATGAAAAGAGAATCTTAAAAGCAGCAAGAGAAGAGAGTTGCCTACAAAGGGGTTTCTATAAGACTATCAGCTGATTTCACAAAAGAAAACTGTGCAGGTAAAAAGGGAGTGGCAAGGGCCCTGGTTGGTGGCACAGTAGATAAGGCCCCAGCCTGTGACCCCAAAGGTCACTGGTTTGATTCCCCAGCCAGGGCACATAATCAGGTTGCAAGCCAGGTCTCCAGTCAGATCCATAGCTGGAGGCAGATGAAAGGCAACCATATCTCTCTCTCTCTCCCCCCCGCCACCCTTCTTTCTAAAAATAATAATAATAAAAAAAAAAAAAAAGGGGGGGGGGGACTGGCAAGAAGTACTGAAAGTGATGGAAAGCAAGGACCTACAATCAAGATTACTCTAGCCAGCAAAGCTATCATTTAGAATGGAAGGGCAGATAAAGTGCTTCTCAGGCAAGGTAAAGCTAAAGGAACTCATCATCACTAAGCTATTATATGAAATGTTAAAGAGAGTTATTTTAAAAAAAGATCAAAACTATGAACATTAAAATGACAACAAATTCACAACTATCAAAAACAGAACCTAAAAAAACAAACTAAGCACACAACAAAAATAGGAATAGAATCATAAGTATGGGGATCATTTGAAAGGTTATCAGCTGGGATGGGGAAGTGAGAGAAAAGGGGAAATCGTGCAGGGATTAGGAAATATAATTAGTGGGTACAAGATAGATAGGGTGAAGTTAAGAATAATATAGTTAAGGGTGGAGCCAGTGAACTTATACGCACAACCCACAGACATGAACTAAGGAGGGTGGGACTACTGCATAGAAAGGGTGTCCTGGGCTGAGGGGAGCAAAGGGAAAATAAATTGGAACAACTGTAAACAACATAACAAATAAAATATACTTAAAAAAAATAAAGCATAATTATTCACTGGGTATATTATAACACATTTAATTAAAAGATCTGAAAAACAAACTATACCAAGTGCTAGAAATTTACTTTAGTATGTTTTTCTAATTTTGAAGAGAGGTCTGCATCATCCACTTCAGGGTATGTACACTTTTGGAGAAAAATGGAAAAGAAATATATCATTCCTATTAAACACTGCATATCTCAGGACAGATTGTTTCCTTTACTCTCCAAAACAAACCCATAAAGCAATTATCCCCTTTTAGCAGGTCAGGAATAAGGCTAAGAAAAGTTAAATAACGTGTCCATGTAATAAGCTTGAACATGAGTTAAGTCTTTACCTGTCTGACTTCACACTCACAGTATTATGGACTGAATGGTTTGTTGAAGCCCTAACCTCAAAAAATTGGTGCTTGAAGATGAGATCTCTAGGGTGTAATGAGGAGTAGATGTCATGAGGGTAAAGCATATTAAGAGCACTTATAAGACAGTGAGCTTGCTTTCTTTGTCCTAGTGCACAAAGAATAGGTCATGTGAGCAAAGAGGGAAATGGCTGCTCCCAGAGGCCAAGAGAAGTGTCCTCAGTAAGAAACACATCCTGCCAGTGCATTAATTTTGGACTTCCCAGCCTCCCAAATTGTGAGAAATAAATCTTTACTGGTTAAGTCAGTTGGTTTCTGGTTCTGTTATGGTAGCCCAAGCTGACTAATACACTCAATCGCAGCTGCACAGCTCCTAGATGGATCAGAAGTTTGATCATAGATAAAGAGTTTGATTTTGGCACACAAGGGCAGATCGGTGTAGCCTGAGCATTTCAACAACAGGTTCTCAAACAGGAATGACCTTGCCCCAAAAGGTCACTATTGCTTGTCAAAACTTAGAGGAGTTGCTTCCAGCATCCAGTGAGGACAGGCCAGGGATGCTATTAGACTGACTTCCCACGAATCACAGGACTGTGTCCCACAGCACAGAATTAACTGGCCCAAAATGTCAGCATTGCTAAGTTTGAGAACCCCTGCTCTGAAGCACCACCTGGCATATAGTAAGTACCAATAAATACTGCTGAATAAATACCTGAATGAATTCATCAAGTACTTAATAAGCACCTACTCCATCAGACACTGTCAGTGTATACAAAGGAAAACCAGGTACTGGTCCTTCCTCCAAGTGCATTCATATTCAGCAAAAGAACATAAATTTCCCAGAAATGCTGGGAAAATCATGGCAGGAAAGGGTGACCAATTTTAAAAACAGGCACAACCTCTCCAGGTTTTTAGAGAAAGACAACATCCAAACAGAAAGGGCTGAAGGGCAAGGAGAATGGTAATGGCAAGAGCTTCTAACTAGAAGAAACAACTTCTATCAATCCGGTTAATCTTGCATCATGCCAATTAAAAAAAAAAAACAAACCTTATCTGGATATAATTAAATATATTTTTGCATGCCCTCTGTAGCTAGACTGCCTGTATTCCCACCTTGATACCATCACTTAACTAGCTGTGAATGCTAGAAATCACTAAGTTATGCTCTCAGGGCCTCAGCTTCCACATCTGTAAACTGAAGGAGGGAAAAAGGCACTTCTCTAATAAGTTGAGATGAGATTACGCCCTCAAAGATTATTATCATTAGGTAATTAGCATTACTGGCTTCTGTACACTACAAGTGCAGTACTAAGTGCGGGTGGTGGGAAATAATGGCAAATGAAGCAGGAGTCACCTGAGTGCAGAGCTGTGCACTTGCAGGTGTCATTTTGCCTAGCCACAGGGAAGAGGAATGGCGTTTGCCCCAGAGGCCCTATGATTTGCTCTTGGCCATTTAATCAGAGAATGCTACAATTACCTAGCATTTGTCTTCTGACTTGTTCTGAGCTAACTGCCTTAGCTATCGCTTTTCTTGTTGTTTATTTACACTGTTTCTTTTTCGACCAAAATCGCAGTAAAACTGCTCTGGGGATATTTTTATCTTTTTCAGTCCTAATAAGTTACATATGTAAGTGAACCATTACAACTAAATAAGGTCAGTGAATCACAATGAATGCCGCTAAAAGTGATGCAAAGCATGTCCGATGCCAACACTCCATTTTTTAAACTCTTGAACAGACTTCTCTTTCTTTTCAAATTTTGTTTTAAATATTTTATTGATTGTGCTATTATAGTTGTCCCAAATTTTCCCCTTTGTTCCCCCCTCAACACTCCCCACTTCCCTCAGGCAATCCCTCAATTCATGTCCATGGGTCAGGCATATAACTTCTTTGGCTACTCCATGTCCTATACTGTGCTTGACATGCCCATGGTTATTCTATAACTACCAATCTGTACTTCTTAATCCCCTCACCTTTTCACCCATTCCCTGAATACCCCCCCTCCCCCCATCTGTTAAACATCAAACCACTCCATATCCATGCCGGTTCTTATTTGCTTAGTTCATTTTTCTAGATCCAATTGTCGATAGGTGTTAGTTGCCATTTTATTGTTCGTAGTTGTGATCTTCTTTTTCTTAAGTAAGTCCCTTTAACATTCATATAATAGTAATTTGGTGATGATAAATTCCTTTAGTTATTTTCTTCCTAGGAAGCTCTTTATCTGTCCTTTAATGCTAAATGATAGCTTTGCTGGGTAGAACAACCTTGGGTGTAGGTCCCTGTTTTCAGGACTTCAAATATTTCTTGTCAACCCCTTCCATTCTGCAAAGTTTCTTTTAAGAAATTAGCTAACAGCCTATAGGAACTCCCCTGTAGATAACTAAGTGCTTTTCTTTTGTTGCTTTTAAGATTCTCTCTTTATCTTTAACATCTGGCATTTTAATTATGATGTGCCTTGGTGTGGATCTCTTTGCATCAACCTTATACGGTTTGCCCTGCACCAGCATTTACCTAAGGTTCCATCCCACACAACCTATGGGCCTGCCACCAGCCCTCCTGTACCTCTGGCTAAGTGGCCCCAGGCCCCGTACTAGGAGAAGCCAGCTTTGGGTCACAATTTCGCCCCACGTGAGAACCTCCAACCCCAGCAAAAGTAGCAGTCATCTGCAGACTGCTTCATAGCTCACAATGGGTGGCCCCATGTGGAACACAGGTGGTGGTCGACCCTGAACCTGTACCACCCGGGAAACCCCAGGTACACCCAGTGGACAGCTACAGACCACACCAGAGCATTACCACCTTGCCTTGGTACAAATGATCCTCCATGGAGGGCAAAGTAATGTGGCCAGGAGTCACAGAGAGCCCTTCTTTCTGGCTGTCTGGGTAAATCCCTCCCATAAACCTGCCAACAGTAGTCAAAGCTCAATTACAAGAGGAGGGTGTACTCAGCCCACATGGAAGGTACACCTCAAGTACCCAGTTTGAGTGATAGCAAAGGCTGCACCACTGGACCCGACAGGCCATGCTACCAAGACAGTGAGTCACAGCAGCTCTATCTAACACACAGAAATAAGCACAGAGAGGCTGCCAAAATGAGGAAACGAAGAAACACGGCCCAAATGAAAGAACATATGAAAACTCCTGAAAAGGAACTAAACAAAACAGAGATAAGCAACCTACCAGATGCAGACTTTAAAACATTATTATCAGGATGCTCAAGGAACTCAAAGGGTACTTCAAAAACATAAAAAAGACCCTGAGGAAAATGAAGGTTACATTAAGTGAAATAAAGAAAAATCTTCAGGGAACCAACAGTGAAAGAGATGAAGGTCAGAATCAAATCAATTGATATGAAACATAAGAAACAAAAAACAACCAAGCAAAACAGGAAGAAGGATGAATAAAACAACAACAACACCACAAAACCCATGAGGATAGTGTAAGGAAACTCTGGGACAGCTTCAAATGTATCAACATTCCTTGCAACAACATGGATGGAACTGGAGAGTATTATGCTTAGTGAAATAAGCCAGTCAGTGAAGGATAAATATCATATAATCTCACCCATTACGGGACAATAATGAGCAAAACAACAAGCAAAACAGACCAAATATATGAATACAGTGAATAGGCCTTCAGTGGTCAGGGGGAAAGGGGTTGCGGGGAGGTGGGACGCAGAGGCAAGAAAGGGGAGCAGCTTAGACAAGAACCTAGTATAAAGGAACCATGAACATGGACAACAGGTGGGATTGACTTTGGGGAGAATGGGTAGGTGGGGAGGGGGACAGAGGGGAGCAAAAAGGGGATGGATGTAATACAACAACAATAAAATTAAAAAAACAAAATAAAATGTATCAACATTCCATCACAGGGGTACCAGAAGGAAAAGAGAAACAGCAAGAAATTGGAAATCTATTTCAACCAATAATGAAAGAAAACTTCTGATTTGCATGGATTTCATGACAAATTGTAAACATTACACACAGACATCACATTCTGAATTCTACTAAGTCAATCCAATTCCCAACGGATGAGGTGTGGCAAGAGGACCAGCTATAAACCTCAAATCATGCCAGGGAGTGGGCAGAAACAAGGAGCATCCAGAAGTTAGAAAGAAAAAAGAAAAAGCAAGAAACTAATATAAATGACCCACGGACATGGACAACAAGGTGGGGACTGGCTGTGGGAGGGGTTGGGGTGAGGAGGGCAAAAAAGAGCAATGAAGGAAAATGGGACAAATATAATACAACAATAAATTAATTTAAAAACTTTGATCCTCTGCAAGAAAGAAAGAAGGAAGGAAGGAAGGAAGGAAGGAAGGAAGGAAGGAAGGGAAGGAATGAAAGGAAAAGCATTTTTAGTGTCCAATAAGTCAGGGTCCATTATTTTCCAATATGGGTTGTATATGTGTGTATTTAGTCAAAACTAATGTAGAATTCCCCAGAGAATTTTGAGATATTCCAGATCAGACTCATCTTCAAAACTCTGCTTCAATGTCACTTTCTGGATAAAGCCTATTAAAAGATGAAATGTCACCCCCAACAAAATCCATGGCCAATATGATTTCTCTTCATTTACCCTATTTTTTCTCCAAGCACTTTTCACCTTTCTAACAAGTTAATTTATAATGTTTTTTGGTGTGCCTTCCTCTTGCTAGAATGTAAATTCCATGAAGCCAAGAATTCTCATTTATTCACTGATGATATATTTCAAGTGCATAGAGGGTGTCTGGTATACAGAAAGCACCTGACAGTATGTTGAGTACATTTCTGAATTCACATGACATGAATTCTTCACTCATAAAGTATATAGTTAAAAGTTAACAACACTCCTACCAATTGAAGGACAGGCACCTACAAACAATGTGAGGCTGCAGTGCTATCCAGTACCCAAGAGAACAGGTACTCTCAGCAAGAACTGCATCTAAAATGAGGACTTTCTCATTGGATGCACCTGTCAACTTCCCACCTGGAAGCTACAGCCCCTCCATTAGAGAATGAAAAATGCCATTGTCATAATCAGAAATTTCCCATGGTTTTCAATGTGCAAGCTTTTATGCGGAAAGCCAGTACATTAATAAAGCAATTGAGGGAGTAGGATTATAAGTCTATGAATGTCACTGGCAAGGCTTCACATATGTCATTTTGCAATAATAAAGGACTTCAGAGAAAGTGCTGGGGACTGGGCAAGGCAGGACCACTTGTATTTTTTTAATAGAAGATAGTGAAGGCAAAACCGAAAGCAAATACATGAGAAAAATGAAGGCAAATTCAATTAATCATTACTCTGCTGACACTTTAATGCATTATTGTTACAATTAATCTGCAATGTCCTAGAAGAATCTTTATACCTTCTCACCCCACCCCACCCCATCCATTTTTCAGGACAAGAAAGCTGAACTGCAACCTTTTTATTGGCTTCATGTTTGAAGGACCTGCCTTCCTGTTTCCAGGTGCTCTAAGGTTTTTTTACATATCAGGTTTGTCTGATACCTGGGAATGCACATCACTCAATTTCAGCTTTGACTTGTACTTGGAGAAAAAAGTCCTCAAATGCGGGGTCCAAAACCAATGCTATTTTCAAGCCCCAAGCAGAGCCTTAAAGTTCAGATCTCGACTTTAAATTTACCCCAGGGTTTTTGCTGTTTCACTACAGAAACTAACTTACTCAGAGGCCAGGAGTCTGCTCAGTGAGCCTGCAATGCAGGGGCTCCTGTCCTGCCTCAGAATGTTTAATATTCTCATCCATCACTTGAATCAATACGACACAGCCCTACTCCCCAAGAAAGAGCGGTAGACGAGGACAGCCACACAGACTAAGTTAATTTAAAAGGAACAGACTGAGATTGCTCCCGTTAGTTACGTTTATCGAACCGCTCCTCCAGGGGCAGGCTGCTGCAGAGGGCCACATCCACTGCAGACTGTTGTCAGGACACCCAGCCAAGCCATGGTGTTGATTTTATTTAAAAATCGTTCATAGTGTTCCTCTGCTGGAACGGATATTTTTGGGCTTGCTTTTAGGAGTACTGCTGTAACTCCTTTCTTTCAATCACTTGACTAGACTGGTCACCATCACAACAGAAATCTACACCAGCTGTTAAGAATCTTAATGAACAGCTGCTGCCAAGTAGGTGTCACGCTGACACTGAGAAGACTGGAAGAGGGGCGTGAAAGACATTCTTCCAAGAGATGAAGCTGGAGCGGCTACCTTTCAGAGACCCCACCATCAGACCTCACAGACGAAGCCATGCCAGGATTTGAGTCTCAGACACACTTCTCAGTGCACTTCCCAGCTAGGTGACCCAGGGCTGGTAACTTTACCTCTTTGTACCTCGGTTCACTCACGTAATACACGTGAAGACAACACTGTCATCAGCGGGTACCTGTGAGAATGAAAATAACCCACATGCTCAGTACATACTAAGCACTCAGTAGACGTTAACCTGTGTTCTCATTTTCTCGATGAGAACCATCAATTAACAAAAGGGTCCCTGGAAACCCCGAGAGAGTCAAGGTGGTTATTGCCAAATGCTCTCCCTTTCCCCCTCCCTCCCTAATTTGTATTTAATCAGAAAAGTTCAGGGGATAAGGAGAGTTAACAAAAACCCTGTATCTCAGCAGTGAAGTAAAAGAAAAGTTCCTCTAAAAGTGACACGTTAAGTGAGATGTTTAAAAAGGAGAGCAGAGGAATCTGCTCTGAGGTAGGACAAGCCAGGAGAGCAGACCCAAAGGTCCTGGGGCAGGAAGAGGCAAGGCTATTGGAAGGGAAAAGGTCTTTGAAACTGGAGCAGCAAGAAGAGAAAAGAGTCTTTCCAGATACAACTGAGGTGGGAGGCAGGAGCAGGGTCAGGCACACGGGATACTTTCTTCTGATGCTTATGCCAGCGTGTGACTGGAAAACTGAACATCCACTGTGAGGTTAAACAAGATGAATTCATCGTATCCCTAGCTTACAACTAGGATGGTCATTCAACCATTTCAATATTATCTTGCAGGAGTGAATTTATAGATAAGGCTATGCAAATTCTGCCATCTGATTGCCCTTAGCATTAACAGTTCTGCCTGACAAAACCAACTGCCCCGGCCTAACACTCCACTCTTTAAGTCTCTTACACATGAAGAGGCATCCTGAGTTTTCACTGATCTGAAATTAAAATTTGCAGCCATAAAAATATATTTAGATCCAAGGCTACATGTCACTTCTGAAATCTTGTCATTTAAATCATGTTAGGTGTTGAATGAGATATAGGTGAAATTCAACTTTCACTGCATTTTAGTCTCGATCATGGCGAATTTATAACCCAGGAGTAAATCTTGCTGTCAAGGAAAATGTCTTCACTAAATCAGATTTGTTGCTTTCCTCCTTCCTTCAATACTTTTGTAAAACTGGAACGCTCTCCATAAAATCCAGTTGTTTCCGTCCTTCCCAGGACACAAAAGGTCCACTGGCATTGCCAATTTAGCCACTGGAAACCTCAGAATTTCCCGTCACGGAAGGGAATATCCAGTATTCCGGTTTGTTCAGTAAATGGATGCAGTATTTATTATTGACTAACTCTAACTAAAGCAAATGTATTGAGAAAAGGTCACCAATACATTTTCTTGTAGCTGAATTCCCACACAGTCCTTATCTTCACATGACTTTGAGGGAACACAGATGATGGCAGTGACTACATTTCTCAAACAAACGTGTCCCTTGCTTTGTGTGACCACAGGTTTCCTTTCAACTTCTCTGGCTTCTCTACAGGCCCCTCCTCCCCTAGGTGTCTCCTAAAGGCTGCTGTGACCCTCAGCTCAGGATGACCAGTCCTCACTTAACCCAACTGCCTCCAGTCACTCTCTCATCACCACAAAATTAATACATGCATTAATTTCTGCATACATGCTAACACCTCCCAAATCTCTGTTTTTAGCACAGACTTGTCTTCTATGAGGCAGATCCATCTAACCTACTGGTTTGTGAGACATCTCCAAGGAAATGTTCCCTGAGGTCTAATACAGAATGCCCCTTGCTGGGCTGACTCAATGGAGCATGACCTTGGACCCAGTCAGCTATGCAAACCAAAAACCTTCACATGACTTATCTTCTGTTGAGTGTAAGGACTTGTCACCTTCATTTCCTAAATATCCCTCCTATCCGTCCACTATTGTCCCTGGGCCCTGCCCCTGTCAGATCAGATACGTAATCATCATCACTTAACCTTTATAACTTCTAGAGTCTCCTGAGGCGACCTCAGCGTGTAGGCCTCTCAACCTATTCCCTGGTCCCCACCACAGTCTCAGTCATTGCCTGATGGATAACCTGGGTACACCAGTCTCCTCCTTCAGAACACTTGCAAAGATTCTCTTTTCCTTTAGGGTAAAATCCCAACTCATTACTGCTATGTCTGATGATACCACTCGTCTTCTCTCTTATTATGCTTTTACTTGGCCCATTGGCTGTCCTGAACCATTTCCGCAACTGTACCTGAACCCTGTGAACTCTGGGCCTTGGCAGGCTATTCCCTGTCCATGAAACACACCTTTCCAGGGGCCCCCTGATCCAATTCTTCTACATGCCTTAGGTTTCAGGGAGTATGGAATTCTCTCAGGAAGCTGTCCCTGAGCTTATAGGCTAAGTAAAAACTCAGCTCATTTTCTGTCAGTGTAGCCTGTGGGTGACCTGTGTTCCTCTAACTGCATCAGGGTACTAGCTCTGTGTCGTGCACCCAGCACAGAGACTGCATGCACTCGGGCTCAGTGCCCCTTTGTTAACTGTTACCAAGGTGAGGCTTCATCAGAATTCCTGTCCCATTTCAGAGGTGTATCAGCTTTCCTCCCCCGTGAAGTCAAGGACAATTCCTTGTCTTGTTCAGACTTTGCATAATTAATCCCTTATAAGTACTCACACCATATCCTTGGATTTGTCTGCAACTCAGCATTCTTCATTTCATACTCTTTGCTCTTCTTTAACTGTTCACGAGTGCATTTACATCCCAAACTGGGTTTTATGATTTATGAATCCCTCACCACTCTAAGACATATGCCTCCTCAACACTCCCTTGAAAGTCAACTGATTGACCAATGACAGCATTTCCAGTAAAAGCCTGATTCCCTTTACCCGTAATTATGAAACATGCTCAAGCTGATTAATACTCATTTAACCACAATTCTACAATAAATCCCTAGGCTGAAAGTCTTATAAAAATGTTGTACCATTTATTAAAAATAATAATTCATCTTATGTATAATTGTCCTCATACCTACCTCTATAATTCCCTAAAGCAATATTTCAACTAGATTGTTTCTACAAGTAATTTATGAGGATTTTGACAAACTGACATTAGGTCACCATGTAAATATCAATAATAACAAAAAATTTTAACAAACATTCCTTGATAATATGTCAAAATATACTTAGATAAGTGTAAACAGGACTTAAAATATTACTGGGAAAAGCCTACCAACTTTTCAGAACTGTATTTTTAGAATACATACCTGCATGAAGTTAAACCTGTGTTTGCATACATATGATTTCACTAAAAGCCTCTGCAATTTAAAACTTCGGTCAATCAGAATCCACAAATGATTGAGGTAAGTTGTAAACAATATGTTTACTCATCAAACCCCATATCCTCTAACAGTAATAAAAGAATAACCATGGAAGCAATTTATAAAGCCATTCAACTAGAGCCAGAAAATGCAAGTTGGAAAATCACATGGGGTAATGCCTTATGACAGGTGGAAGGTGGCCAAGCAAAGGGAAATGCAGTGTTATTTAAGGAACGTTACTCTTGCATGGGATTCATAATTCACATTTTATCATCATCTATAAAAAAAGAGTCTAAAGTAAATGCAAGGTCTTATGAAGGAAGACCTGATCTCACCAAATAAACAGGAGGAGATATGTCTGGGGGTATATACATTTTCCCCTTTTCACCCTCCACTCCTTCCAGCACAATCAGAATAGAAGCTGGTTGGCTGGGATAAGACAGGGTTTGAAGGTCATACACATTGTAGTCAATTTGCCTTGGATTTTAATTTACCTATTTATAAAATGTGGATAGCATCCAGATGGTAAGTTTTCCAACGAAGATGGATATATTAATAAATAAATAACCCAGGTATCCATTTAGAGGACATGCTGCTATTTTGACTCATTCATAAATAATACCAAGCGTTTTAGCCGTTTTAAGGGCATGCTAGGAATGTGAATTATAGCTAGGACACCTCTGGTCACCGTTTGATAATGAATCCCTCTTTAAATAATAATAGACATCTTTTTCTTTCTTAGGGGGCAAATCTGAAACTTTTGAGGCTGGGAGATGGATCTGTGCAAATTTAGTAAAAAGCAGCGCCTCCAAATGGACTCTAATTCAGACCTGGGAATCACGCTTGCTAAGCCATATCCAAATGATAACAGAGTTCTTGTAAGACTATTGCTCTTGTAGAAGTAAAAATGAACAAGTTGTTTGTGTGTGAGAGAAGGAACATTTTAGGGACTCAGCCAGCCCCCTTTTCTCTGGAAACAACCACACAGAGAATCACTGGTACAGGCCCCTGGTCTACCGTACTTGTTCTTGTTCCCTACGCTGTGGCCACAGCCACCTGGACCAGGTGTGGATCACCTGACCACTGAACCAGTCAGCTATCTTTATTTGGTCTTTGGCATTAACCCATAATCTACAAACTCAAAACGTATCGGGAACTAGACTGTATCACACTGACTGCAGGAACCTGTTGATGAGGAAGATACAAAACAAGCAACTAGGAAGACACTGAACCAGGAAGAATAGAAACTGAAGGTGTAAAGAAAACTTCCTGTCCGTTTGCCAGCCCCTTTCTAGACACTTTTGTATCCTTGAGCTCCATGAGTCACTCCTGTATCTTTATAAGAAACTATCCTTTTATGTTTTAAGTGGTATGAGTTGATTTCTGTTTAATGCAACCCATGAGTCCTAACAAAACTACAACATACAATATTCTGCTTTCAGGAGGTGACATGACTTCTCTTTATGGTGCCTACTAGGCAACATAACATGATATGACAGTGAGCTTGACTACAAATAGGAAGGTACGCACAGGTTTGGAAATTCAATTTTAACACTTCAGCCTCCCGCTTCTCTGTTTGAACTAAACAATTTTCCCCTCACTGAATTAATGACAGACTCAATGAAATCACATATTTTGTAATGTGTTTTGGTCATGCATTTCAGTTTTGTTTGGAATCAAAAACACTTCTCTCCTAGAATATGACAGATTAAACTATTAAAATGTACATATAGTCAGTAATTAGTGTATCAAAGCTAGAAACACAAGAAATGTGGATATCACCATAGAAAGAGCATTTTGAAAAAACTCTGTAAAATAACTTTTAAATGCATGTCTTTCAACAGGGCATTAAGGGGTACCTTCGAAAGTGGTCTCCTTTTTATGGAGATTGCTTTCTTCCCCTTCAGAATGAAGAACCATGCAGATTCTTACTTCCAGTAAACCACTGTCTTTATCTTTTCAGTAATAAATGGATGCTTTGATAGCAAGAAATTATAATGAACATTTTTCAAGCCTTAAATGTAGGCTGAGCTGATTCACATAACAGCACATCTAAAAAGACCTGGGGAATAAATAATCATGAGCTGTAAACTCTGCCCGGAGCATTTGGGCACCAACCAGATTTTCAACAAGGGACGTGTTTTTTTTTATTGTAACAATGAAAATTACTTACTGAAACACAAAAATGTGCCTCTCTTCCAACTTCTGGCCTTATTCTATATAGATGAACACACACATTTCCCAGATGATCATTCAGCAAATCCCTTCCTTAACAATACCATTGGCTCTGGGACACAGTTTTTTGACAGTTTTGAGAATCTGTACTCATAAATTAAGTTTATTTCTTTGGTGCAGCCTCTGACTAGGTTAAAATCAGATTAAACAAGCCTATAGGTAAATTTTTGTCAGCTATGGCTTATAATATGAGCTGGTACTGGGAAGTATTTGGAGAAATTAGATTTAGCATGGCCATAGAGGCTTTTTGAGGTAAAGGGCCTCCAAAATCATTTTTAAGCAGACACTTGCTTTCAGCCAAGATTCTGCACATCTGTCGAGCCTGTGGCTGCTGAACGGGTGTCTTGAGGAGCTGGTTTACTTGACACAAGCTTATTGGGTAGAAACTGCATTTTCTAGGGGAGAGGATTGGAAGAGGTGTTATAAGAAGGCGGCAGCTCTGAATTATAGGTAAAGCAGCCAGTCACCTCTAACCACCAGAGGCAAGATAAAGTACAGGCCGTGGAGACCAGCTTAAGGGGAGCTATTCTGAAGACAAGTGAGGGCTGCATGAAACGCAGACTCCTGAGGACCAGAGAGGAGGTCTTCTCTGTCCTATTAATGAGTAAATTTTTAATTGCAGAAAAGCAATTCTGAATGAATATAATGAGCATCATTCCTCAATTACCCTATTAAAGAGTCACTGGGGGAAAAAACGCTACAAAAAAAAAAAATTTAAACACTCACAGGCCCAATTTTCTCAATACCTATGCCCACCCTAAATGATTACTAAGAAGGAGACTTATTTTGACTCATTAGTTGTAACAAGTGAAGATATAATAATCATTACCATTTATTCACCCACACATCTGGCACCCTGCCAAATAACATCAACACAGGTTGTTGACTGTTGTTTTATAAAATAATCTCCTAAGTAGGATTTTCACTCCCATTTTTAAGATGAGAAAACTACAGCTTATAGAAGGAGACTTACGTGCCCAATTCCTGCAGGCAGGAGTGAAGAGGCTGGCATCCAAACCCTGGCACTCATGCCTGAGTTCCAATCCTGTGTACTTACTGCCCATATTACTCTGAGATGAGCACTAAGGTGATGCCCATGGGAACCATAATATTTTAAAAGCTACAGAAAAGCCAACATGCATGTAATGTAGTGTAAGGGCTGTCTAGGAGGTAAGATACAGGGACAAGAAGTTAATATAATTTTTTTTAATGTCCAAGTACTATATTTTCAACCTCTTAGTTGTAAGTTTTTAAAACCTCTATATTCAATAACTAAGACTAATTCAAGCTAAATGATTAATACAGTTATCATCAAGCTCTTGTATGTCATACAACCTGCTTCGTTCTAAGAAATCAATTCCTTTATGGCTATTTATTAAGCAATGCTAGTAACTATGAGAAATAAACCAGCCTCACTTGCACCACTGATTCTAAGTCTTTAGACAGATGGCATTGCATAGTTTAACGCATGGGTTGGAAAATCATTTCTCTAATAGCATATTCTTTATAGAAAAAGAAATCATTTAAACATCATGACAATAAAGCACTGGAATTTCTATTAACCGTTCAAAAAACGTGTGATTAGAAATGTATCAGTAAAATATGAGGAGGAATATAAAAATGGTTTTGCCTCCTGAAAACCAACACTTGTGGAAGATACCACTTGAGGTTTTCCCTTGTAACTCGGATAAAAAATAGGTCATCACTGAACACTCCATAGAACCTATCCTAACAACTTTTCCCAGATTAATTTTTATTGTATCTTTACACTAAAAGACTGATAACTATATTAGTTCAAAAGAGTTTTTCTGGCCCTGACTGATGTGGCTCAGTGGATTGGGCATCACCCTGCAAACTGAAAGGTTTCTGGACAGATTCCCAGTTGGGACACATGCCTGGGTTGAGGGTCAGGTCTCCAGCTGAGGGTGTTCAAGAAATAATGACTAATGCTTCTCTCCCTCTTGCTCTTCCTCCCCCTCTATCTAAAAATAAATTAAAATAAAATCTTTTTAAAAAAGAGAATTATTCTGAAGCTTGATGATTTTGAAGGACAGGGAGAAGCCCAGGGGGAAAAGCTACCAGAATAACTGAATTTCTACGAAGAGAATTCAAAGGAAAAAACTACTCCAGAGTGGTTATATTTTACATTTATCAGCAAAGCAAAAGCACAATATTAGGTCCCTACTGAAGTCCTAATAACTTAAAGCCAGATAGTGTCAATTTAAGAAATAGTTAAAAGTTTGGTTACTGAAATAAAGACAAAGTAGTGTAAGAAAAACTAAAAAAATAATTTCCATAGTACTAAATTGAGAATTCATAAAAATTAATTATAGATAGAGGAACACAAACACCAAACATTCTTAGAGTCTTTCTGCCAAGTTTGCAAAACTAAATTGTCAAATGCCAATGCAAAAATGTAAGGCAAAGTTTCCCACAGTAATATTAGTACACCGGTATCAAGAATACGTGTCTTTCTAATATATACCAGGCCTGCCCCAAAAGTATTGAGCCAATGTCATTAAATGAAAAGTTTGTGTGGCTGATACTTTGAAAACAGACCTCATATATGCATTCAGACTTATGATTTTTTTTTTTTACAGTAAGTTCTTCTTAAGCACACAGGTGGCTAGTGACAGCAAAGACAACCCATATTAAAATGTCTTGGTGCTTCATCCTACTTGCCGTTAGTGTCTAATTCTGACTTCACTGCCCACATCCGAGAACCTTGTGGTCTGACTCCCAGCCTTTTACATAAATATCTTCCTTCTACCTGGGGTCACAGGCAGGACTTACACATTCCAGAAAGATAATGATCATAGTGATAAACAACAGGAAATTGCTGAGTTTAAGTCAAAATGACAGAGGACTTATTTTTAAAGACAGATTATTATTAAAAACGAGGCATAACTTTGTATGACCTCATACTGGTCAACTGGAAAGTCTTTTGTTGAAAAATACAAAACAAAGCTCTATTTATGATCCTAAAACCAGAAGTATGAATTTGAAGTCTAGAACATTTATCAGAGCTCCGTTTAATTTATTCATAAATTGATCGATCTTTACCTATCAGATAACATGTTAGAGATTGAAGAAGGAAAACTTGTGTGCAAAATTTTTACTTTTTACTCTTTCTTCAGATACCTACTTGATAGAAAGGGTAATAAGTAGTAATATAGCTGAGAAGATTCCACAGAGAAGTGAATAACCTGGAAAACCCACGCAGAGATAATGAAAATCAGATCAACTTTCCATCCCATTGCTGCTTAAATGCAGGTAGTGCAGGCTACCCATGTTTGATGAAGTGGGAAATCAAAAACAGTCCATGATAGTAATTTAGCCAAATGTCCTAATGATGATGTTTCTGGCACTCAAAAAGTATATGTTCTATACATTTAAACAGTGAACTTTTATTTCATCAAAATAAATTACATCATGGAAAATCAGGAACAGTATCTTGATAGAAAAAGGAGTTCATTTGTTACTACCACCAGGTTGAGTTAGAATAAAGTACATATTGAATTGACGCAAAAAGGACTTGGAAAAGGATGAAAGTGAGTTGGTAACCACTAAAACAGACACTCTCCAAAAACCCTTATTTGTCTTTCCAATAATGACTAAAATTGGACTTCTTTGAACCTTTTGAGGATTTAATTACTGTCCTATAGAAACGTGGTAAAAGTATTACTGAAAGATCATTGTATATTACCTGTAATCTTGTTAATATTTTTGATAAACTTTACAATTATCCAGTTTTTACTATGTTTTAAACCACTATGACAGCCAATACCTTCTTTAACATTTACCATAAGCCATAAGGGTAGATTTTAACCTCCTCACATTCAAGCTTGGCACAGCCAACATTGGTACTGGGATCTCAAAATAATCCATCACCTCTGGATTCCATGTCAAGAGAAAAGGGCAGATTCTGGACTCTTGAATTTTGGAAAGTTTAATCATTTTTGATAATGATGCCTAAAATCATTTTTGTTTCTTTACTTATAAGTAAACAAAAATGATAAATAGAGACAAAAGAAATATACAAAAATAATACCTGGAGACATGCATAGCAAGAAGAAATATTCCAAAGCAGATGAAGCACTTAACGAATAACTTCACAGGAAAAAAGGCTGAAGAAATCCCATAAAGAAGATGCAAGGAGAAGGGGAAGAGACATGGGTCTCTGACTGAAATGTAATAGCCACACGCTGTGTGCGAATTGGCAGCTGAGGTAAATGTCATCATATTCTGTTTTTGTTCAATTTCATATTTGGTCAAAGAGAAGTTCAGATTTCCTGATGTTTTCATTGTGACTATGAAAACAAAATCCTCATATCTGCTCATTAATTTATATCTGAGGTTGATTCAGGACTATGTGTAAGTGTAACACAGACGTATAATTTACTAAAAATATAACAGGCATTGTTAGTGATTTTTCTGTTTCGTTAAATATTTAGAACAGGTAATATATGAAAAGATTAAAGGTAACATTTCCAGGTTACATTAAATTAATTAGTGAAGCACCTTCCTTAAAAAATTGTGCTTATTTTGAATTTATTGTATTATTTTAATAAACATGATATACAGTTCAAGAATAAATTATAAAAAGAGAACAACCACAAAAATGAAAGGTTTCAAATAAACAACATATTAAAAAACAATTAATTACTTGGTTTTATTAACCAAAGTAGTAATTTGATTTGTATAGGAATAATATTTCTACAGAAGAGCCTTGTATGGCTTATATGCAAAATACTTTTGAAACACTAGCACCACTAAGATTTTTATCTTAAGCTGTTGCTGGGTGAAATTTCAACTCAAAGGTTGTATCATTCTAGCTCTTAACAAATCGATTTAGTAATCCACTCAAGACTCTATCAATACTGGAGCCAATCTTTCTACCTATCACCAAAAACCGGGGTTGCATCCCCATGCATAAGAACATTAGGAATGTCAAATAAATTGAAGGTCTAAGTCAAATCCCAGCTCCCTGCCAGTTCTGATCTCCACCTCCATGGTTTGCACCATAATCTACTTAATTGAACAAAGCCTGTTGGGTAAAACCTGCTGAACTTTCCACCCTCTCCTAAGCCAACAGAAAGTGACAAGCATTGTGCCTGCCAGTCAGTACGTCAAGACAAAATGCTCACCAATACTTGCTTTTGGTAAGCCAAAGGCTGGTATCAGACCTAGTTGTAACTAAAAGATAAGAAATTTTGTGAGCTACTTCTCATAAACCTAAGCTGAAAGTCTCCTTACATGTCTAAGTTAACTAAGTAAAAAGCAGCAGATACATTCTTTGATCTTACAAAAAATTTAAGTATGTCACATATAATGTACTAGTTTCTCTGCATTTGGCTGTGAGGTTACGGAAGCTAACGAGAGGGCCAGCTTGGACGCCTGACCACTGAGCCTGGGAGAAGAATCACTTACGGCAGCCTACCCTGGGAGCTTTCAGAACCCTAGGAAATTCGTGAGACTAGTAACGAGGTACTGGATATAATTTTATATATTTTGTATATTAGAAAGTACGTATAAGACAAATTAATGCTATAGGAAATAAATGATTCTCTCCAGATTCTTTACTATTGGGAGGGAGGTGGTGAGGTGGAGGAAGGAGTATCAGAAAATAGTACTAGAGTCCAAATGAAGCGCTAACTGCAAAAACTAGAAAGACTCCTAAATATACAAAATTTCACATGCAGTTTCAGGAGCTTTATTAGCCTCATATGAGTAACATTGCCTCTTGGTGGGGAAAAGTAATTATTGTTATTCAGAATTTATATATAAAGTCATCAAATTATATTATTATATAATACAAAATCAATTGACTTACATTATGTAGCACCCAGAACGTTCTTACATCTTGAAGGTAAAAACAAATTAGTTTAGAGATTAAACCTACTGGCTAATTGATCAATTCTAGGCCACCAATCAGTTGTAAAGGCCAAGGTAGTATATTTACATCTAGGGTGTAGTATACATATAAATACAGAGATTCTGGCTTTTTCAAACAGAGATTTCCAGATTTTTTAAAAACCCACAAGTTCTGACTAATGTTGGCTTACATTTTCAAGTGCCAACAAACCAAAAAGCCTTTTAGATAATTCCTACCTCTCACCTGCATGCCATATGGCTGGGACCTAGAGAACCTAAGTTTATCCCAAATATATACTGTACAGAGCTATGAGGTTTTTAACAGATAAAGGGGAAGGAGCTAATAAATGCCCATCAACAAGGCATCATTAAAATAAACTGCCATATCAACACATGAGAGTCAGCAAAAAAAATTTATTGATCACCTACTATTTGATCCTAAACTAGGCACTTAATAAATATTACATTTTAATTCCTAAAAAAAATCTGTCTCATTAAGTGAGTACTAGTATTAAACATCAGTTTACAGATAAAGAAATAGGATAAATAGGTACCCCAAATATCACAGCAAAAAATGAAATCTGAATTTCCTGTTAATCTTGCTAAGAAGCCAAGCTATGTAACATCTGCATACCATGAAGACAACTGCTTACTGACAACGGAAGGTTTCATCCTCTAGTAAATGGAAACTGTGCAGCGAAGTGGCATTTCTATTGAGTGCTAAGAGTTTGCAAAAAAAAAAAGACTTAGATACACTTTCTTTCTGGCTCATATATTGTTTCAATTATTACATAATTCATAACGTAATTTACGTAATAACTATTAGATAATTCCTAAGTACAGAATGAACACAGCTTACTTTGGTAATCAAGACTATGAAACCGTGTGTATTTTTTAGAAAAACTTTTTTGTGCTTTCAAATGCTATCTCTGTACTTTTTCTGCTAAAATTAGGTCTCAGAAATGACATTAAATTAGACTCATTGTTCTGTTATTTCTTCCCTAATTTTAAAGTAAAATGCATTTATTGTTAAAAATTTGTGGCATGCAGCAATATGTAAGAAAATTAGATTTATTTTTAAAGAAGTAAACAATAATTCAAAATATGAAAAATCCATATATGTATTGATATAGCAGGGTATGATCATAATCATTTTGACAATGATTATTCTTTTATCTCCCTTACCCTGGGTCAAAAACTGGAAGAAAATAGATCAGAATCTTAACAGGGATCTCTCTCTGTGATCAGCACAAAGTGGCATCAAAATTCAGGCTGTAGGCCCTTAAATAATTTCTACCAAGGCAGATTCAAGCTCTACTGAGATTTCTATCAGATGACTCTCTTACCTCAGTTTTCTTATCTGAAAAATATAGAAGATACTGGTAATTACCTGCTGTTTTCATTAAGCAATGTTTTTATAAGTGATGATTAATGATGCAGTATGTATACAGTGTTCTCAGTTCACATAGTAAGTACTTTTTAAAAAAGATAACTATTATTGTTATTCCGGGAGATGTTTTGATAGAAGAACTATTGAGGAATATTGTTTATTTCCCAACACCTGATTCAGAAGGTCCCCAGAAGGACTGAGAAAATGGAATTTTTAAAAATCTCCCCTGAATTCCTTGAAAAAAAAAAAAAAAACGAGCTCCTGTGAGCATCTGCTGCTGGCCTGGGTGTAACCAGTTTCTTTACAGCGTCTACTTTTATAGGTCCTGGTTCCATTCTCGGCTCCAAAAGACTGAGCTGATTCCTTATTCCATAAGAATTGCTTCGAAAACATCAAGCTCCATAATCACACTTGATCTTCGAACCATTGCTCATTCCAATCATCTGCTTTCCAGATGAGGCACATAACCAGTGTGTCTGCTAGATCTTATACTGCCTCTTCCCGGTCCATACTGTCTTTTCACTCTGTATCCTTTATGCCTGGGCAGCATCTCAGCCATGCCCACACTGTGTCCTCTTCTGACACATCTGATGCATTTTCCTCAAGTGATGCCTTGCTCTTTATAGGGCCTGATGTGCTTTATTGATAAGTTTAATAAAGATGAAACTTTCATTCAGTCTTTATATTAGCATCCGACAAGCCTGAAACAGGTGAATTGAACTGGTGGAATTGCAGGTATTTCTGAGATCAATTTGGTTGCCCTCTCTCAATCAATTATTCAAAGATACTGACCTACCAGGAAAAAAGGGGGCAATACTTCCAGAGTCTACAAATCTATTGTTTGATTCCAAATTCAGTTCCCGCTTAGATTATAGGATTTTCTTAAAATCTAGAAGAAAGCAGGGAGACTGAGCAGGGGGGAGAGGCATGGTGCCCACATTATGGATACATAGTATTTTATTTAAACATGGAAAACAGGCTATCAAGTGAGTTTTTGTCCTGCCTTTTCTTTTTTCACTTGTCAGTAACGAATAAATCAAAGTTATTTAAATACAATTTCGGGAAATAAAAGAAATGCTCACTTGATTTTGATGTAAATCCTGGTGAAGATTCACTCAGCTAGCCTCTCAGGTGTCATAAAGTCAAGGAGCCTGTTTTTCTTGTTCATAATGAAATTTCCCAATGCTAATCATAATGCCCAGTTGCCGGTGAATATGGGGGAAGGCAGTGTCCGGGATGGGGTAAGGGTGGGGCACAGGCAAGCCTTCTAGGAAATGAACCTGCAGAGAAATGCTACAAACAATTCCCAGGGCTCCTGCCTTGGCTCATAAATAAAACTGATGATCTCAATATAAAATTCCCAAAGGTGTGCCATTTAACTTTGCTACAGTAATTGCTCATGTACAGATTAACAGCTCTCAAAAACCTGGACCTCATCAGCTAATTGGAACAATCTGTCTTGATATGAAGATGTAATGGTTATGAGTACAAGTTACACTCTGGAAAAACAGACCTTACAAAAGTCAGTTTGCTCCCTGCAGGATTAACCCTCCAAAACCCTCAGCCTTAGGATGAATGTGTTTCTTTGGGAACAACTAATTTATTCGGGTCTTTCACATCCTTGATACAAGAGGTAGTTTGGATTTGCTTCTTTAAATGTCCATTTTATGAAGGAATGACAGGTTTTCCTTCTAAGCGACCAGAGCTCCTTGCCTTTAAAACCACTGAGACAAATAGATGAAGACAGACTATGAGCATATATATTTGTTTCTCAATATATATTACTGCTTCCCTTTTATGGGACTATGTCCATCAGCTGCAAGGATTCAGCCATGAACAAGGAAGACAGAACCCTCTCCTCTGAAAAATTACATACAGTGTGTGTGTGTGTGTGTGTGTGTGTGTGTAGTGAATTAATAAACAAATCAATAAGTAATTTCAAAAAGTGATGGGTACTATAAAGAAAATGAAACTGGCTAATAGGAAAGCAAAGTGACTGTCTCGGAAACAGGGAAAGAACAGGCAATGTTCTAACAGGAAGGATGAGCCACAGGAATGGATGGATAAGCAGGGAAGAACATTCTGGATTGAGAAAACAGTGAAAATGAGGTGGACAGCATGGGTGGCAGGAGGCATTATAAGCAAGATCAAGGGTGAGACCTTGGAGAGCAAGAATCTTTGGATTTATTCAACATGTGATTGAAAGTCACTGGGAGATTTTAAAAATAAAGAAGTCTAATGCAATTCATGTATTTCAAACTGGTTTAGGTAAGAAATGAAATGTGGAGTTAAGTGAAGTTATTTACAAACCTAGTTGATGCAGATAGGTCAAATAAGGGTGGATATAGCAGAAAACAAAACAATCAGGCAAACATGGACATAGTACTAATGGCTGTCACTGATGAACTTACAACTCATCAGCTCCTGATGGAAGCACCTGCATCTACTAACACAAAATAAGCCTTTAAGAATTGGGTTTGTGAACCTAGTATAAAGGAACCATGGACATGGACAACAGGTAGGATTGACTTTGGGGGGAATGGATGGGTGGGGAGGGGGACAGACGGGAGCAAAAAGAGGATGGATGTAATACAACAACAATAAAATTAAAAAAAAAAAAAAGAATTGGGTTTGTTTTATTACCATTTTGTTTAATTATTTTGCTATGTCACATTCTCCTTTAGTGTGTAACATTATATAAAAATACTTATTTTACAAATTTTGAGTATTACATAATCAGAATTTAAAAGAAATTTAAAAAGCAATGAAAGATTAAATATTACAGATTCGTCAGTTATCCATGATTTTCCTCTCCTTGCTTTTTTAAAATGAAGACTTACAAGATTTATCTACATTGACTGGTACATTCTCCCCTGAATACAATCAGGATTCCACCTCTTCCAACTATACCCATCTCTGGCCCCAGCAATCATTATCTCTCTTGAAATACTGCCATCATTTTCTGACTTCACTGTAACCAGGTGTTTCCTTTCAAGTACAGCCAGATCCTTCAAAAATAGAAACCAGATGATATTTTTCTGCTGAGAATACTTCGAGGGCTTCCCACCTCTCCAGGAAAAAACCACAGAGCTTCCCATGGTCCACAAGACTGTATAAAATCAGAACCTTGACTGCTTTGTCAACTGGTTTCCTATCTCTTGCCCATTACTTCCTCAACTAACAGGCCAGGCAGGCTTTTGCCTCAGGACCTTAGCACCTACTAAAATACAAGTTTCCTGAAGCCAGAGCAGTTTTGTATCAAGGCTCTGTTAATTAAATGAGCAAACAGTGTTCAAAATTTAGAACCTGGGCAGGAGTGGAAAAAATTCAGATATTCTAGACAGCACCGGAGCATGAAAAAGGGATCTCCACTGAACTACTTGGGGCAGCACCGTAGTGTATTCATGTATTTATTCAACATATGATTGAAAAGAACTACATGCATATTTACTTCATTGTTAATCTCTCAGGATACAAAAATTAAAAAGAGTTCCATGGCCAGCTGCGTTTGGAAGATTACTGGTTAAATGAAAATTAAGCGGGTTGCTCAAGTGAAATACTTCTTAAAATTTTTACTGTTAGCCCAATATCAAGCTGTAAGAGTAAGGAAAAGACATTATGAAGCTTTTCCTAAACATAACTGACCACAGGTCATTTTTTATGCAGATTATTTAGACCAACTAACACAAATCCAGAAAAAATACTGGAGAATAGTTTTCTAAGGGTGCTGCCTATGTATGGTTATGATGACACTTCTGCCCAATAAATAAATACCCTGCCAATAAATAAAGTTGTAATAAAAAAAAAATTAAAAAAGAAAGAGGGAGGGGGTGAGAGAAGCAAACTCAGAAATTTCAGATCACAGGATGAATTTTTATTCCCTAAACCTTGGGGTGAACAATGAGACATAAACTAAGAATGATCCCTGTCATACTGAACTTTAAAATCCAGTGTAGAGAAGGTTTTAATAAGGAGATTCAGAAAAACCTACCTGTGTAGTAAAGGCTGAGATTTAGAAGTTATTTTATGATTAACCCAAATGTGTCTCATGTATTAACCTGAGTTTTAAAGCCCTGTCTTCTAAGACATCATCAAACATTCAAGAGATTAAATTTATTTTTTTAAACAAAAAGAGTTTTGGGACCTGGCTGGTGGCACAGTGGATAAGGCACCGGCTTGCAAACCCAAAGGTAGCTGGTTCGATCCCCCAGCCAGGATGCATAACCAGGTTGCAAGCCAGGTCTGTAGCTAGAAGCAGGTGAATGACAACCATACACTGGTATCTTTCTCCCTCTCTGCCTCTCTCCCTTCCCCTCTGTCTGAAAATAATAAAATAAAATCTTTAAAAAAAAAGTTTTGGGTGAATTTGCCCAGCTATTCTCCATATATCACAGTAAAGGTACTCAGAGCATTATCTATGTTCAACACAGTGCCAGGCCATGCCTTCCAAAGAGTTCTGCTTTATGAAGTTCTCTCCCATTCCCTTAAATGAGGGTCTTATGACAGTCTATGCTGAGGATTTAGAGGACAAACAGAAAACAGACTTTCATTCAATCATTGTTTTAGATTTATTTGAGGGAGGGAAAAAGAGAGCGAGATAGCAATTTGTTCCTTTCATCTATACATTCACTGGTTGATTCTTGTCTGTGCCCTGACCAGGGTTAAACACATAACCTTGGCATATCAGAACAGCACTCTAACTAACTGAGCTACCCAAGCCAGGGCCCAATGAATTTTGACTTTTTTCTATATCTTATATATATTTTTTGAATGTCTGTTCTGAGTAATAATGACATTAAAGAACTTACTAAAGACTTAAAACTTAAGATGGTTTGAAACTTTCCTGCTCAGATTTTGAGAGGACACAAAAAGGAGAAGGAGGGCAATCTCTAAGCTATATGCCCATGAATCCTCTTGACCTGAACTTACAATACACCTGATTTGGCCAACTGAGGTCTCTCCATTCAGCGCACAAAGGGCTCCCCAGCCAGCTTTATTTGAATTCTTCAGCCTGAAATGGATTCTGAAAAGAACAGTGTTCAAAGCCCTGGGAACAATGTTCAACAGCTAGCTAGATAGATAAAGAAAGACTTAAAGGTATTTATAAAGAATAAAATCTGTAGCACATCTAAGTGAAGGCTTCTCAACTACCAAGTCAGATCCCAATACAAAACTGAATTCATTTACATCTTTCTTTGTTGGTAGAGAAAACGTGATAATTACCACAAATTCAGCATAAAAATCTCCTCTAAGGAATTTGATAGTCTTTTGGCAAGATTATCCTCTAAATTGAATCAATGTGGTCTGGCCCTCACAGTCTGCATACTTCAGTACAGCAGTCACTAGCTGCATGGCTTCTGACCATTTGAAATGTGGCCAATTTCAATTGAGGCATGCAATAGATACATATCAGATTCAAAGACAGTAAAAAAAGAATGTGAAATGTCTCAGTAACAACTTTTGATATTGATCACATATTCAGTCATATTCAGTGTATAAAATAGAAATAGCTTATTAAAGTTAAATTCAATTGATTTTATAAGTTATTATATAATACAAATTATGTAAAATAAATTATTAAAGTCAAATAAAATTACTTGTTTCTAGTTTTACCTGTTTAACATGGCTACCAAAAATTTTAAATTACAATGTATGGCTCACATTATATTTTCTATCAGACAGTGTTTCTCTCTGTGAGTAAAAAAGTGGCTGAAATTAGAACAAGAAAAAAGAATCCAAAAAATGAGGACAGTCGTAAGCCTCTGGGAAAACTTCAAACACTCCAACATTCACATCAATAAGGGTGCCAGAAAGAGAAAAGAAAGAGTAAGAAAATGGCAATCTATTTGAAAAAATAATACAAGAAAACTTTCTTAATTTGGTGAGGGAATAAGACATGCAAATCCAAGAAGCACAGTGTGTTCCAAACAAGATGGAGGCAAAGAGGCCCATTCGAAGACACATCATAATTAAAATGCTAAAGGTTAGAGCCTAGAGAATCTTAAAAGCAGTAAAAGAAAACCACTTAGAGCCCTGTGGCTGGTAGCACAGTGGATAAGAAGCTGGCCTGTGAACTCAAAGGTCACTGGTTCAAATTCCCAGCCAGGGCACATAAGGAGGTTGCAAGCCAGGTCTCCAGCCAGCTCTGTAGCTGGAGGGAGGTGAAAGGCAACCATACATGGATGTCTCTCTCCCGTTCTGCCTCTCTCCCTTCCCCTCTCTCTGAAAAAATCTTTAGAAAGAAAAGCACTTAGAGCCCTGTGGCTGGTGGTGGCACAGTGGATAAGGCACGGCCTTGTGAGCCTGAAGGTTGCTGGTTTAATTCCCAGCCAGGGCACATAACCAGGTTGAAAGCAGGATCCCCAGCCAGGTCCAGAGCTGGAGGCTGATGAAAGGCAACCATACATTGATGTCTCTCTCCCTCTCTGCCTCTCTCCCTTCCCCTCTCTCTAAAAATAATAAATAAAATCTTTAAAAGAAAAGAAAATGAAATGAAATGAAAAGTCCTTAGTTACCTTCAGGGGAGTTCCCATAAGACGGTCAGCTGATTTCTCAAAAACAAAACAAAACAAAAAAAACTTTGCAGGATAGAAGGGATTGTCAAGAAATATCCAAACTCATGAAAAGCAGGGATCTATAGCCAAGATTGCTCTATCCAGCAAAACTATCATTTAGAATCAAAGAGCAGATAAAGAGCTTCACAGATAAGAAAAAAACTAAAGGAATTCATAATCACCAAACCATTATTACATGAAATGTTAAAGGGACTTAAGAAAAAGATCAAAACTATGAACAACAAAATAACAATACATACATACCTGTCAACAAAACTAAGCAACAAGAATAACAGACAGAATCATGAATATGGAGAGTGTTTTGATGATTACCAGATGGGACAGGGACAAGGGAACACGGGTAAAGAGGTGAGAGGACTAAGAAGTACAAATTGGTAGTTTCAGGAAAGTCATGGGGATGTAAAGTACAGTATAGGAAATGGAGTAGCTGAAGATGTTATACGCATGACCCATGGACATGAACAAAGGTGTGGCAGGAGGGGATGCTGGGTGGAGGGGAGCAAAGGGGCAAAACTGGGACAACTATGTTAGCATAATCAATAAAATATAATTTAAAATGGGGAAAAAAGAGACTAAAGTGTTTAATCCAGATAAATGTGTTTTTCTAGACATAAGCCAAGAGCTGATGGCATTTTCGGTTCCCTTCCCCACTCCTCTCTGCATGTTTTAATGGTTCAACCATCTCTGAACAATTGAAGATCTTTGATATTTTTTTATTTCCCGTTATACTGCTAATATATAGCAGTTAAGCTTCAAACAAAAGTATTTCCACTGCATTGGTGGTTCTAAAACCGACTTAAACCAATGACCCAAAAACAAAACAAAACAAAACAAAACAAACCCACAAAAATCACTTATCAAATAAAAAGGATGCTGGTTTTGATTTTGGAGACACTGGAGCCCAGGTTCAGGAGTACTAACAGTAAACCTCAGCCAAACCAATTACCTTGCCAGAAGCTCAGTTGTCCTATCTTTAGGATGGGTAATGTGAGAGCTCCTCTCTCACAAGGCTACTGAGAAAATGTAATGAGGTGACAACTGGAACATTCCTGACACAGGAAATGCTTATTGAATGATATCTACAGTATTATCATATAACCACAACCACCAGTACCAT
The DNA here is from genome assembly GCA_004026585.1 of Noctilio leporinus. Lineage (NCBI taxonomy): Eukaryota > Metazoa > Chordata > Mammalia > Chiroptera > Noctilionidae > Noctilio > Noctilio leporinus. The sequence continues at coordinate 306,149 of PVIW01001005.1, read as the reverse complement.
TCCAACACCATCCCTGACACCCTACATCTTCTCTTTGGTTGCCTGAGTACCCCACGTTTATACATTGAGAAAATCTCTAATTGAACCAGTTTTCATGTTAGAGAATGTAATTTGCTTTCTGTAATTCTCAGCATGGTTCAATATCCCATGCCACACATCAGTAACACCCCCAACAAACAGCCTTGAGATAGCTCACATCTAAGGATGACTGGGTGTGATGTGGACTGTCAGACATCATAGAGACTTCCCACGCCAGGCACCAGAGCTGCTTTGAACTCACTAAACCAGCTCTCTGGCTCTATACAAACAGGCATTCACTTCTCCACTGAGCATACTCTAAGGAAGGAAGCCTCCTCAAGTGTTCTTTTTAATGAACATGGGACAGAGGCATAAAAGACCAGCCAGATGGAAATTAAATATTTTACTAGTAAAGGATGCTCCATCCTGCTCTAAAATGGAATCTTTATTTCAATAAAGTCATTAATTAAATTTAAACCAATTCCCTTGCCACTGGATGGAAATCACTACAGAGGTAAACATGATTGACCACTGAATTGTGTAAGATACCAGACACTCATGAGACAAACTCATTAACCCTCCCAGTGCCCATAACAGGGCAGGGTGAGGGAAGCTGATGCTGTCTTGAGCTTCATCGGCAAAGGACTCTCTATGAACAAAAGCAGTGTTTTCAACAACATGTGAATTAAGTTTCAGGACTTTAAGTAAAGGATAGGGGCAGGGCAAAAGAAAACATGTGATATTGCAAAAAGCTATTTTTAATAGAAAGTACTCAATCTTCCATTAATGACAGTTTTTTCTAATGACAAGGCAAGGTAGTATCAAGTCCACAGATACTAAACAACTGTTCTGTGAACAAGCCAAATTGGTTTCATAATTTTCAATATAATCAAAATCCAAATCATCATGTGTCTTCTGAAAACATTTACTTGAATAGGATTCCATTTCTTACAAGGAATAGGGACTAAAGAAAGGAGAAAGTTATAAGCCTCATTTCTAAATGACTGATATCACTAACTTACATGAAAATAAAACAGGGGTAAAAGTCATATAAGTTTGGAAAAACTCCAAGTTAAACAAAGATAAATAGAACTTTTCAGTGGAGGACTCTTCCAACCCTTTAATATGCCAATGTATAAAATTAGTCTTCAAGAAGGTACTTAACCAGTCTAAATTTATTTCCAGCAGAATGGAAGGGATACATAAAGGAGTGCTAGCTGAACTGAACATTTAGTCCATGCTATAGACCCTCAGGCTACTGAAACTAGGGATCAATGTGGGAGCTCAATCTCTGGCTGATTTGGTCCACATGGGAGTTGTGTAATAGCTTATCATGCTTCTATGTATGTAGAGAGGGTGACACTATGTGACACCTTTGTGCATGACGCAAGTGCATGAGCTCACATGAGAAGGAAGGCAGATGCAGGTTACTTGGAACACATTCTAGAAGTCCAGAGCTAGATTATCATCTAGCTGGAACTGAACACAAGCAATGAAAGAACCAAGGTCCATTTCACAAAATGAAAGGCAAATCATTAGTCTGATCTAGGACAAGAAAATAGGAGTTGGGTAAACAGGGTGAATACTGGAGCAGGTCAAGGGAACATACCCAAAGACGTGGAGACTGAGTACAATTACTGGTCCAAACAGACTGTTAAGATGGAAATGAATCACAGAAAAGGTCAGCCCAAGACTAGCAACTTCCTTCCACTGGACAAACCTTGACTTTGACTAAGAATTTTGTACAATACTACCAAAGAGCAGGGAGGAAGATGAGAGCCTTCCATGTTGGCCTACCAGGAAGACAAATAATTCAGCGTGTGGTGTCATGGTCACAACTGATTCATGCTTTGGGTCATGCTAAGAAACCCGTTTTTAAAACACAAGTCTATAAGTCCTGTATTAGTAGTTATGAAATCTCAAAAGCTTCTAAGACCAAAGGTGTTTTGTTACTGCTTTTATTTACGGTTTTGGTGCAAAAAGTAATTTAGTGGTAAAACCTGATGTGAAACTCTTTATGATTTTGGTATTTCCTACTTAGTGTGAATGTTCATCTGCCTGCTGCAGAAGTATTAACCTATTCTGGGAGAATAGTCTTAGATACTACTACACACCCTCTGTAATACATACGGCATATGTGCATAATACCTTTCTAGAAAAGAGATTCTGAATTCTAAAACATCTGGCCTCAAGGGTTTCAGCTAAGGGACTGCAGTCCTGAACCATATGGTAATGTATATATTAAAAACAAAGTTTTTGCCTCTGTTCACTTTCTAAGATGCTCTAAACAGAGCTGAAATGAACCAGCTGTGAGTTTCACTGGAAAGGGCCCATACAATCAATTTGGATCTTTTAAGCTTATTGAAGACTTCAACTCATAAAGCACCAATAAGTCTGAATCAACAACTCCTGCAATCTATTATTGTAATAAACAAGATTTTAATTACTTCAGACAACAAGCATGCAATGAACCTTCACTTTAATGGAGCTCTCAGAGGTTTTATCTGGTGATTTCTCTTCGAATTAACTCCAACCTCAGTTATTAGTGGAAACACCACAGGATTCAATCCCTATTAGTATCACATGAATATTGACTTAAGTTACCAATAGGGTATGAGCATGGGATAGGGAGAAGATGTACAAAGGGTAGAAACACACTAGATAACTGTGATTAGACAAAAACCTCAAAGTCTAATAGCCCATGATGTCACCATTTTAATCACTGGAATATCCTGATCCTTCTGACTTGGGATTCTGAGTGACATTTGCAAAGTCTCTTGTGTCATGTAAAGTAATGCAACCATGGTTTCAGGGATCAAGGTGTGGATGTTTGGGGGGGCCATTATCCTGCTTACCAAAACCCCCACTGATGACCTTGTATTTCTTAAATTTACCAACTATCACTTTGCCTCAGGGCTCTTGTATATCCATGCTCCACAGACAGGCTCCAGTTCCCCTCTTCCATCTTAATAAATATCGTTCAGTAAGTATCTTACACATTAATAAACATCTGCCTCTAGAGAGATCTTCTAACTTGTGACAAAATGTTCCTCTTTTATATCACAATTGGTATTACACTGCATTTTTATACAACTATTTGTTCAATTTCTTTGTCATGGCTAGATTATGAATACCTTAAATGTAGGGACACCGGTTTATCTTTGTAACCTGGCATCTACAGGAAAAAAGGCACTTAAGGAAAAATTGCTGCAAGGCAAGAAATAAAGCTGAATAATAAGTGGTGGAGACATCTGAGGTTCCAAATTGGGTCAAGTCTCCTAAGTACCGCCTGTAATCTAATTCCTAATTATTTTTCTAGCTTTAACTGGGCTGTAAAGAAGGTTGGCTATTGAAGGGCTTGGCTTAATTTTTACAAGGACATTTATTTTTCTATGAGACTGGATATTTTTAAGTGTAGGAAATACAAGCCCAAGTCTAGGATTTCGGCCAGGAAAATGTGGAGAGGTCTAATTTCTGATGTGCACAAAGTTGTAGATGACCTCTAAGAATTCCTAGGTAGCAGCAAAACCTACAAAATTGAATTTGTTGCTATTTACCCTTAGGACGCAGATCCAGATTCTTGTGGGGCACCTGCTGAAAATTCCACCTGCACAGCTGAAGCACTGAGGCAGCTTCATATTGGGAAACACCCAATATTCTGACTTTATCTCAGGAGGAATCTAAAGGAACCAAGCCCAGTGATGCTCGTACCCATAAGACAAGGTACATTTCCTCTCTAAAAACCACAAGAGAGAATAAAAGAATTTCTCTAGCAAGGAGTCCTCATTATTCAATTGTACTTAAAATGATGCCACACAAGTAAAAGGAAGGTTCGCCTCTACTAAACATTCTGTTCGCTCTTCTGAAGAAGCTCACAACTGTGACATTTGGGGCAGGGCAATTCTTTGTCATGGGGCTATCCTATAAATTGGCATTCTTGGAAGCATCCCTGGCCTCTACGCACTAGATGAGAGTAGCTCACCACTGCCTCCATACTGGCATTGTCTCCTGCTGGGAACAATGCTGTATATTCTACCAATCCCAGTGCATTCGTCAACAATGGCTCTCCTTTGACACAAAATACAAGACCACAGTCCTTGATGCTGATAAATTACTTGATACCTTAAAGTTTTCTTACTTTAATTCCTTAACAATGTAGTTGTATATGATAAAAAATAAATAAAGCAAGTATGAGATGTTCAAACAGTAAGAAAATCTCATGAAAAGGTGGTATTAATGAAGAGCTCATATACAAAAATTTAACATAAAATGTTATAGACTCAATTTGGGCAAAACTAAACAATCTTTTTGTGCATATTTTAAAATTCAATTTGATCCCTTTACTTTTGATTTCTGATTTTTCAAGTTCCTCTGTGTATATCCACTAAGTAATTTAACAGTTATCACATTAAACAAAAAACAAGCTATAAACTAGACAGGGAGCCCTGGCTGGTAGCACAGTGGATAAGGTGGCGTCCTGAGAACCCAAAGGTCGAAGGTTTGGTTCCCCAGCCAGGGCACATGACCAGGTTGCAAACCAGGTCTCCAGTCAGGTCTGTGGCTGGAGGCAGGTGAAACACAACCATTCATTGATATCTCTCTCCCTCTCTGCCTCTCTCCCTTCCCCTCTTTCTAAAAATAATGAAATAAAATCTTAAAAAAAAAAAAACCAAACAGGAATGGATGAGAAACCCAATAAATAGAGGTAATCTTACCATCTGACTTTGCTTAAAAGAAATAAATTCAAACAACTGGGTCAAAGAGTACATCTGGGCAATGTAACTGCCATTTCTCATTAGCTTCTAAATTTCATAACACTCTTAAAGAAAACCAAAATATTCATTTAAAGTAATGTTCCCAAAAACATATGTATCTAGTCTGTGCATTTTTCTAGATCTAAGTAGGAGGAAGAGATAGGCCTATCTCGGCATTAGTGAATGTGATTAAGGAACAGGTGGAAGTTCTTAATTGCTGGCTCCAGAAAATGAAGCATCTCATTAATGTCAAGTCCCAAAGCACAGCTACACTCTGACATCTGGAGTTGGGAGTTTCTCTTACCTCAACAGGAAAGCGCCTGCCGTTGATACTGTGTTCAGAGCCCGCAGAGCCGTTGCTGTGGCCCCAGTGAAACTCCACCTTTTCGGCTTTGAATCTGCCAGGCAGACCAGCACCACTGACAAAATAGTCGTCTTTTAGAAGGATGGCAACTGTAGAAAATGGAAGGGGAGAGACACAAAGTGACTTTCAAAGCCAAGCTTGAAAGATTTCTCCTCTTGCTTTAAATAAAGTTTATGATCAATTTCCTTACGTACCTGTTAAAAACAAGTGGAAAACCAAGCAGCTTCAACAGGTTCACATTCTTTAAAATTTTATTTTAAATATTATTTTAAAATAAATAATATTTTTAAAAAGAAAGAAAGAGGGGAAGACAAACACCAATGTGCAGTTGCTTCTCACGTACCCCCAGCTGGGGACCTGGCCTGCAACTCAAGCATGTGCCCTGACTGGGAATCAAACTAGCAACCCTCTGGTTTGTAGGCCAGCACTCATCTATTGAGCCACACCAGCGAGGGTGAATTAGTACATTCTAACTGCAGAATGCTCTCAAGTGCCAGTGGACTCTAAATTATGAAAATTCCCAGGGAATGGTCTCAGAATTTCAAATCCATTTAACACATGAAATAAGACAACTGACAGAGTAAGTCACTCTGAATTAGGGACTCCTATCTGCTTAATAATCAAAATTATCTGGAGAATGTGGTTCCTAAGGCTATCCCAAGATTCAAGATCTGCAATGCGATAGGAAATACATATGACAAGGCAAATGTGAAAGGTACTATTCTTTCATCAGAAAATTTAAGACAAAATAATCACAAAATAAAATTTGCAAGTTCTTCCAATATTAAGGCAACGACAGTGAAAAGGTAGCCAAAATTGGGTACATGTGATCAACTGGCAAAATTTTAGTAAAATAAACAACATATCACGAAAGTGTTGTATTTTGAAATAAATTTATTCTTACACGTAAATACATAAACATAGTCATTATTTTTTAAGTTGTTAAAAAATGTCTCCATTTGTTGTAATAATAGACTCGATTTGACTGCAGAATCTTGAGTTCACTTTAACTTTTCTTTATCCATGGATATCATAATGTTTTCAATCTTAGCTTTAACAGCCTCTTTATTGAAATGAGGTTCATTATTAACTTCTTTCTCACAAATGCTCCATACATAATAATCTAAAGGATTTGAATCTGGTGAACTAGGCAGCCAGATTTCCTTTGATCAGAATTCAGAAGCATTGACACCGAAAAATTCTTGCACCTTTTTGGCATTATGTGCTGGTGCACCATCTTGTTGGAAGATAAAATGACATCCATTTGCAACTTGCATCATCCACAGTACAACTACTTCTTTCAAAATATCAAGGTAAAATAAACATCAGCAGTCACCTTCAAGCCTTCTGGGAAAAAAGGAGGGGTCATGATATCCCCTTCATTGCTGACAACAAACTAACACCATCACTGTAGCAGAAAATTTCATTTTCATGACTATTGGGACTTCATTAAGATTCTCACAGAGCCACCTGTTGTTTCTTCTGTTGATTATTTGGTCCTGCTGAGAATTATTTTCATCAGAGAAGAAAATCAGAGGGTTTTTTTTTCCTTTGGGATTTTTCCATTTTGTTAGCAGTTTCCTTGCTTTTTCAAGGCACCTTTCCTTTGTCTTCTATGTCATAAACTGGCCTCTTCTGAGAACATACAATCTGTATCTGATATCTTCAGCAATAATCTTGCGAACCATTGCATCTGCAGTTCTCTTGCTATGGAGTACATTGACTTTCCCAGATCTTCACTGATGACCTCCTGGACTTTGTGTAAAATACCTAGCCTTGTGAGATTCTTACATACCTTATACATTTTCCTTGTTGGTGCAGCGACATCAGGATCAGCATTATACACCTTCCTCACACTGTGAACTGAATGTAAAGGGATGTTATTGAAGTCCTTAAATTCCTTAGCAGTTGGCCCTACACACAGTCCAGAAATGATGGTTGGTCTAATATTCCTGCAACATGACAGTTGCTCTTGGAATTTAATACTTTCTCTCTGAAACAATGATGTTAAATCATAACCTTAGAAACATAGTTTTTCAAAATTAATATGAAGCACATGAAATAAGGAGATGCAAAGTTATTGCCAATGTATCGCGCACACCCTGTATTTGATTAAGATGCTCAGGAAAGTGCAGTGAAAACTCTACTCGTTAAGTCACTCAAATCATTGCAGATTAAATTTTCCTTACTGCTCCTATTCATTACAAGACTAAAAAAATTCCCTTTGCCCATTCTAAAAGAACACATATGAATGTCCATTTCCATAGGGAGCCTCGATCAATTCAAACCCTAAAAAAAATCTTCTTTGAAACATGGAAAATAGAAATCAAAGCCAAATAACTTGCACTAGTACTAACAGAAAATTATTTTTTACTACAGGAATGTAATATACAAATGCATAAACATTTTATTTTATAAGTGATGTATATCTTCCTTTCATGATTTCTAAGGTGAACTAATTAATTTATTCATTCAACAGAAATGTACTGGCTGCTAAATAAAAGATATCAACCAATATACTAACTGAATGGCTTATGAACAAAAGCCAAGCCTGTTGAAGCCAAGGGAAAGCTCTCATATCCTGTCTCCTCTTCCTAAAGAAATTCCAGTACAAGCTTCAAAGAAAAATCCTACATGAAAATTAGGTCTTTGTGAAAAATAGAGACTAGACTAATAACCCATTTCTAAAACAATGCAATTATTTTCAGTACTTTTCTCTATAAAAAAGCATTAAAAGCAAGTGAAGGAGAAATCTTGCTCATATAAATCCCTTTTATCACATTCAAAAGGCAGTTTTTCTCAAACTTCTGAAAAATATACAATGCATGTTCAGTTAGTGGGACAGAACATTAAAGAATAAAATGAAGTAAAAGCTTATACTGATTAAACACTACAGCACTATTCCTCCTTATACTGCAGTAGGCAAGAAACTGTTCCTGTAAAGGGTGAGACAGTAAATATTTAAGGCTTTGTGGACTTTTTTGTCCCTGTTGCAACTACTGAACCTAGTTTTTGCAGCACAAGCATACCCAAACATACTATTTAAGTGAATGATTTAGGCTATGTGGAATAAAACTCTCTTTATCCATACTAAAATTTGGATATAATGTTTATGTTTCATAGAATATTATTCTCTTCTCGATTTTTTAAACCACTAAAAACAAACAACCAAATAAACAAAAAATATATAAATCAGGGGATGGGGGTGTCACTTGGTGATCTCCAAAACCCAATACACTATCTTAGGAGATAAACTATTATGTCAAACCAAACAGGTACCTTTAATTTCAAAGCTGAAATACTAGGAATGAACTCAGTAGTGTCTTAAATACCACTGATTACTCTCAGCCTGTTATAAATTCTACAAATTATATTTTACACCCAAAGAATGATGACAAAGCATTTTTAGTGCATCTGTTAAAATCTAGGGCCACGCAAAATCTAATTAATATTTGACTTTACCTAAATTATTTATGTCTTTGTCAGGAGTCATTTTACTTCTTTTGTATGAACAGTTAAAAGCATAATTAAGACACTATACATCTATAACATTAATCTTGTTTTTCATTTTAGAGTATTTCTCACTAGGGCACATCACATGCTTACATGCACACACAGAGTGGTTTGTATTTTTGTTTATATATAAAACTAGGAAGAGGAAATATTTGGAGCTCTCATGGAACAATTTTCTGACAACCACTGATAACACAACTCTGTTCCTAAACAGTGCGCCAAGGTAGTCACTTCAGATGTAATGAGTGCCATAAGCTCAGGAGATGGACATGCCTGAGTTGGAATTCAATTCTGTCACAACAGTGGTGCAACTTTGGGCAGTTACCCCATTTCTCTGTGCCTCAGCTTCCACTACTGTTCAAATAGTGCCTAATTGGCAACCACAAGTGAAAGGAATCACACCTGAGGAAAATCACATGTGGAAAGCATTAACACAGTGACAGAAACTCGGTATGTATATACTCAACAGTAGTTATTGTCAAAACTCATTTCTCAAGACATGAAGGCGCTCAAGGGCAGCAGCGAAGTGCAACCACACAGGCTTCTTGCTCTATCTTCATATAGTTAAATTTTAAAGCAACACTGTCTTTCTAAGAAAAGAAAAAGTATACTGCACAGGGACAAAGCTTGGGAGGTGTAGCCCAAACACTTGGGAGGAGATCTGTTTTCTGAGATGAGTAAAACACAAAGAAAAATGATTTTTCCCTATTTGATTATTTCTATTCTTCAGTCACTTCAAGAAAAATATTGTAAAATCCCAATTTGGCATTAATATGCCCTTCTTACTGGCCATATATTTGTTCATTCCCCATTCTGACCCAAAAATATTATGCTAGAATTTAATAACTTTACTAAATTTGATGTCGTTTCATAGAATATGGGCTTTTTTTTTTTAAACATAAGTATAATCATGTCATATAGCACAGGTTTTCCCATTAGGCTATTGAAAAAAATGTTCTTTCTAAAGCCAATTTGTTTATTTAAAATAAAGTGAGTCAATCAAAAAATAATTTTAAAAATAGCAGTAAGAGTTAAATTTGTATAAAGTGACAAATGGGAAGGTAACAATCTAAAACTAAAGAACAATGGGATAGGAGGGGGAGGAAGGAAAGGTACATAGAAGCGGACTTTCTAGTACAAGGCCCTCCATTTATTAAACTAATAGGGACTGCGCTTGAATCAAAGTAGAATAATCGGGGGATTGTAAAGAGCTAGGATTTCAAGGTCAGAGTTCCTGACCCAAGAGAACAAACTCCGTATCATTAGCCATTAATGGTCTCTGGAGTCTGCACACTGCTGATACAGAAAGAAAAGTTCAGTGTGTGTGTGTGTGTGTGTGTGTGTGTGTGTATAGAGGGAGAGAGAGAGAAAGAAGGAAGGTGACAGGAGAGAGAGGGTGAAAGGGGAGAAAGAGGGAAAGAGAGAGGGAGAAAGAGGAGGTGGCGGGGAGTGAGCTGGACTCAAGATCCAGCAGGGACTAGAGAATGAGGCAGGGACAGTGAGCGGTCAATCTCACTGTATCAGCAAGAGAAACGGCTGAGAGAAAAAAATAACCTTGATATGGTAAACAGAGAGAAAAACAGGAAAAAAAAAGGGAAGGACAAACAGGCATGATGAGATTAGAAAAAGAGGATGAGCTTTCTGGCTAAGGGGAACAGACCTGGGGGAAAAGCAGCACTGGTTAGGAGGTTCCGGCACTCATCCAGAAGAGAACCTGGGCAGCGTAAGGCGGAACAAGCGCAGCGAACCCGGGGATGTCAAGTCGTGAGATAATCCTCGGTGAACTCACTACTGCACTGAGCACGATGAACCAAGCGAATCAGTTGACCCTTTAATCATGTGAGATATGGCAGATGGCAACCTAGCAGAGGGTTCTGCCCCAACCCCCAAAAGATATGGGCTTTAGAAATGATCCTCAAATTCAAAATTTACATAGCCTCTCTGTGTAATACAGCATTTGTTTTCCCATTATGTAAATGATAAATTAGTCTCCTTTCTACCCAGAAACTGGTTTCTATCATGTGAATGCAGGGCCTGGGGCTGTGAGAATGAGAAGAGAAATGAGCTTACAGAACATAAAACAGAGCTTGGAAGTGTGTCTTGCCAAAAAGAGACCCAGTGAAAACAGCCCTCACTTGAATTCCAAAGTTCAAGCAAGACTGAACAGTAATAGGATGAAGAAACCTAAGAATCTGGGCATTTGAAGTAGGGAAATTTGTAAAGTAAAGAGCTTTTAAAAGCATGCCCCCAAACAAAAAAATGGGTGTTTTTAGATGAATTTAAAATTTTTCTTGTGGGTAACCCTGGGCTAACTGGAGATGCTCCTGGGTATTAGAAAGTCAGGGTAGGGCAAGCCCAAAATGGTGGTGAATCACCAGGTGTTTCCAAGCATCTGTTACTTAATGATAGTGTACTTTTAATCAGAGCACTTGGCAGCCTCTTTGTGAGCAAAATGACCATTTCATTAATGACAAAAACAAAACTGGGAGCTAAAAAGAAACCATGATCCAGGGAAGAGGACCCCCTGCTAATTCAACTTTAGTGCCCACATTTATACCTGTCAAGGCTCATTCAGAATTGAGGTGGGGGTGAGGGGATGACAGAATACAAGTAATTAAACAGTTTGATATCCAGGATATTTGGAAACTGAGGACTCATTGTATACTTCACTCATCTAGACCCCCACTGTCAACATATCAGGGGGGTGGATAGGTTTTATTGCAGTGAGAGCATACTCAGGTTTTCACCATCAACATCAAGATCTGTACTCCATGAATACAATATACAAAGACTTTTAAAACTTTGGTTCCTCATAAAAGCAAATGGAGGGTTGTTAGTGGGGAGAGGGTAGCAGGGGAAAAGGTGCAGGGATCAAGAAGCATAACTGGTAGGTATAAAACAGACAGAAGGACACTTAAAAAGAAAAGTAAATGGAGAAGCTGAAGAACATATATGCATGTCCCATGGACATAAACAAAGGGCAAAGGGACTGCAGGAGGGAGGGGGGTACCTGGTAGAAGGGGACAAAGGGAGAAAATCTGGGACAACTATAATAGCATAATCAATAAAATATACTTAAAGCAACGAAACAAACAAAAGGTTATTTTAGTTCTCATTTGTGACCAACTCTAAGGAAAACAGGAAGAAAAGAAATAAGGCCAAAGCTAGGAGCAGTGGGTAAAAACACACGAACAGGAGATAGACAGACACATGCCACAGGGAGGGAAACACAAGGAAACATAAGAGGAAAGGCAAGGAACAAAATGGCAAAAAAGTGAAAACTAAGTGAGATACAAGGAGAAACACACACACTGCATCAAGAGAATAGAAAAAGAGAAAGTTCAAATTGAAAGATAAGACAAACACGCCCACACAAAGATTTCTTAGACCAGCGAGTTTCAATCTTTTTTCAATTTTTCATCTCACGGCACATATAAACAACTACTAAAATTATGAAGCACATGAAAAATTATATCCTATTTTTGCCAATCTGACAAAAATATAATTTTGATTCACTCACACCGAAAGGCTTATTATTGTTGTCTTGGCTGTTATCATTTTCTTAAGTTTGACAGTCTAAGGAAAAAGAGGTCAGTGTCCCTGATTAAATAGTCAGGTATTACACGTTTGAAAAATTCTTGTTATTGCTGTTATTGCTGCTTTAGACTCTTCCTGACCCATTGCAAGAGTGCTAAAGGCTTTTCCACGTATGCTACCCTTGGGCAACCTTGCTAATGCCAAGCAATCATATCCTGAGTGAGGGCTGAGCATTTAAAGCCATCAACTTGGGAGGAAATGGAGCATCATGCAGATTGCCATTGAAAGCCCTGTAAGATGCAAGTAATGGCTTTCAGGGCTGACCAGAGACTTGCATCTGTTCCCCATGAGCCCTGAAACAGACACTAACTCTTCAGAGAAGCACAGAGGCAAGTGTCAGCTTGAGGTGTGGACTGCAGGGACCCACAGAACAGTTTCTGGTAACCTCAGACCTCTGCTTGGCCCTTCGGGGAGCTTCGTCCTGTGGGCTACCACCACTGCTGGGACCAAAGCTCCTTTTCCAGGAGGGGGGCCACTGCTCAGCTAGGGAAGAAGCACCTGGAAACTGAGGTTGTTAACACTTGGTAATTTTCTTTAACCAGCCGGCATCGATGTTCTTTTCTCAGTTTGAGTCTGTGGGTTCTTAGGGTGCTACTGGACTATCAAAGTTCCAAGGACCAGGCAAAACAAAGTGAATGTGACAGCCTCCTAAACCTTGTCTAAATTTTATGGACTCACTACGTACTGGGATGTAGTTCCTGACCTCCTTATCCTCACCTAGTTTCCCTGCCACTGATGTGCTTGTATAAAATATAAGCAACTATTTCTTGAATTCATCTAAGCCACACACTGTGGCATATGGTATTTGTCTAATAAGTAAAAATGTAGGCAAAAAAAAAAATTTAGTAAACAAATGTAAAGTGGGAAAGTGGAGATCACATACATTATGATAAAATCATTTACTATTGCCCTTAGTGAAGGATGAAAGAAATATAAAATAGTAAGAAAAAAAAAGTCCCCAAAGCCTTCAAATGGTTAAAATTCATAGCAGGCTTATTAACATAGATCAGAAACACCATCTAATTCTTAAATTCTTATCATTTAGCTATAAGCTAATGTGGGAAACAGCAAGATTATCTTGAAATGCTCCTGATGCATGCATTATCTTTTCATCCCACAAAAATGAAAGGAAAGTAACTTTAGATGAAATTGAATGGGAATTGATAGAATAGACAGTTATAGCTCCTAGGGAAGAAACAGAGAGATATTATCTGTCTTGTAAAGATATTTTAGACAACTTTTGAGAAGTGGGCTATGTACAACCAACTTACTGTATTGATTATGCTAGATTGGATATATAGCACTCTCCGGGGGTGAAGACAGATATGAGCACTAAAGCTGTTTTATGGGAAAGTTACTGTCTGTATGTACTAAGCCACTTTAAATATTAACTTTTTCTATTCATATTTTAATATACAAAAGACAATCTATTTTACTGATAAGTGGCTTATAAATTTCCATCAGAAAAATATAAATACTCCTTCCTGAATTTAGTTCCTAAAAGTATAAGATTCAAGAAAATACTTTTGGAAAAGAAAAATGTGTTGCTTAAAAATTAATGATTAGTTTCTTCTATGTCTAGGGAGACAAGTTAGATCTAAAATAAGTAATAAAGATAGATGACATGGTTTTGGTGGTTAAACTTAATTTTTCTGATAACTGTAAATTCACATGCACTTGTAAGAAACAATACAGAGGTCTTGTGTCCTCTTTGTCTAGTTTTTCCAAATGGTAACATCTTTAAAAACTACAGTACAGTAATAGGCATGATTTTTGTTTCCTTAATTTTTAAAATATATTTTACTGATTATACTATACAGTTGTCCCAATTTTTCCCCTTTTGCCCCCTCCACCCAGTACCTCCATTCCCACCGGATATCCCCTGCCTTTCATTCATGTCCATGGTTCACACAAATAAGTTCTTCGTCTACTCCATTTCCTGTACTGTTCTTAACATCCCTCTGAATATTCTGTACCTATCAATTTGTACGTCTTAATCGCTGCACTTTTTCCCCCATTCTTCCCCTTCCCCCTCCAAATGATCTCCATATCTATGATTCTGTTCTTGTTCTGCTTATATTCTTAGTTTGTGTTTTAGATTCAGTTGTTGATAGTTGTCAATTTATTGCTGTTTTAATGTTCTTAGGTTTGATCATCTTCTTTTTCTTATATAATTCCCTTCAATATTTCATATAATGATAGCTTGGTGATGATGACCTTCCTTAGCTTTACCTTGTTGGAGAAGCACTGTTTCTGCCCTTAAATTCTAAATGATAGCTTTGCTGGATACACTAATCTATAATCTAGGTAGTAGGTCCTTGCTTTTCATCACTTTCAATACTTCTTGCTAGTCACTTTGAGGCTGCAAAGTTTCTTTTGGGAAATAAGCTGACAGTCTTTCGGGTACTCCGTTGTAGATAACTATTTTTTTCTTGCTTCTTTTAAGATTCTCTATCTTTAACTTTTAGCATTTTAATTATGATGTGTCTTGGTATGGTCCTCTTCGGATCCATCTTGTTTGGGACCTTCTATGCTTCCTGGACTTGCATGTCTATTCCTTTCACCAAATTCGGAAAGGAAAAATATTTTTTCAAATAAGTTTTCAATGCCTTGCTCTTTCTCTTCTCCTTCTGCCACTCATATGATTTAGATTTGGTATGTTTGAAGATGTCCCAAAGGCTCCTTTGCCTCTCCTCGATGTTTTAAAATTTCCTTTTTCTTCTTGCTAATCTGATTGAATGTGTTTTCTTCCTTAGGTTCCAAGTAATTGATTTGATTCTTGGCTTCGTCCCTTCCACTGTTCGTTCCCTGTAGATTTTTCTTCTTCTTCTTTTTGAATATTTTAATTTCATTTAATGTAACCTTTGTTTCTGCCTGGGTCTTTTTTTATTTTGTTGAAGTACCCAATGAGTTCCTTAAACATTGGCAGACACCCTGTGTTTGTCTCTATGTGTTAGATAGAGGTGCTTTGGCTTTCTGTTTTAGTGATGCTGCTTATTGTAGAAAAGTGCACCAGTTAAGTTGTATGGGGTGAAGCCTTAGTTAAACACCTGAGTGAGGCAACACATGTCACTGCTCTGTGGCTCTGGGTTGGGGAGGGGACAATGCCTCTGGAGTTTTGCTCAGGAAGGTATATCCCCCAGCACTCACCCTAATGCCAGTCTCTTCAGTTTCTTCCTGTATACCACTGATACCCTTCCAGCCATTGCCTTGGTGCTGAACTCCAGAGAAATTGAGTTGACAGAAGTCCTAAATCTGTTCTGGGCCTTTCATGAGGAGTCTCCTGAGTCCTGTGGTTTCTTCCACCATCCCAACCCTGCTGGTTTGTACAGCCAGAAGTTATGGGGACTTATCTTCTTCATGTTGGAACGCTAAGCTGAGTGCTATGACCTAGGGCTGGTATGTCTCCCTCCTGAGGTATCCCTCTCACTTTTATCCACCACCTATGTATGTGGCATCACCTGTTTGACGTATACACTCCTCTCTATGCTACTCAGCCACACCTCTCTGCATCTTGACCCCTCCAACCCACTTGGATGAATGTGATTTCTGTAAATCCTTGGTTGTCAGACTTCTGTACAGCCTGACCTTCTGACGATTCTGTGTAATATTTGTTTTGTAGTTCAGTTGTAATGTTTTCGTAATTGTGCAAGGAGGTAAGGTATGTTTACCTATGCCTTCATCTTGACTGGAAGTTTCAGTCAGATGTGTGTGTGTGTGTGTGTTTAATGATATTATCCAGGTTGCCTGTGAATAAAATCCACTGTGGAAATTCTCAATACATAGCACCTTGCACTGTATATGTACTGTTACTCAACTGAGTTTACATGATGTATGTATATAACAGATAAAGCAACTGAATCTTTATTTCTCTAAAATACTGGAGAGTTTATGAATTTACTTAGTACTTTAAAGATAACAAAATGAGGGAAGTTTTTAGATTTGTGCTGATCAACTAAAACAAAAGAGCAACACAGGTAGATTTTTGCTCCCAATTTTCTAAACTACCATATACTTAAATCTTTCTAGAAAAAAAATTCCATGTTTCTATGTCCTTGTTTAAAATTGCCTATAAATTTTTGCCCCTTTAAAAAATACACTTCTACAAAATCATCTTAAATCATTTACGATGTCATGAATGTCATAGTAGTAATCACAGTTTGGGAATAATAATTTCTTCCTACTTCTCAGAGCCATGCTTCTTCTGGAATTTCTGAGACTGTTCATATTTAAATAGCTGTATCTAAAATCAAGCACAGGCACTCACAGATATGCAACAAGTTGTGGATCACTCGAAGAAGTCAGCCAAGTGACAGATTGATAATCGGCTTCTGGAAGACCAAGGTCATAAATCAACTTGCATTGAGTGAACCTTATACTCTTCTAAAACCTGTCATTGAAGATACCAAGCTGAAAGCTGTCACTGCAATGTGTTATCTGTGCAGAAGGCTGTCAAGCGTTGCAAGTCAAGTAGAAAACCGTATCAGAGAGCCCAGTGAATTGCTTTTGGCAGGCTTCTGAGATGTGGCACTGAGGTGGCACACAGCTTCAGGGTCTGATTACACCCAGTGTGGCAAAACTTCCATCCACCACATTCAAGAAGTCTGAGGAGTACTACTCCCCTCATAGTTCTCCAAAGGACAATTTTATTTGAGATGCAAAGTAGACAACTGGTAGAAAAATTCTGAATTGTAACAATAAGTCCGCATCTCTACAGGGAAAGTAAAGGGGTTGGTAGTGAAAAGTTGTGCACAAATAACATAAAATTATACATATTTGTGTTGAAAAGCTACTCAAATCGGGGAATCGAGGACAGCATTTGGTACCCTGCTATAAAAGCACAAATGAGAATTGTTTACAGAGACACCATGAAATAGAGCCCAGAGCCAGGAATCACTGTGCTGAGTGAGGGCGAGGCAATTCTATGAACAAATCAGGCAATCCAAAGCAATCAACCATGAATAATCTCAGACACATGCTGCTTTGGAGAAAGAAAATGGATCTTCAAAGTTGCACGTGCAGCCATTTAGGTTGAAAGAAAAGGCAACTCTGTGACCCACAACATGAATGGGACCAAAGGGTTGATGGTGAGGTCATTTTAACCCAGCACTAGGGCTTCAGGCAGTCAAGGCTCCGAAAGGGATTACAAAGAACAAAGTGATCATTGAGAGGAAGGTAGAGGTGGTGTTGGTGGTATGTGTGTGCTGTGTGGGGCAGGGGTGTGTGTGTGTGTGCGGTGCTTATTTTAATGAGCTTTAAGAGTTCAAAAATAAGAAATGAAAAAATATCTTAAGCACCACAGAGGCCCTCATAACACTAAGTAGAGATTATCATAACACCCCAATGTTCATTTTCAGATCAGACAGTGGGGCACAGCAAAGCATTCTCTGCTACTATATATACCACCTATAATATAATAAGAAATGTTAACAAAGCAAAATTGCAATGAAGGTAAACGGTTTATTTAAATTTTTATAGCACTGTCTGATATAGTAGCTGTTAGACATATGCTTACTGAGCACTTGAAAATAGTTCAGTAATACAACAACAATAAAATTAAACTAAAAAAACAAAACAAAAAAGAAAATAGTTCAATACTATTCAAAGGAATATACAGACTCAGTGCAATCCCTATCAAAATCCTAATGGAATTTTTCACAGAAGTAATAAAAATAATCCTAACATTCCTAGAACCATAAATGATCCCAAATAGCCAAAATCTGACAAAAA
The DNA here is from genome assembly GCA_004026585.1 of Noctilio leporinus. NCBI lineage: Eukaryota > Metazoa > Chordata > Mammalia > Chiroptera > Noctilionidae > Noctilio > Noctilio leporinus. Next base: position 288,173 of record PVIW01001005.1, on the reverse strand, counting down.
ATAAGAGCTGTAGATTTACTTTTCCTGATTTCAAACTATACTATAAAGCTACAGTAATGGAACAGAATGGTATTTACATAGGAACAGACATCTAGACCAAAGAAACAGAATCTAGAGCCCAGAAATAAACCCATACATATACAGTCAACTAATATTTGACAAGGGAAACAAGGCTATTCAATGTGGAAAAGATAGTTTCTTCAATAATCGGAAAAATAGGATACTCACATACAAAGAATGAAACTGGACCCCTCAGCTATACCACTCACAAAAATTAATTTGTAATGGATTAAAGCCTTAGTTATGGGAGATTGGGCAAAAAAAAAAAAAAAAAAAAAGGTGGGGGGCTGGTTAAGAAGTACAAATGAATAGTTAACAGTCATAGGGAAGTAAAGTTTAGCATAGGGCTTATATTCAATAATAGGGTGATAACTATATATGGTACCAGGTGAGTACTAGACCTATTGGGAAAAATTACTTCGTAAATTATATAAATATCTAAGCAAATATATACTATAAAATAATATATTTTATGTCAAGCAAACATAAAATAATACTGAATGTAAGTTGTAACTGAAAAAATTTTTTAACAGATTAAAGTATTAAATCTAAGGCCTGAAACTACAAAATTCAGAAAGAAAGAAAAAAATAAAGAGACATTGGTCTTGGTAATGATAATTTGAAGAAGACCCCAAAAGCACAAGCAACAAAAGCAAACAAACAAATGAGACTACACCACACTAAAAAGCTCTGCACAGCAAAAGAAATGGCATATTGTTATATATCCATTTTATATCAATAAATCTGGAAAACAATAAGTGAAGCAAGTGCCCCTCCTCACAAAAAAAAAAAAAAACAACACACAAAGATCTGAATGTGTGTATCTTCTTTGCTTTCAAACACTGCAAACAGACAGTTTAACAAAGGTGAATGGAAGAAAGTCTTAGGCAGATAGTAAAAATGAAGGAGTGTATTTTAATCTTACTTAATTTCAGTTCATTAAAATTTAAATTTATATATCTAATATGGTGGCAAGAGGCCACCATATCGAATACTGGACAGAACAGAGTTTTGAAAGTTCATTCCATATACTTTGCATATATTGTCTCATTTAATTCTAACAATCCTATGAGCTTGATAAAATTTTATTATCCACATTTACGGTGTTTTTTAAATCTGAGTCACAAAGTGGTTAAGGAATTTGCCCCAAATCATAAGCTGGTAAAGCAAGAGATATTTCTCTCAAACTAAGAGATAATCCCAAAGCTTTCACTCAGGGATGCATTCTTTATAGATTTGTGTAATATTTAAGGAGCAAGTCCTGGTTAAAGCAAATATAAGCAACATCCAGAAATATTTCCCATGTTTGTGGACAAGTAACGAAGACATAGCCTACCTGTTTTTCCTGTGTTTTTCATCCAGGTTTTGTTAGAAGACTCATTGTCAAAGCCATCAAGTTGCAGCTCCTGGTATTCCTCGCCAACATGAGCATGCTGATCTAAAATGTCTATAGGAGACTGGTGATGGCCCACACAGCTGACACTAGATGTCACCCAGTGTTCAGGCCCATAGGCACCTGTTAAAAGAAAACAATAATTCAATCCTCAGGGCTCAAGGGTCAGGACTGGAACAATTAAGAAGTACAAAGTCAAGCCATGAATCTCCCACAGTACATTTTCCTATATGTCTCCACTCCAAAGAGATCAATACATTGGAAAATTAATCCAAGACATTTGCTGGATAACATAAAAAGACTTGAGGAAAGGTAAGTTACTAAAAATAGTTTGCTTCTAGATTTGTAATTAAACGTCTGCTAATTTTATCAATAATTAGATTAAAAGAATTGAGCAGAAAAGCTGTTAGAATTTTCACATTTAAAAACATTTTCCCTAAATTTCCTAAAATAAGCAACGTATTTATTCACTAGAAAACATCTTAACAAATTTAGTTTGTTTTGCTATTGTAATTAGTATACAAAATACACATTCTTCTTAGCTCCTAAAAGCTTACTGAAGTGGAAAAAGAAAAATTAAACATGAAAGCCACACAACACTGGACAAGAGTCATTTCAACTGATATAGACAATGAGGCAGGATTTTCTTTGGCTAACTGTGAAAGATTTTTCAATTTGACCAGTTTGTTCACTTGTGAATTAAGGCACTCGCCTCCCCTCAATCCCTTCCTGTCACGGGAGGCAGGGATATAAAGTTACCTTCAGATTGGACTCAGTCAGCACCCATATTAATAAAGACTTTTGGAAGCATACATATGCTACAGAAATAAAGGAAGAATGAACTATAATGCAAAACCCTATTTGGTATCAATAAGGAAAAGAAAAACACATTGCATATGCTTCTCTACCCTATTTGGAAATGCAATATTCTGCGAGCTAAGTCTACTAAATTGATCATTAGCTCAGATTTTTCTGCATCAGACCTTAAACTTTCTTGACAAAAAAAAAAAATCCTTTCTAGAAAGATTAACAACCTCTTTTTGATAGTTTGATATAAGTCTAAATTTTACAATTTTTAGAAGATTGCACTTTGGCTCCTCAATAAAGTGTATTGTGCACACATACACATGCGCTCCTAGGTTTTTAGCCTTACATTCATGCACATACCTGACAGCAGAGGGTAATAACCAAACTGATTTTAGGAGACCAAACCATCGAACAACCCATTTTGTTGTGCCTTGTTCTGTACCTAGACTTGTATAATGGAGGACAGAAATACCTTATGGTAAATTTCTATACTATTGAGTAAGAGCTGGAACTGCCCACCACATACTTATTTGCCCTGGGTTTCCCCATTCCCTTAACTTTGATATAAACAAAGGAACCATGAAAAGGGACAGACAGAGACAATCTTCTCAGTCATGCTAATGTAAGCTTCCTGGGTGCAAGAACAATTGATTTGACTCCCTAAAAATGATTCCCAGTCTTGTTATCTAGAAAATAACCTCATTCAGTGCCTGGGTCCTTTTCCCTAATCCTCATTCAAGTAGCGAGATAAAAGACCATCAGGAAAAAATATGTTCACTGCTTAGCAAAGATTTAGTAACTTTGGGGCACTTTTCACAATCATTTACAAATGTGATAGTACTTTCTAGAAAAAGTTAGCTTCAGCATTTTCCTTACTTTGTAAGACTCCAACTAAATCTGAAATGATCAAGGTCTTTTCACTCATCTTATTTCACTTCTAGGTCAAATTCCCTCAAGACAGTGATGAGTCATAAATGAACAGAGTGCATTTACATGTATTCTAGACAACCTTGTTTTCATGTTGTATCAATATATTTGAAGGAAAAGAAAGGAGAGGAAAGAGGACTTCATGAATGGTTCCAACTATCCTGACCACTCTTTAATAAAATTTTCTTCCACGTGCCAAAAAAATCCATTGTAAAACTGCATAAAGTGATTATTGACGTATTTCAAGGCTGATGAAAAGGTAAATTTTGGTTAGCTCCCATTGGGCCTGTATGTTGGAAATATGGAAACTAATGTTTTAATATCGTGTGTGTGTGGTGTGTGTGTGTGTGTGTGTGTGTGTTTTTGTGTGTGCGTGTGTAATACCTTTCAGAAACTCACTAATACAGTAAAATTACACTCAATGGGGGAAAATGCATGGTAAAATAAACCTGAGCATGTTTGACTCAAAAGAAGAATGTAAGTCATCACCTGTAAAAGCACAGAGACACTTGAAATTAACAAGCTAATAAAAAAAATTACTTTGCAACCTCTGAAAAGTACTTCATGTTCGTCACTTCTCATAACCTTCTAGACATGAGTGAAATATAATTTAGCACTCTCAAAATATAGTCAGGGTTCCAACCAGTGGGATGCATTTATTCACGAGGAACAATCTGAAGACTTAAGCTGACTACATGCTTACTTTCACACTCCCACCCAATGTATGTTCAAGTGCAATTTTAATTGAAACTGATCTTCCACTTCAGATTTTAAATTAATTCTTCTTTGGAGTGCTTCATGCTCCAGACACCCTTGCCTTGCAAAAACCCCAATGTCATTAGTGGAGGAAATAGAACACTTTTCCAAGCTTGCGGGTATTGATTACCTATTCTCACACCAAAGCCCCATTGCCATTCCACACTGTATAAATCTCTTCAGTGCTAAGACACTTTATAAAGGACTGGGGATTATATCATTAATCATTTGCAGTTGCGCAAGTCTCACAGTATTGAGTGCTTTGTTTCTCAGAACTTTGAGTGAATGCTTTTAAGTTAAAAACATGACACTAAATAAAGACTGTCATTAACGTAAACCTAGATTTGGGGGTGAGGGGTAGAGGGCGCGGGGGGGGGGGGGGGGTTGCACACCAGCAAGAAGAAGCCTTCCTCTCTCAGGTATCACATTGCCCATCTGAAAAAAGAAGTAAAAGTCATTTGCACTTTAGCTTCACCTTATTCACACCTACTTGAATGAGCAGGAAGTTTGCACTTTGGCAGCTGGACTCATTTTGACCAGCTCACCAACTCTAACATGGAAACCTAATATACAAGGACATGTTCCCAAAGGGGGAGAGGTAAGGCACAGGGTAGATAGTCTAAGAGCAATTTGGCCAAACCTCATTTCCCACTCTAAGAATCTTACAGAAATGAGACGCTGATGGAGACATACTGCCAACATATCAGTGCCAAAAGAAGCTAAGAGTTTAGATTTTCTCAACTCTGCTGAGAACAATTTTCTTTTTAATGATTCAACAAATGCATCTGAAACCTCTGATTCAAGACTTGATTTCACAGTTAATATCCCATTATCAGGAAGACTTCCATAAGAAATGTACAAGGATTCTGTATTATTCTGGAAATCGGTTCTTGCTCTCTTTTGTACATCTTATTATAATTCTTGTATTGTTTATTCCTTCACCACTAGGTGATTATTCTATGAGAACAGGTTCCCTCTCCTCTTGTTCAATTTTATTCCAGCCCAGCACAGGGCCTTATATACAGGTTTCTTTTCTTTTCTTTTTCTTTTTCTTTTTTTTTTGGGGGGGGCGGTTGTGACACAAATAAATAAATTGGGAGATGAGGTTAAAAGGTTGCACAATTCTGTCCTCTAATATACTATAACATGTTATCTGCACATTATTTTGGTTTTAATTTGATATTTCCATCTTCTGACTAACTCTTCCTGCCTCTATCTCAAGAACCAGAATGTCAAATTCAAGAATAAATATCCTTTCCCTATTAATACATTAAATTAATCTGAACAGCAATAAGGTAAAATAAGATGCGAATATGTAATGTGTGATGAAATCTGTATGCCAATTTAATAAGCCAGCCAAAAGTGACTAATTTTTAAGAAAGGTAACAGAGCTTTGCCATCAATGCCTTTTGTGAAACATGATTATTTTTAAAGTTGTCTTATTTTGCTATGTTTTAATAGAGTTCTCTAATCAAAGGTCAATCAAGAAGGAAAATTAGTCTTATTAATCAATTCATCACTATATTTATTTAAATAGTGAATCCGCACTTGCTTATTACCAGTCACGTTGCTGAGAAATGGGTGCTAGGGAGAAGGGCTGATCTAGTTCTTTTGGGCAACAAGGGACTAGCTCCCTGAAGTGCAAAGAACTTTACTAGGCCCTGGTGCTTCCCACTTGGCAAGGGATAAGAATTGAAAAATGCAACTGACCCCCTAGCAAGGTGGAATTAATCCCTCCACCAGCTGGATTTAGTGACTAGCTTTCAAAGAATAAAGTAGGGAAAAGAATAACAAGCAACTTCTGGTGGAGAAGCCTGGTAAATAAATACCATCTTAGCCAATGATGACAGTTAACGTCACTTGTGAGATCATGGATTATTATGAACATCCTGCTAGAAAGTGGTAAGAAGGGCACATGTCCTCTGTGGGATTCTTTCTAAAAATCCTTATTCCTAGTCTAGTCATGAGAAAGGCATAAGACAAACCCCATCTAAGAAACATTCTACAAAATACCTGACTGATAGTCTTCCAACAATGTCAGGGTCATTAGAGACAAGGAAAGACTTAAAGAACTATCATAGACCAAAGAAGACTTAGTGGTAAGGACAAAAAATGCAATGTGGTATTATACACTGGTGGATATTGGCAGAAAAACTCATGAACGCTAAATAAATTTTAGAGTTCATTTAATGGTAATATAACATTATTTTCTCATTGACCTTTGTCTACACGATCATTTTTGGTGGTTACTTTGATAAGATGAAGACATTTTGGAAACTTCACAGAAGTCAAATAAAATATAAGATTTGTTAAAATGGCTTATATTTTAACATCCAGATTTTACTCTACCTACTGTTCTATTTTGGGGGGCAGATCTAGAAACCTCACAAATAAAGGAGAAGGGCACTGATTTACAGATAATGCTAAGACTGTCCCCCTATCCTTTTTGCATAAAAATAATTTGCACCAACCAAAGCCAAAGGGAAAGAGAGGCTGGCTTACAAAGAACACCAAGCTTGTGGCTGATATTTCATCAGTTAAGGTTATATAAAAACCTTATAAATTTGGAGAAATTCACCTTAAAAATTATGATTAAGAAATAATGTTGTTACCTTAATTTATGACTCATTTGTACATTAAAAGAACCCAATTCTACCTTCTTGGTGTACCATTAACAAGTCATGGTATTTTTCTTATTTTGAGATACTCCAATTCAGTATATTAGCAATAGGAAGGCACATTTCTAAATTAGAATGAATAAATCACACAACTGGGCATTAATTGTAACTGGCCTCTTTAAGGTAGACAGAAATCCTCACTCCTCACACTCACGTGCAAATAATGGCAAATACTGTAAATCTGGCTCACATCGCAGATCCCACTTGATATGCATTGTTTGTTTAAGGCAGATTTAACCCAAAGTACTTGGTTGACCTAAATATATTTTAAACCAAACTAGTTATTTTGTTAAAATAAAATAAAAATCTGAGAGAAACAATTCATTTTGCCTACCATCTATAGCAGTATTACTTAAAAAGTCCAAGTATAAACAAATATAGCTGGTCTGCAAAAGACTTCTGTACAGTCTATCTCACTTTAATATAGTTTGCTATTAATACTTAATGAGAAAAAAGACAGAAGGGCTAATTTTGCAGCATATAAATCACACTTTTATCTAAAACCAAAAAATTTCTAATATCTACCTATGGTTTGTATCCTAAATAATAGTTTCTTTAAATATCTAAGAGGTTCTTTGCAGCAAATATGCATACACCTTGAATTTATTTTACTATAATACATTTAAATAATGGTTTCCATTCACTAATGAAAAGCCATTAAAAATAATGAATTGTCTAAATCTAATTAAAAACAAAACTAATATACATGTTACATGCTATTTCCAGTCAATTATGCCTATTAATGCCTCCCTTGAGGAATTTATATTGAAAGTGTTACCCAGATCCAGGTTTATTACTTGGCTGCGTCTTATTGTCTACTTTTAACCAATACCAACAGTCCAAAAATGTGTATTCATTTTGTTTTGTTACTTAATAATATTAACTAATGATTTTTCTCTGAAACACATCTTTAAACTATTCTATGTTTTTAAATTAAAAAGCTTTATGGAATTTAGCTTTTGATTATTTTCCATTAGCCACTACTGGTAACTTAATTAACTTTTGTGTATCAATTGGTGTATACATTAAAAGAAAAAGTGTTAAAAGCATCCACACTGCTGTACTCTACTATTTTCATCTTATTTGTGTATAATTATGAAGTTACTCAATGTTGCTGATCAAATATCCTAAATTTTAAACTAGCTAAGAAGGTAAATTTACCTTCTAAATAATAAAATAGTTGGCAGATTTTTCATTTCTAAACTTAAGATATAACAACTTAATTCTCCCATTTCACATCAAGGATGTATTTTAAGTTACCTTGATAACTAACCATAATACCAGGAATGTATCAGACAAGAACACCAGAAATGCGAACTACTTTATTCATTATTTTAATACCAAGTATTATTTGTTTCATTTCCCAGGGTGGGTAATTTAGAACAGAACATTAAAACAATTTCAGGTCAAATGTGAGCTAGCACAAATCTCTAAAATGGGATTTTCAGATTCTAATCCTGATGCTTAAGAACTCTCTGGAGCCTATTTTACTGAAGAAGAAAGAAGAACGAAGAGAGAGAGAGAGAGAGACAGAGACAGAGACAGAGACAGAGACAACTAAAGAGTAAAGATGCCAACAATAACTACCTGGAATTTCAGAGCCAAAAAAAGACCTTCAGGCTGACTGATCAGCGCTATCTGTGTGAGCGCGTGAGGTGACGGTATGCACCGTGAGCAGGCATGCAATTCAGAGACAGGAGAGGAGAATGACAAAGTCCTGTGCATGTATAGATGCACCTGGGACTAGAAAGTTATCTCTCTTAAATTGAATCTACCCACACCCAAACATGCAATCAAAATTTCTACTAACTGAAATGTTTTATTTACTAAAATTCTAATTTTATTTAAAGTTGGGCCAACTTTATTTTTGCTCCTTGTCCATATTACATGGAAGTGGTTACAAAAACATCTGAGATATAAACAAAAAAGTCACAATACTTCCTGTCCAATGCCAAATATCTGAAGTTTTTATAAAATGTTATGTGTGTTGCAGACCTAAACATTTCAACTTTCAAGTCACGTCTGTCTTCAAGCAGCCAATGCTCTCTATATGACAAAGATCTTCTCTAGAATGCTTAATGTCCCTATGAAACTTAAACTATCATTCAAGGACTAAAAAGCTCACATGACCCAGTGGAAAGAACACTGGGGTAAGAAGACTAGTAACTTAACTTCCAGTTTAAGGATATAAGTAAGCTTTAGTTCACATGTTAGTGTTATATAACTGTGTGATTACTTATCCATAAAGACAAGGCTAATTGGCAATGTCTGTCCAGGGTATCAGAGGACCAAGTGGTGACAACAATGTCATGATTCCTCATTCCAGTTTCAATTCTGGAAAGTGGAGTTGAAATGACGCAGTGCTCAAGTCTTTGAATAATTCAATTTCCTTACACACAAATTATAAGATTATATTATATAGTGAAGAAAACTCAGAAGAGTTCCAAATTCTATAAAACACTTCTTATAATACCTGGAAACATCAAATGGCCACTGGAAACCCGTATTAACAGTATAGCAAACATTCAGCCCCACTAGATACTTCCTAAAAATAGTCACAGTGACGTGATGAGGATTAAATAAATTATTACATACAGAGCACAGCCAATAATACTTGGCACATACTAAGTGTTCAATAAACACGATTACCTACCCTTTCTTCTGGGAACCACCCTAAATTCTGGATGGCTTAATCCTACTCCTGGGACCCAGAAAGAGTTCCTATTGGTATTTGCTAATTAATCCTTTCCCCCCTTGACAAAGAGACTGAGGCAGGAAGGGATGTTCTTCCAGGACTAAGCCAATTAGGTTGGTACTCTTCAAAACAAGGCACTGGACATTTGTTCAGAGCCCACAGGAAGAACCTACCTTCCTCCCAGAAGTCAGTAAAAGAAGAGAAAGAAAATGAGGGAAGGAAAACAAGAGGGAATCAGCTGGAGGCCAAAGCTGACAAGTAAAAGTATTGGAGAAGGAAGGAAGGGAAGAAGGCAGGATGGTAAAGAGAGGGGATGGAAGGAAGGAAGAAAAAGCAGGACCTGATCAACCCATTCCTGAAGTCAGAATTTTATCTCTAAACTTTTCCATTTTAAATGTCTTTGTATTTAAAATAGCTCCAGTAGGTTTTTTGCTATTTGCAACTAAAAAACATGAGATACAGTCTGAATGTTGGTTTAAAAAGACCAACACTAAATTATTCAATTCTTTCCACATTCATCACTAAGATGAAAATGTCAAATTATAAAGATAAAATCAGAAATGCATGCTGGATGAAACATATACAGATAACATCTCCCGATTCCCCTTCCCTCCTCTCTCTTCCTACCCTCTTTCCCTACAGCAGAGGAATAAACTTGGGTGAGGGTTTCAAGATCTCATTTAGACAAAAGGAGAAAGGACACATTCTGAAGTTCCCTGCTGTAAAGTTGTTACTTTTGGTAACACTGGGGTCACAGGATAAGAATCCCTAACAGACTTAATGGGAACAACTGCCTGGCACCAGTCCTCTGCCTCTGACCGGAGCCACAGCACAAGATTCTACACACTGCACTGGCTCAGAGGACCTTGCTTTAAGTTCCAAATGTCAACACTGCACCTCAAGGAGGGAAACAAAGCTGCCCATGAATACTAGGATTCCTGTCTTTGGAGGGAAGGCCTTTCCCACTGTCTGTCATCAGCCTCAAGCCCCACAACCTGTGTCAAACAGAAACTGCTCAAGCTCAGGAGAAATTCCAATCATAATTAGGAAAAGGGGAAAATTCCCAGAGACAGAATTGGGCAGATTTGTGTTTGGAAGTGAAGATCCTCTACATATATCCACCTACTGACATAAGGGCTGGGGGAAAGAACAAAAAATTAAAACCAGTTTTATGAGGCACTCACTCAACAGCTAAGGGGCCTGGGGTGGAGGCCAGGCTGGGGCTGGAAAACACTTCAGAGGGTACAGACAGGATGATTAACACCCATCCTTCCTAGACAACTATAAAAGGAGAAATGTATGCTCCAAATGTATTAACTATTAAATGCTCTCTGGGGAAATGTCTAGACATAAAACGCCACTTTTATGAGGGAAAGCCAAAACAACTCGATGGCTTCTCTGTGTCTCTGTCACTGTGAATAGTTGTCTTTAACTTGTACTTTCCTCCACTGCAGTAAATTTATAGTGTAACTAACTTCCAATAAAGGGGATATAAAAGAAGACTGGAGAGAGTTAGCAGAAGTAGCATGACAAAAGAACATTAACAACTCCCTTCATTCAACTAATCACAGTGAGACATGATAGTAAAGAGCTAAGAAAATCCCTTGGCAAGTGGAATAGGGAAACTAAGACAAAGAGTTAAATACAGGGGCAAGCAATATACAGCCAGGAACAGAAGGTCACCAGGGTAGCAGGAGGCCAAACTGAGACAACAAGGACATCAACTGCAGGGTAACCTCTTCTCCCCTGGCTTTTCCTCCCTGGAGGTAACATCTAGGAGACAGCATGTAGGCCTCAATTGTGTTTCAGCTCCAGAAAAGCTGCAAAACCAGATGGGCACCACCAGAACCTCTCCTCCCCCACCCCCCACCCCCACCTGTCAGTGACCAATCAGTGGAGACCAGGACACCTGGAGGGCTGAAGACTATGCTGCTGAACCCCTCCCCTGAGATTCTGGCCTGAAAGAAAGAGATGACAGCCTCAAGACAGAGGATTCAGCCAGTGCTCATTCTCTGGGGAAGAGCCATTGCATTCACTTCTTCCTCCACTTCTTTTTTCACCGGCACCATCTCCTAACCTCTAAGACAATGGGCAGCTTGCAGCTTGTGGAGGACTAACCTCTTGAACCTGTCCCCAAAGACCCCTTTTCTGACTTCCACTGAGCTAAAGCAACCCAGCCTAGGTTCTCCTATTGGTTCTTCTATGCTAAGTCCTTTCTACTTTCATTTACCTCAGCTTTAATGAATGGATCTTCATAGTCACCTGGACTTGTATTGTGAAATCTTTCCTACACAAAGTCAAGAGTCCACATACTACAGCTGGCCCTAAACAGGCCCACGCAGGGCCAGGTCATGTTCATCTTGTAACAGCTGGAGGTGTCACTAAACAACCTAACATAACACCCCATTTCCTTTGTTTTCTTAACTTTGGTTACTTTTATTCTAGTACTATATGTTCCATGAGAAAATAAGCTCCATGATATCAGATACTTGCCTATTTTGTTCAGACAGCACACACGGTCCTCAATACATAAATATTGTTCAAAAGAACTAGAATTAGGGTGCAGTATCACCAAAATTTCAGTAATCAAGACAAACAATACATAATGTAGTATTTTAAATTATAAAATCAATTTGAAAAATCTATGATTAACACAACATAAAGAATTTAAATAAAGATAATATCAGTAACAGTACTGAACAAAGTCATACTGAAGCCTGAGGCAAAAGAAAAAAACAGTAATAAAAATATTGCATAAAAACATAATTTACCTTGATTGGTGAGTACCTTAGTACCAGCTAGACTATAAATGACTAAGCGACATTAAATAGCACACATCAGTAAAATGACACCAATAGGGCGTCATTCACTTGGAGAAAGTTCACAATGTAATGAACATTTTCTACATTTTATCTTTGATCCTTTCAACAACTCATACCAAGTATGTACTAATTTTCACATGTCACATATAAGGAAACTGAGGCTCAGAAGCTAGAAAACTTACCTTCATAGAGCAAATGACAGGCAAAAATTAAATAAATTTAAAAAGTCAATTCCAGACCTATGAAACTAACCCATGTTCAAAAATAGGGGCTGGCAAATTATGGCATGTGGGCCAAGTCAGGCCCACTACCTGTTGTAAATAAAGTTTTATTAAAGCACCAACACATTCATTCACTTAAGTATAGTCTATGGCTATTTTCATGTCCTAACACCAGACCTGAACTGCTGTGGAAAAGACAAGAAAACCTAAAATAGTTACCATTCTGCATTTTGTTTATGATATGAAAGAACTGGTAATAATGTAAATATCCATTATTAGGAACTTGCTAAACAAACTACATCCATTAATTAATACTGAACAATGATTCAAAAGTAGATAATCCCAGGATAAATTCCAGCTGAATCCAAGATTTAAATCTTTAAAATAGATAAAGTACAAAAAAATGTAACCATGTAGAAACCTTTTTCCCTTTAATTTAGCCTTTAATTTTTATTGTATTTTTTCCCCTCTGACTCAAACTGGACACACTGAGACCCTAACTCACCCACCTCAATCTCTTTTGCTTAATCATTAAGCCCTCAGAACAATTAGGTTACAATCAGCATCCAATAGTCTTTTAGAAACAAGGTTCTGGATCTACCAACTACTGAGAGAGTTTTCAACCAAATTAAACATACTATCTTAGCCTCAGTTGTGTTTTAGCTCCACTCAGGAAAGCAGAACAATCCCACAGAACAAATGCTTGAGAAATTGGACAAAACTAAGTCCATGGCTGAGACTAGGACCAGACATGATGCACCACCCATTACCCATTCAGAAGAAACCATAACTCTAAATCCATTAGTCACCATGACCAATGAACTTTCCCCTATACAACCCATTCCCCCATCCCCTGGAAGCCATCAAAGAACCAAGTCTTGGAGCATTAGCTCACTTAGGGCTTCAGGAATGGCACTACTACCCTTTATAACTCCTTACTTTCCTGGATGCAAACTAAAGTTTGGGTCTTATTGGCCTTTGATGAACACAGACCATAGACCTCCTTCAGTAGATAACAAAAGCAGTTGTGGGAGCTCTGGTTGGGTAGCTCAATTGGTTATAGTGTCATCCACTATGACAAGGTTGTGGGTTCCATCCCCAGTTAGAACACAATGAATCCATGAATAAGTGGAACAACAAATCAGTGATCCCTCTCTCTCCTTTCTTCTCCATTCTTCCCTCTGTCCCTCCCTTTCTTACTCTACATCAAAAGAAAATAGTTCTGGAAACATTTTAAGTAGCAAAAGCATTTTGACTTTCCATGTTAAAAAAAAAAAAAAAAATTCAAAGGCAAAAAATATTGCCAACATCAAATACATGAAAGAAATACTCAATCTTCTGATCTGCAGAATGCACTGTTGTAAAACCAGAAAAACAGGGAGGATCCAAGATGGAGACATAAATAGATGCACTATGTCTCCTCCCACAACCAAAAACGATACATCTCTACCTCAAAACCAGAGACAACCAAAAATTCCTGAATGTCAATCTGCACAGTAGTCCAACAAACAAGAAAGAAATACTCATCTAGACAGGTGGGAGGGGCGAAGCCAGAGCACAAAGGAAGTAGTCAGGTGGATGGCCTGCACATTTGGTGGGCAGCAGCATGAGTTGATTGCACAGGCTGGAGAGCAGCGGAGTTAGCTGGTGAAAACAGATGACAGTAGGGGCACCTACTGAATGCTCCCAGCACCAAACCAGCCACGTGGCTCATAGTTCCAGTGGCTCACCACTCCTGCGCCAGGGGAGAAAAAGCCACATTGCCTTTCCTGACTGTGAAAACCAGTGGGGATTGGGGCAGAGGAACTACCAGGAGGAGTCTGTTGCTTAGAGGGCCCCACAGTCCTAAAATGTCCATAGACCTACCCTCTCTGGGAACCACAAATCTAGAGAGGAGCTAGCCCTGCACGGGAATTGGGAGAAGTGCCTTGAAAAACGGGCATGTGCTGAGCAAGTGGCACCAGTTCCCTCTCAGACCCCTTCCCACATACAGTGCCACAACCTGGCCAAACAGGTTGGTCACCCAGCACTGAAGAATACCCAAGGTTCCACCCCTAACAACTAACAAGTACACCTCAGGAAGCACAAGTAAATGACAGGGAAAGAGGGAGAGGAAGTTTTTTACTGCTTGCTTCTTTTTACTCTTTGAACTTTAACCGTATTAAATGCGTAATTTCATTGAGTTAAATTTTAGAATTTCATATATACTTTAAGCGGAGAAAGGAAGGACACCAGTCAGTGGGGGGAAGCTAGTTACAGAGCAATTATTAGAGAGTTACAACATACCGCATAAAGAAAAATTACGTGCAAATTAAAACAGTGAAGGAAAGTACACAAAGATTAAGAGGAACTTGCTCAACTGTTCATGGTGGTTACCTTTGGGATGGAAGATCCCAAAGATGCTAGTATGATCTAGGAAGATGATTTATTTTGTGAATATGCACATAAATGTAGCACTCCTGTAATTAACAACAACAAAAGCAGTAATAATTAATCTTTAAAAAGTGGATATATGCAACTCCAAAACCTGGACGGACATAAGAACATTTTCTATGGCCTCTGGACCTGCTGAGGTCTTAATGAATCATGGCATGTACTCTCAACAGGTATAAAATTGCCCAGTAGAGTGAAAATCGGTTCTTTAGAGTACGTTTTGTTACTCCTTTTTCTCTTTAAAGTACAAATATAGAGAGAGTAAATGATCAGAAACAGTTCATCTATGGAATTAAAATTACATGGACTCTGGATGATTATGAAAAAGATGTCTAAAAAAGCACCTTTGGGGAGGGACAATAATAGAAAACAAGGTTGAGAAAATAAAAATATGTAATTACATGGGCAAAAAATGATGCTCCAGTCTTTTTAATGTGACTCTTAAGTCAGATCCATATTAAAGCAGATATTCCATTTTAACCTCAAAATGAGAAAAATTTATCCCATATGAAAACCCTGTAAGTTAATAATTAGCTCATTATTACAAATGGAAAACTGAAATTCAACTTACTAGCTGAGCTGTGACTGGCATCAGTCTGTACAACTCTTGAATTTGGCTGTCACTCCTGTTGCTTCCCCCCAAAATCATATTTAATTTTCACCCAGCATTCCCACCACTTAGGAACCAGGGAGTTGCTGTTTTTGTTATCTAATTTCGCATGTATTCCTCCTATCAACCTGCCATTCAGAAATTTATTTTATTGATTATTTTTAGAGAGAAGGGCAGGGAAAGAGGAAGAAAGGGAGAGAAGCATCACTGTATGGTTGCCTTTCACCTGCCTCCAGCTGGGGACCTGGCTGGAGACTGGGCTTACAACCTGGTTATGTGCCCTGACTGAGAATCGAATCAGCCACCTTTGGGTTCACATGCCTGTGCCTTATCTACTGTGCCACCAGCCAGGGCTAAATCCATATGCTTTGTCAAGTTGTTGATAAGAATGATCAAAAGGCCTAGCCAATGATAAAATTCTCCATTTGGACAGGGGGGCAGTATCACAATTCCCTGGTAAAAGTTTGTTTTTTAAAGATTTTTATTTATTATTTTTAGAGAGAGGGTCATGGAGAGAGGCAGTGAGGGAGAGAAACATCCATGTATGGTTTCCTGTCACCTGCCTCCAACCAGGTTGGAGACCTGGCTTGCAACCTGGTTATATGTGCCCTGGATGGGAATTGAACAAGCCATCTTCGGGTTTGCAGGCCAGCTCCTTATCCGCTGTGCCACCAGCCAGGGCCCAAGTAAGCTGATTTTTACACTCCACTTCCCACCCATTCTTTATATACAGCTAACGTTTACAGGCCACTGACAATAAACCAATGTCCATGGGTTATCTTATTTACTCCCGACAATACTATTTCCATTTTATAGATGAAGATACTAACAGCCTAGAAATTTATATTATTTAGTATTTTGGTCACACCATTAAGTAAATATCAGAGCCAGGATTAAAACTTAAATAGTTGGCTCCAGGAATGGCCATTGAAATATCTCATTAGTTATACCTAAATGGGTGGATACATCTGTGCAGTTCTGATATTAGTGAAATCTGAAGATCAATATCAACTGAGATTGCATGCTTGGGTCCAAAACACTGCTCCACAAAGAAGTGAAATTTCTCAGCCAACATGATACAACGGAGAAAACAGCCTACTGATGGTTAACCATGGTTCCTGATAATCAACATAGAAAATATCATTTTTAACAAAACCATGTGTTTGTAAGTAGGGCATAAGGCTAAGTGGGCTGGTACAGGGAAATGAAGTGAGTAATCATCTGCAGTTGCTATCTAACGATAGCCAACAGTTCACAGAAAGACACAATGTCCCACAGTTACCATACTAAAATTTGAAAAGCCCAATGCCATAAACATTTTGAAATGAAGATGGAAGGAAGAGTGGATGGAAAAATGGCATGTAAACCTAAACGAAAACACCCAACTTTGTTTTCTCAAGAGGGTCTGTCCAAATTAAGGTAACAGAAGATTTTAAAGTATTTAAAAACACTATCAACTCACTAAAGAAAACAATGGTGAGGCACCAGAGGAGACAGGCCCAGCACACACTCAGCTGGAAAGAAAAAACTTGGGCTGCAGGTGGGGCTATGTGGTGCTGGTTCAGTAATTCTTCAAGTAGGTGATTAACATTCACTAATCCCTTTAAAAAAATATTCCCGACCACATGTGAGGTACATTATTACAAAGACTGAGCACAATTTGACAGTTAAATGGGCAACTTCTATATGTCTGGCACTCTTTAAAGAAAAGAAAGTAATCATTTTTTTTTTTTTTTTCCAGACAATACAATGAAGAATTCTATTTGGCAAAATGCCCAAAAGGCAGAAGTACTAAGAAAGGGAAGTAAGGATCCAAAGCTTGTGACAAAGCAGGGGACAGAACGTACACTTTCCCTTTGGGACTCTGGAATGACAATGCTGAATAATAAGATATTTCCCAATTCCTGTTCATCGTATTGATAGACTTAGCTAGAATTTCTCATTTCAGGAGCTCACATCCCACAGAAAATGTTTAGTGATTTCCAAAACAGTAGGATACTGGTTGTGATAAACAAGCTCTGTAATTAGCAAATTTGAAGTCCCTTCCTTGTAGATAAAACTGCTAATGCAGACAAAGGCTCAATAGAAAATAATCATTTTCAGAAAATGCTGGACAAAGGAAGGAAGCATTCTGTAATCAGCTTTATTCTTTTTGCAGCCTTTGTATTCAATTGTGGGACCATTGTTTAAGAGGGATTTAGACTTTTCCAGGTAAAAAAGGTTGTTTTCCTTTTTCTCCCCAACTCCCTGGAAATACACCAAAATCAGAAAAACAAAAAGGGGGACACCCTATATGGTAAGAATAGACATTTCTTTAAGTAGTGTGCTCTGAACCATGATGACTGGGTCACCTGAACAGACCTCTAAACCACTGTGGATCCAAACATCATTTAAAGTACTGTCTTTACTAATTCATTCTGAATTTACTTTATAATGGGGTCGAAATGGAGGTGCCTCCTCCTCTCCAGATAAAGTCCCAAAGAGAAGCAAATTGTAGCTCACCACAAGAAATCCAACTGCTACTTCCTTTGCCTTCTCGTACTCCACCAAAGTTAACAGTGAGTATAACCTAACACCCATACTACTCTTGGCCTAAAGTCATTTGCCCAAAATGTCCTGTGGCCCCATGGGCATGCGGTACCTTCAATTAACACTGACCTGCCAAGGCTGGAAGGCATTCTGAAAGGGGTGTTGATTTTGACCCTTTAAGATAAGTTCAGGCAGAACCTACAGTCACTGAAGAAGATACTAGATCAGACACACTATCTGCCTACTCCATTTTTCCACCCACTAGAGATTACTGGGCTTCTCAGATTTCACACATGCAGACATGAAGGTCAGGATTTTTCTTCTATCTTGAACTTGGTACAATGTGGTCTTTATCATCTTATAAACATCCTTCCAGCGCTCTGGGCCAAAAAACACTTGGTTCTATTCCTCACTCATTCTTTATTTTATTCCCCAGGTGAAGCAGCAAATCCTAGGCTATACCTTCACAACTGATCCAGAAGCTGGCTACTTATAGCCATTTCATGTACTACCACTCAGGCCCAGGCTACCATGATGTTTCCCAGGAACTGCTATTAACTGTCCCCTCCCCAGACTTGCTGACCCACCTTCCCCTCCTTGAGGCTATTACTGACACAGCAGCCAGTGAGTTTGTTAAAACATGTCAGATCATGCCACTTGCCTTCTAAAAACCCTCCACAGCATCCTTCGTTATTCAGAGGAAGGGATAATGACCCCAAAATTAGTCTGTAAGTCTGAACACATTTGCTCCATGCCCCCAATTACCTGCCTGTTCACAGCTCCTACATTTTTCAGCATTGATCCCTCTATAGGAGCCAAATAGGCCACCTTGCTGTCTCTTGAACATGTTGAGCATTTTCCTGCAGTCTTTATCTAGGTAACAAGTAACCTCCTCACCTCCTTGAGATCATTAATCCTCATGTCACTTTTTCAAAGAGACCTGCTCTGCTACTCAAATTAATCCCTCACCCCAATGTGCTTTCTTCCTCTTCTTAGTTTTTCCTCCATAGGAGACACCTTCTAAAGTCTTGCATACTTACTTGTTTTGTATATTGTCCATTGTTTACTCTTGGCCCCACTGGTATGCCAACTCTGGAAGGACAGATACATGCCTCTAATGGCAATGAGAATATACAGAGGTCAATGAACGCACTAACAAAAGAAATAAAGGGTTCTTGGTTTAAAACGCAGAGGGTTTTGAAAACCTTCATTGAAATAAAACATGTTTAGAGCCCTGGCTGGTGGCTCAGTGGATAAGTGCTGGCCTTTGAACCCAAAGGTTGCTGGTTCGATTCCCAGCCAGGGCACAAAACCAGGTTGCAAACCAGGTCTCCAGCCAGGTCTGTAGCTGGAGGCAGGTGAAAGGCAACCATACATTGATGTTTCTCTCCCTCTCTTTCTTCCTCTCTTCCCTTCTCTCTCTCTAAAAAAAAAATAATGAATAAAATCTTTTTAAAAAAAAAATAAAACATGTTTAAATTTAACCATTTCAAGTGAGCAGTTGGATGATTTTTTAGTACATTTATAATTATACAACCATCATGACAATTCAGTTTCATAACACTTCCGTTACACCGAATAATCCAAAGAGGAATTTTTAACTGGAAATGCAGCTACATTGCATCTCCTCTCTTGTTGTACAATGCAACCAAACTTCTAGAAGCACACCTTTTTTAGTATTTGCTCAAAGACCAGTATTAGTCATCAATCTATATCATTTCCTTTTGTTTTAAGATGTAAACATTTTTTAGTTCAGATATAATTCTCAATTCTCATTGCTGTGAGAGCAATGGATGGAAGTTAGATGAGTGGAATTTGAATTTGAACATACAAATTCTGATTTCCCAGCATTCTCACAAAATGGGGAAACCATTTGTCCACTGAATGGCATGATATGGACCCATGTTCATCAACTGCCCCTCAGTCACATACGCACAGCTATGTCTGTCTGTGATGGTCAGTCTACACTAGCAGGCTGAACTACTGGAAATGAAGCAGCCCTTGAAACTGCTCTTCACCAATATTCAAGCCACCCTTTGACAAAAGTGAGCCAGCCTCTCACTGTTAGCCTCTGGTTTCAGGAGACTTCAGAAATCTTAGTATAAGTAGCAGATATAACTTCCCGTATATGAGCTAACTTGGCTCAAATTCTTTTATTGGGTGTTTCTTTCCTAATTTGCCATCAAACATCTACCAAGTTCAAAGCCAAGAGATCAATATGACTTTAAGATGCATAATCAGATCCTGAAATTCTCATTGAGAGTTCAAAATAAATTCTGAACATCCACCTTAAAAATCACAATTCCGGCACTATTACTAATCTGCCTTTACTATTAAATATTTCAAAAAACTCCTTCTGATCCGAAAGGCCATTTTTCCCCTTACAAATTTACGGACAATTTGTTACACGTAAACAAGTAGAATGTCAAAGCAAAACACACATTGGCTACCTGTCCTTTCAAGTATTATTTATGATTTGCAGACAAAGCTATTAAAATAGCTTCCAAAAGCTGCAAATGGCAAACACTAAATTTGAAAATCAGGTGACTGTTTTCTTTAGGACACGTTAGGTGTTTCTATTTTTTGCATTTGAACAGTAATTTTTCAAAACAAGAAAGAATAACTCCTTAAGAATGATTTTCTCCCTTAACACTAGAACACAGAAAGAAATCAGGAGATAGCAAAGGAGTTAAAAATCATTTTAACTTTTGCGCATGAAAGATGGAGTTTCTTAACATCATCCAAAAGTCACCCAGATGCTCTATGCTTGTGAAACAAATTAACTTGAATTGATGTTATTAATGCAAACAACCAGAAGAAATACTTCATTCACATGGTTAAAAAAATGGCATTTCATTAAATTGCTTAAGAATATTTATGACTGAAGTCAAATGAACAATTATCCATGCTAAAAAGAAGTAATGGGAATCTATAGCTGGCGACATATCTGCCTCAAAATTATCTCAAACTTACTTTGAAATGCAATCTTCAAAGCAACCTCATAGATTTGAAATTAATTTGCACACCCATGTAAATAAATCTGTCCTACAGATATAACTGACAAAGCACCGGGGCGTGCTCCACCTCCTCGCTGCAGAACTCCGAAGATGGAAAATGTATCCCTTATTGCTTCTCCCACCACAGCCGTGAGGCATGCTGGGCCAGGTGCCCAGCTACCCAGGTTGCCACACATTTTAGTCCTGGATGGTCAGATGGCCTCACCAGCATCGACAAATCACATACCAAAGGGGGAAAATAAGGCCACTGAGTTTGCAGTGTATGACAGGAAAATCATTCTCAAAAGAAGAGTCTGGAAAGCCCAGATCCACCACCCCGCCTCCTTGCCTTGTTCCCTTAGCAACGGCAGGGAACCAGCCAGCTCACATTCTGCCCTCGGAATGGAGCTTTCCCCATTTCTCCAGTAAGTTTTCCAAAAGAGCTTAATTTGCATTACACTATTCAGTACTGAACTACTGTGTGCCAACTGTTACTTTTATTTCATATATGTATTTAATATTTCCAAGAAGAATAATTAATTCATTATAACATATTGATAATCCTTTACTACTCCTATTACGAATTCATTGATGCAAATTGTCATTCAAGGTTCTTTTCAGGGCTCATTTTTCCTGAGCCCTGCATCCAGCATACATTGGAACACGCCTGAGGGAGAAGGCTCCCCACCCCTATAGAGAGCACCTTCTTGTGCACACAACTACTGCGACGCATGCTGTGGCTACTGCTGGCCCACCTTTAATGAACCATTCGCTGAACCGGCCAATCAGTCTATAACATTTACATCTCATCCTATCCTGTGTTAAATATAGTATTACATTCCCATTGTACAGACATGGAAACCAATGCATGATGAAAGAGTTAAATCATATGAAGTGGGAGTGCAAATTCTGGTGAATCTGAGATGCATTTGTACTGTTATTCTTAACCATACATGACCAACTTTTCAGTAATGTGCAAAGAGACTTTCTGTTTCAGAAGAACTTAAAAATTTAAATGAAAATGAGTTATGAGAATAATTACCCAGCAATGTTCTCTAAAGTGGACCAACTGTATTAACATATTTTCTTTGTGTGGTTCCCTGAAATAGCATCCTTCATCCCAGAAGTACCACCACAACTGCCATCCCTCACCATGTCCTCCCCAACTCCCTTTTAACAGATGAGAAAAGCAAAGCTGAAAGGGCTTCCATGAATAGCCCAAAGACAACTTTACAATGGTAACACTTCTTTTTCACCGTGTTCAAAATCTCTTAATAGATCTTCCCACACAAGAAACTACCAGTGATCAGAAATATAAGGGCAAAATACTCTCAGACAATGCCAGAGGCATTACAATTTACACACATATTTTGTGGAGAATTTTCACAACACATGTTAACCTGTTAACAATTTTCACATAAAAACCCAGTGGGTCTATATGTGAAAATTAAAGAACCTAAAAATTAGCTCTCTCCCATTTAGTAAAGAGAGAGAGCTGTGTACAAATAGGCTTCACATCCTTACTTTTAATGCCAGCAAGGAAAGACAAACTGCCTTTACCAACAGTGACAAGGTATACTCACTAAGTGGAATTTAACATGCTTTGAAAACATAGTTGCAAAGACAGTTCAACCAGGGAAACATTTTGAAATACAGAGAAAGAAGGCTATGAAGTTAAAAATCCATCATGATTATAACAACCACCACAACCACAAAGGGATGATGAAATTATTTACACATATGGGTGCAGATCATTTTGTTTGCCAAATATAGAATTTGCTCACAACTGTAATGGCATCAGCCATTTAGCTTATTGTCAGAGTAATTGTTTCATGGAAGAATCAGGTATTATTGTGAGGAATTTCTCTCTATTGGGACTCAACTTTAATAAGGAGTGCTTGACATGTTTTAATGGAAGACCAAGATCTTACATCTAAAGTTAGTCAGATATCATTTTCATTATTACATAAAACACTTGTTTTACATGATCACTAGAGAAAATCTAAGTCATATGTATATGTATGGACATAAACATATGTATTCACAAAACACAATCTTTTGTGTGTGTTCAAAAGCAGCCATTCACTCCGACCTAGGAATTACACTTCAAAGAATTATTTTCCTACACCAATAGCCACAGATAGACAATGCTATCTTAAACATGGAAAGAATGTGTTTAATAATCAGTTTTCAGTGATAGTCATCTGCACTATATCTATGAAAATGTCACTGACTTTTTATCAGAAGGGCATGGTTATCAGTTATTGTCATTAACCTTTTCCTGCTTCCAACTGTATACCCTTTTCTTCACAGTAAAGGAATAAATTTAGAATCTAAAATGCAGCTAATATAGGACCAACGGTTTTAATGCATTACTACCATTTGAAATGAGGCTTGAGACCATTCCTATAGTAGTCTAATATTTCTTACTACTAATATTACTTATGACAAGTAGAGCTGAGATTAGGGAGTTGAAAAAGCTGAGATGAATTAAAGGTCTTACTGATTAAATGAGTAATAATAAAATGTTTGTAATGGAGGTTTTTAACACTCCATTATGCCTAGTTTGTTAGAAAGGCTTTACAGTTCAGTATGAGAAATAAATTCACAGATAATCAGAAACCTCTTGACAGGCTCATTCCCCACCAGGAATATGGTTACAGGTCAAATCCAGTGACCCTGCAGCAAGGCAAGCCTGCATCTAATGTAATAATGGCCCAGGTAAGGCCGAGGCTCTGTGTCATATATTCAAGTTGAAGAGGAAAAAATCACTTTTTCAAGTAATTGGTCCTTGTCCCCCCATTCTAGGTCAATTTACTTGGTGATAAACTTCAGACAACCACGCTGCTTTCCTTTGAGGTCACTAATCTTAGTGCATTTATTTGCTTCAAAGAATTTGAACCCATGTTGGTTTTGACAACTTCTGTTGTCCACCAGCCCAAGACTACAAAGGTCTGTCCCAAAAGTCTTGGCCAGGCAAACTGTTTTAAGTATACTGACATTGACTTGATACTTTCAGGACAGGCCTTGCAGTTTCAAGGCAGCTTTGACAAATAGCTGGGAAAGAACTCTGGCCATTAACCTCCCCAAAGTCACCTACGTAAACAAACAAGCTAAGTTAAAATGAAGTGCTTGCTACATCACTGCTGCTGCAAGACATATCCTATAGCTCCAACTTGTACCCAACTTGTACAAAAGACTATGAATCTTTTGTAGAAATTCATTCACGTAAAGAACCCCCCTGTCTGTTTTGCTCTTCATTCTTCCCACAGAGTGTACCAAAAGTATCTGGCCCATATTAGCATGCAGTACTTGTTTCTTGAGTAAGTAAAGTAAGAAACAAACTAATAAATGAATGGGAACTAACTCAGTAGCTCTATACATCTTAATCCATGTTGTCCATAGGAGCTGATGTGGTATTATAAATGCTGAATCCCTGTCACAGAACTCCAATGATGCCACCATAACTCAACCTCAGCTCAGCACACCTATTTAAAACAATGGTTTGGTTCACAGGCTAAAAATCCCATCAGAACAAAGCCATACTGCCCTTCTTGATATCCCCATTCCCTACTGATGAGGATAACTCATTAACAACCCATAGATGTCTCAAGTAATGTCCTTTCCTCCTACTTCTTGGTGGCAGCCTGTTCCTAACACTGTCTGCTATGCACATGAGTAATTAACTTGCCATGGTCCACCGGCTCTGACACATTCCTTGGCATCAAAACATTCACAAGCAGGTAGTTAAGCACACAAGCCACTTTCCATGTTAAACTCAATAACCAAATATCACATGTAAGTATCAGTAAACATGGAAGACCTTGTTGACACACGAGTCACATTTCAGGTGCAGAGGCATGATGACTATAGTTAAATGTCACTCCTTTGAACTCCATTAATTTGGATCCTGAGATAATGCAGACAGAAAAAGAATAGAGACGACTTCCTTTTGCTATATAAAAAGGCTTGTTTTGAGAGTCCGGAACATAAAGCTGTATAAATCAAGTTTGACTCGATGACAAATTCAATAAAGAACGATGTCATACATACATCATCTAGTGATAAAAAGCACGAACTCTAAAACCTAACCACTGAACTCACCTTTGCCAGTTGCTATGAAGCAACCCTGGGCAAATTACCTGATCCCTCTACACCTCAGTTTCCTTGTTTGTACATTGGGGATAATAATAATACCTAACCTATAATACTCTAATATAATAAAGTGCTGAAAATGAAGCCTTGCAAACAGGAAGCACATTACATAGCAAACAATACCTATTAGTACCCCAAGCATTATTTTCCAATACTGAACATATAGTAGGACCACCAGATGTCTGATTAAGTGTACCTAAAACTATTTCTTCAGGTACTTTAGAGAGAACCCACTTACAAGCAATTCAAATATCCTCTGTTAATGGGCTACTCCTAAAAGTGTCAGCTTAATATTGTACTTACCCTCAATTCTTTACTAACTGCATAATTACTTCATTTCGTGGGATAAAAAAAAAAAAAGCTGAATAATGCAGATAGACACTAATCCAGGCTGCATTTTCTTCTATAATTCTAGGTCAATGAGACAATATAGGACCAAATGACAATAGTGGGTTGGAATGAACCAGCCACTGACTCATCAAAAAGACTTTAAATAGCAGAGAGAACAAAGACTACAACTCAGGAGGAGCTGTGATACAAGGGTGGACAAAGGAACTATAAACAGTGGAAGAGGTGAGGTAATAAGGACAAGAGGATATGCACATGAATGGAGAACTATTGGCTTTTGGAACCACTAGAAAAACACACAGCAGGTTGTATCTTTCCCACTGCAGCGAAGGGCACTTGAGCAATTTAAAAGTCAACAATGTTGGGTATGGGGTTTTAATCAACAACTAACATTTTGCTGCTGCAGAGGCAGTAGAGATGGGTGGTTAACTTCTAATGCCACAGGAAATACGTACATACACACAAGAGTGGACACCATTACTGGAACCATCCAAAAAACTCCCCAAATTTACAAGAATCTTCCCATGACATTACCTACCTTACTCACCACTTTGTACCTCAGAGGATACTGCTGATTAATTTTATCCTCTCCAAGTCATGGGTTATGCTATACAGCTATCCTGCCAATACTTTGGGAAACTCTCCAAACCACTTTAGTGATTATAGAATAAAATGGTTCTCTCGTCTCATCAATTTAGTTTTACATTCCTGAAAAGATAACCCATTAATTGCTGTGGTCCACAATTCCTGAAATCGGCTCCACATGAAACGTGCAATTCTATGTATACTAAAAAAGTTTATATTCCACCTAGTTCCTAGATGCATGAAATGAGCTACTATCACCAAAGTGCCAGATACAAAGCTATCTGAAAGATTAAGGGAAATTAAAAAATTCATTTTCATAAGCTCATTTATTGCCTCTTCTCTCCATCACCATAAATACATGAATCTTGTCTAAATAGTTCTCCGTGTTGTCCCAGCCTCTAGACTAGATACACATACCAAGCACTAGAAAAACTAATTAAAAATAATTCACATTGCTTGTTATGATTATTACATATTTTATAATTTATTACATAGTTAAATGATATTCATCCATAAATTCACCAATTTTGCCCATATTTTCCAAGTTTTTGTTCATTCATCAGAAAAGCTAGACCTCTCATTTGAATATGAAAAATGAACCTTAAAGAACAAATTTCATATACGCATGCACACCACACACCCCTCACCACCTCCCTTTGAGTTAGGCTGCATTATACCCCTCTCACAGAGGAGGAAAGCTGTATTCTAAGAAGTTAAAGACATTCATTCAAGCCACTCAGTTTTAGGAGCAAAGATGAGGCTTTGCGTTTGGGTGCACCTGATTCTAAAACCACAACCAGTTTTCTAGTTGTACTTAAGAGTTGATTCCCCTATATCTTAAGGAATAAAATAATGCATTTCTTTTAGACAGTCTCTTATCTAAACCTTGTCTTGAGAGTCAACATAGCTGTCAACAGTTGTCCATAATGTTAAACACAGTCTTAGAGGAGCACCTCTCTCAAAGTGTATTTCTTACAAGGCTTACAGAAGCTTAGGGGACTTAAAAGCTTAAGGTGTCAGATCTATTTGTGGCAGAACACAAATCAACACACATACAACCCAACCCTAAAATCCACACCAGTCCCCAGACAAAAAATGTCTTCTGCATTTTCGTCTAAAGAAAGCAACTGCCACTTGGTTCCAGCTCATGGTCACAGCCGGGAAACCTACATCTACAGAAACCTTAATACATTTCAAGGGAGGTTGGATTTTCCCTTTCTTATCTTTGTAATGGTATGTAAACCAAATAGATCAAGGTCAAAACTCTCAACCTTTACTACTTAGAGGCTGAAATGAAGCATTAAGCCACATCTTCGCCAAGAAAACAGATCTCAATCTGATATGGGAAATAAAGTGAAGTAAAATGGGTAATTTTTTTCCTGTACTTAGTCAAGCAAAGTTTAGAATTGTAAGATATCTATATTGCCTTGGCCATAAGGTATCCCCACTGCTGAGGGAAAGTCATGTATGAGCCCATATTTACACTCAACGCTTAATGGTAGCATTTGGAAAAAAACTTTTAAATGCTGAATTCAAAGCAAAAAATAGTAAATGAATACATGTTTATAAAAGTTTTCCTTGCCCAAGATAATGTGTATAAGTAACACTTTTCTCCCTTCCTGGCCTCCTTGCAGGTTACACCTGTGTTACCTTTTAAGGGTCCCACAGAGATTAAAATGACGTCTTGAGAACATATATCACCAAATGAATCCTTGGTAGATACCTGCACAGACAATACTATCATTTTGCCTACTGGACAAATACAAATTGGGAGCTAATAAATTAAATAACTTGTCCAAGATAATACAGGCAGACCTTGTTTCATTGTGTTTCACCTTATTGCACTTAATGAATTTTGTATTTATTACAGATGGAAGGCAAGACTCTACCAGCAAAAAGACTGTGGCTTGCTTTACTGTAGTGATCTGGACCCAACCCTGTAATATTTCTGAGGTATGCCGGTGGAGGTAACCAGTTACAAAACTGGAATTTGAACCCGGTCTCTGGTGTACAAGCCTTCATCCCTACTACTAACTGCCCTTAATTGTAGGAATTACAGGAGCTGGGGAACCAAAATATAAAGACCACCAATCAGAATATAGTGATATGTGTGTGATCCTTCCCAAGTTCCACTATAAAGCTGCAAATTCTTACTAGCTGAGTAACAAGTTAAAACATATTGTGTCCTCTGATCCAGAAGCAAAAGGGGCAAAACTGCCTACTTTGCTAGTCAAAAACAAACAAAAAAAGAAACATCTGGACTTTAAGTCCTGAATTTGGGCAGCAAAAACAATGACTCCTGTTGGCAGTCAGGCAGTCTAATACACTTCTTGCTCCTGAGACAGATCTGGTACTTACTCTCAGTCTCTATAGCTGACTTCATAATTTAAGCTTATGACTTGATCAAATGATGCAGAAAAACAACCCCAAAGCTAAAAGATTCTATTAAGGACATTGCAGAGTGCTACATTCAAGGCAGGGCAGCTGACTACACAAACAGGGAACTTATCACCCAGATGCAGATGGCCTATCGCAGGGTTCCGTTTCAACTGTTCAAGGAGAGGCTGAGTCACACCCCTGGAAGAGGAATGAAAGCCAGACCACTGCTCATTAAAAGTATATTTAAGCCCCGGCTGGTAGCACAGTGGTTAAGGCGCCAGCCTGCAAACCCAAAGGTTGCAGGTTCGATTCCCCAGCCAGGGCACATAACCAAGTTGCAAACCAAGTCTCCAGTCAGGTCTGTGGCTGGAGGCAGGTGAAACGCAACCATACATTGATTCTCTCCCTCTCTGCCTCTCTCCCTTCCCCTCTTTCTAAAAATAATGAAATAAAATATTTAAAAAAAATTTTTTTAAAAGTATATTTATAGGGCTCCCCCTATATACCAAACACTGCGGTCCAGGATGAAAAAAACAGAGGTAGCCTAAACCTCAGGGAGCTTGCATTCTAGCAGGAAAGAGAGGCATCACAAAGTACACAAGAACCAAAGTATGCAACATCACCTTGTGGAAAAGAATATGAAATAGCTAAGCATGAAGTAAAGTGATCAGGGGATTCTGGAAAATCTACAGTCTCTTGAGGAGGTGACATTTAAGCTGAGCCCTGATGGATAAAAAAGTTGAGAGACGGGCATACCAGGCACATGGGATAGTGTGAACAAAAGCTACAATACAGAAGACAAGGGTGAGAACAGCAAAGAAAGTTGGGGAGCAGGGCAGGGCTCAACTCAAGTAGACATGCAATGAATGGAATGTACGATTCTCTAAAAGGTCTATAAAGAAGAGCAATAACACTCTGGGCTCTAGTGGTCCAGGAAGAGAAAAATGATCAATAGACAGAAAGTGACAGTAAAACCATGGCAAAGCTGTCATCAGTCCCAGAGACAGACAGACACACTAAATGGAGCGAGGGAGTGGAGGGGTTTCCCAGGACTTTCCCATGTACAGCCCCTTTCCAGCCCTGAGTTCTGGATGGATGTACTTTACAGCCTTAACTCCTACAGACACACCTGTATTCTCTAAATTCCTGCCTTTGCCTTAAAAAGGTTTATGGAGCTTTCCATTTTTGCACCCAATGATCCTTGACTGAAACAACGAGGATTCTGAGGATATTTAGTCTAGAAAATTTGACTACCTCCCATTTAACAAGTAATTATCAAGCACATATTCTGTGTTCTGCAGAGCAAAGCAAAGATGAATAAGACTCAGTTCCTGTCTCTGAAGACTTTGCTATCCGGCAGACAATCATTAAGGGAGCTCATGCAAGATGGACTCATAAAAGAAAACAACAAATGAAAACCAGTAATTGCGGAAGCATACAGAAGAGGGTGATTAGTTCAAACTAAGAGAATCAAAGTTGGCTTCAGAGGAAAGACAGCATTAAGGGCCCTTGACCTTCATCTCTCCTCAAATACAGCCATCATTATGTTGCCATTACTTCACCTGACTCAAGGAAATGTCTTAAATATTTCTAGCCATCCCAATGTCATATAGAAATAAAATAATAATAATGTCTGCCAATGGTTTGCTTGGGAAAATGGAAAGTGTATCCAACAAACCAGCAAAACACATAAACCTCCTCAAGGCAAATCCTCCAAGCCCGATAAGGAAAGAAAAGTACAAGAGTCACCAATTAGTAACTGGCTACAGACATCTGCTTCCCAATTAAGAAAGGGGTGGCCTAACCACCTAAGTGCCATTGTTTCAGCCCAAACACCTATCTGAGGCTTTCAGGTGGGCTGATTCCATAGTGCAAACTTGGCAGCTGAAAAATTGATTAAAATGAAGTTACAAAAAAGCAGGAGTTCTTCACTAACAGATGAAAAGAAAAGTACTAAAACTGCCTGTGAGAGACAGATGAAATGCTTTGGACCAGTCAGTCCAGAAAGGTGTGGAATGAATTTCTTCCACTTTCTGATGGAAAACCTACAGAATGATAGCTGCAGGAATGGAGGAGACAAGGCATCAGGTTGCAAGCCTAATGTTTACCTAATTGTTCCTGAGGATGGCAAAAATTACACAATTACATACACTAGAGGAGGTATATTTAGTGATTACATGTTTGCTTGCTTTCCATAAACGTGAGGGCTGCATCATACAGCATAGTGCATCATTCACCTGGAACTGCACAGCCAAAAAAGCAGAGCAGATGGCACATGAAATAGAAATATTGATCACCATGAATAATTTTTACTAAAAAGCATATAAAAACTGGATTTAAAAATATTTTATAATGATTTATTCACTGTGGTCTCACTGTTTTACATTTCTCTTTATAAATATTTACAATGTACTACCTTCATAAAATAATTATTATTCAGTGTTCACAGTAAAAAGACATTGGAGACTGACTGTGAGTATGCCTCTAATCCGTGTGACAATATTTTAATTTAGCATTAATTCTCAGCTCTTCCCAGTCGAAACACACACGGCTTTATCTGCTCTCTCTTTGACATGATTTTTATAAACATGACTCACAGTACAAGTAATTTTTTTTTTTTAGTACCAGTTTTTATTTGTAATGATTTAATGATAAAACGAAGAGACCAAGCTAATATTAATATGGAATACTAACAAGTTTTCAATCCAACCTCCTTAAACAGGGCAAAAGAAAGGCAGAAGCCAATCACAGGGCTGGGTATGACACAAAGCAATTTCATTAATGAATACTTAAAAGGAGGGTGAGACACAATGAGGTACTATTCAATGGCAAACACAGCTACATAACTAAAAACCCCTCCTAGGTGTCACATAACCAGCCCAATTAGAAATGTCACTACACCTGAAATAGCTCTGAAAATAAAGATATGCAATTATACCCTTTTATTGTACACAAGTAAAAATAATCTCAATATATAGATATGGAAACCTTAATATATTCTTTCATTTTCACATATCAATAGTCATCCTTCTTTCTCCCCTTCACCCTCTTCAGGTCGTTAGCTTTCAGTTTCCCTACACTCAAGCCTCTCAATTCCCCACCTGGTACATCCATTGAGTTGGATGTTGAACTCGGTTTTAGGACAAACTGGTAAATGACCAATCTTTTTAGACCACGCTAAACTAACCAGATTGTGAACTATGAGGTCCTCAATAATTTTTTCACTAAATAGCAATGCTAGGGAGCAATGATAAGTCTAACCAGAAGCTGCAGTATGAAGGTTCTGAAATAATTCTGCATATAGCTGGAATATTAACACCAAAAATTGTATCTTCTTTGACGTTCTTTCCTATAGAACAGCAGTTCTCAACCTTTTTGGTACCAGGGCCCAGTTTTTCCTTGTACAAAGGAAAGGAGAGGGGGCAAGGAGGCTGAGCCCAGGCTAGGCGCTCAGGCTGGCTTCACTGGCTCCCAGCACCCTATCAGCAAGCAGGGACAAGGGGTGTGTGCAGGGCAAGGTAGGGGGGGCCAGGAGAGGTTGCAGGCTGGAGCTCTGGCAAGCTTCCCTCAAGGCCTAATTCCTAACTGGCCATATACAAGGTCTCCTCAAGGGGCTGGGGGTCCATGCTATAGAACACAATGTGTTAGGATGCAGTGAACACGTGCATATGTGTATGAGCGCTGGGCATTACGGGTGATACACTATAAACAATACAGGGAGCAAAAATATGAAGTAAGTCCTACGGGTACTGTTTGGAAGCTGGAAATCATGTCTTTCAGAAATAAACACATGCAAGACAACTCTAAGACAGAAAATTACATTTTTTAATAAATACATTTGATTAGTTCTCATGTTCTTTCAGTTTCAGGTTAAAATAAAGAGTGGATATATGTTCCTTTCCCCAGAACTAATGAATTTGGCAACCCTCTCTCTGAAATTAAAATTCTGCTCTTTAATTGAGCGTAAAATATTATGTTGTGCTACCTATTTTAGGAGTAAAGAAAAAAAATAAGAATTCTGTGATACTCCCCAGTGATATGAAACAAAACATTTTTATTTTATTTCAGAGAATATTAAAATCATCTCTTGCTAAAGAAGAGCTTTCTCAAGTACATTTGAATATATACACAGATATGTGTGTCTGGGAATGCTATTATTTAAATGAAACTGAAACATAATATAAATCTTTAACTCCCCAGAGTAACACAGTATGATAATCACTAAGCACATTCCCTGCCAAAGTAAATTTAAGACAAGGATATTTTAATAATGGGCAACTGTAGGGAAATTTGACATTTAGTTATAATTGAGCAGGCAGATGTCTACCCAGATAGGCTACCTATGCCACTCACATTCCAAATGTGAACATAAATATTTTTAAGCCATAGGTGTATTTTTAAGTCATTTTATTCCTGGTGCCTAATTCACATACATTTATGTAGATGTTCATAATGTTTTCCTAAGCCCAAAATGAAACAGTAGAGTATTACAGGTTATAAATATTATTTTAAAATTAAAACCAATTTGAACATTAACATCGTCATTAGCTAATGGTTTTTATCTTCCTCTGGGACAATAAAAGCATTAAAATTCAATTTATACTAAACATTTACTTCTCATAAAAAAACGGTCATTAACATTTTTTTTTTCAGTTAAAAAACATCTAATATCCTATTGGGCCACAAATAATAAAGAAGATAAAGGTCTGGAAAAGACTGACACAGAAAAAAAACCAAGCTGAAGGATTTGACACACAGTGCACAAGTCTAGAGCCATCAGTAATTCTTCCTCATTACGCTTTCAGCCTCAACCAGAGTTTACATCCACAACCTAAGGTGGGGGTTAATGTTAGATTAATTGCTGGGAGATGCTGTTATGTACGGTCATTAAATTGAAATAACACTGTGATTATACCAGTGTCTCATAAGTTGATTTGACCAGAGATCATTATTAGAGAATTTTCCCAGGATGTGCATGTTGTTCAAACTCCAATCCTTCCATCAGAATTGACTTCCCTGCAAGCATCTCTTTGCCCATCTGACTTGTTAAGCCCTCCGCTCCACATCTCATTCAGACATTCTCTCCTGTACATCTCCTGATCTTTCTAATTTATGCTGCCAATTTCCCATAATTTCACCACACGATATTTCAAGCAGACCTCTACTATAACTTAGTTCAGGCAAGAAAAATGGATGTAGTTGGGATTTCGCAAAAAATAAAGGGAAGTACGTTACAAGTGTCAGTATCTGAAAAATCTTTGCCTCCAATTCTCTGCCTTGCATCTCCTAAGTCCAGTCTCCCCTCTGCAATCTCGCCTTACCCAAGCTGTGCCATTTCTCAGGGTCGGAAGAATCATCCTCCCCATGAATCTCTGTAGGCCCCTATTGCTTACTTCATTAAACAGAAAACCTTTACAAGCTTTGCTTTCCCCAGCAATCCAACCCATCACTCTTTGTCCAGACAGTGCTAAATACAAGTTGGCTTACAACTTGGCCTTGTGTAGGAACTAGACATGTCTTTAAATCAGAATCATGTGAGAGAGTCATTATATGAACCTGTTGAAGAATTGAGAGCAGCAGATTCATATATCACCCCTCATATTTTCTCCGGAGTATATGTGCTTTAGACGTGAGTGGCTGGCACACCTTCATGCACTATTTACATTCAAGGGTCTTTGTTTCCTTCGCCACCCACTCTCTCTCAATATAGCTGAATGTGGTTAAGTTAAAAGGAGCAGGCTGAAGGACATGTAAACTGGAACACCCACTATGGAAAACAGTGCAAAGATTCCTCAAAAAACTCATAATAGAGCTACCTTAAGACGAAGCAACACCTATTGTAAATATCTACCTTAAAAACTTGAAAACATGTATCTGTAAAGATATATGCACTTCTATGTTTATTGCAGCATTATTCACAGTGGCTAAGACATGGAAACAACCACTGTGTCCTTTAACAGAGGATTGAATAAAGATGTGGCACGTATATACCATGGAATACTACTAAGCCATAAGGGAAGATGAAACACTGCCATTTGCAACAACATGGATGAAACTTCAGGATATTATGCTAAGAAAAATAAGTCAGATAGAAATTTTCAAGAAGCATATGATTTCACTCATATAGGTGATACAGAACTGAAAGCAATAAATTAACAAACAAGACAAAGAAACCAAAACTCACAGACATGAACAGATTGAAGGGGAGGGTGGGGGGTGTGTTGTAAAGATAAAAGGACTCAAATATATGGTGATAGGAGATTTAACTTTGGGTGGTAAACACACAAATCAATACACAGATGATTTATTATAGAGCTGTATACTGAAAACATTTATAATTTTATTACTCAACATCACCCCAATATAGTTCATTTTAAAAGAGTTTAAGCAACAAAGTAAATCTTCATAGTCCTTCTGCACTGGAGGAGAAAGGACAGCAGTGGGCCTTGGGGCTAGAAGTTACATTAATGAGAAGAGCAGTAGGGAAGGTGCACAGCCTGCAGGGAGGATCCCCACTCCCCACAGTACAACCACACTATTAGTTTATTACACTGCCCAATCATCACTGCAAAATCCAACATTCATTTATTATGGTGCCCTTAGGTAAACTTTTACAAGCATTGCTTGGTGTCCTGAAGTGTTCAGGTTCCTAAAGAGGAACTGATATTAGTGATTCTGCCCCAGTTTGTGTGTGTGTCTGCTTTAAGAGCAATTTTAGAAACTGAGAGGAAGGTGCAGATGTTTCCCAAGTATTCCCTGTTCCTGCATGTGCATAGCCTCTCCCAATGCCAACCTCCCACAGCAAAGTGGTGAATTTGGTATAGCTAATGAGAGTACATTACCACATCCTTATGACCTAAAATCCATACTTGACCTTAGGGTTCACTCTAGGTGTTATGACATGATTATTGCTCCTAAAGTTCTTTTTGGCACTTAAATCTGAAAAGGAATACTAAGAATTATTAGCCCTATCAAACCTACCACTTGTATTTTTTCTTTTAGAACACTCACTTCATTGAATAAATAAGTACCTTCTGGAAAAAAAAAGAAAGAAGATACAACTTCTGCAAGACTGAAACTCCCAAAAGTTGCTACAGTCAAGGAATAGAGAACTATAATAAAAGGCATAATTTTCTAACAGATACAAGCAAGACTGCAAGGCACAGGAAACAAGATGGTGGCAGTTCTAGGACAGAATGAGGAGGAAGCAGAGCGATGTCAGGACAGGTGGCGCAGTGCAGTGCAAGCCAGGTGACTGTCTACGGGAGCAAGTTCAGAAAGAACTCTATAATCCATGCAGAATAATTTGTCTTTTTCTTAAGGGGCACACAAAGGGAATCATGCAGACAGGGTCCTGATCACCTTTCCAAAATTTATCAGATGATTTGAGATAGTCAAGGCAGGGGTTAAAAACACAAAACTTATTTAGGAAAGAGAAATTTCCCATTTTCGCTGCCTGAGCTACCATTTGCCACTTGTGGACACTTAGTTCTTTAAGCTCTATCGCAAATGCTTTGCATGTGACGTTAGGACAATGTTGGTTCCACGACAGTGTAAGCTGTGCGAAAGGTAACCACAATGAACACTCAAGAGGCAAGTAGCATGTGTCAATGCCACATACACCTCATTCGAATTCTGCATTCTCCCCCAGCAATGCCCAGACTCCGATTCTCTTCCGCATACTTCATTTCTGAAGCCACTATCCTTGATCAGACAGCCTAAATCCAATCCTCCCTTTCATATTTGTACTCTTCAAAACATAATAATAAATAAAAGCACATCTCTAGTATCCACATTCTGTTAATATCAATAAGAAAAAAACTGTATTTTTAAATTTTAACTTAAATTCCACTTTTTTCTCATTTACAAAAAGCTCTATTATACCATTTTTTGGTTGTTTTTCAAGTCATTGGGTCATTCTCTAAACAAAAAAGACATTTGGAGGAAAAATTCAGGCCTTCATCGGGATCATTTGAGCATTCCCATTTAAGAATATGACATGTGTGTTGAGATCTCATGACATTATTTTATTTTTCTTTTTTTGTGGAGTGACTTTTGAGTCTCTGGAGCTTTAGCAAGTTGAACTCTGTTACTGAAAGTAAAAAAGAAATGTCTTCTTTTTCCCCAACAGCTATATTCCCACTGTGACAAAGATAATCATAGACATTAACAGTGGTAACAAGCTATTAGATCATCAACCCAGTGCTTTTTCCAGGGCAGGAAAAGCATCAAAAATAACACAGTATCATGACTGCATAGTGAAAGGTAAATACATTAAATCTCACTCCCAATTAACAAGATGGTTCTTTACACACGTAAGCTAAATCCCTCTGTGCTTTATAAACTATTCTAGGTATCTACTGACAGCCTCCTCTTTAGAGGCAGTCAAACTTCTCTCTGTAATACACCCAACTGCCTGTTCCTTGATTAGTTTTGTCACTCAAGAGCCAGTGAATCCCTTTGCCTTTTACTGTATCTGCGGCAACCACCACTCCACATTTGGAGAACATACCTCATTCCTGACCCCTCCAACAACAGCATAAAGATGGAATGAGCTCAATGAAGAAAGGTATTTTGGGGTATTTTGTGCACTGTCAAACTCCCAGTACCTAGAATGATGACTAGACATAGTAACTGCTCAATAATCCTATGTTGAAAGAATGAATGAATGAATGAACAAAAGAAATGCAGTTGCCTTTCTATGCTTACATAAGAAGGGATGTTCTCACTTAGTCAGCATTGCTTACACAAGAGATTTCCTTTTGGGCAACAACGGATGGAATGAATCAATCCATTCTCAGCCTTTCTGAAAAAGGTAAGCAAGGTGTCAGGACCTCAGAAGAAAAAGCCAGGCAGAAATCCAGACCTAACAATTATACACATGTATCTCTCTGGATGCACTGTGACTGGTCCAAGGATCAGATCTTCGCAGGAAATGTCAGGGTAAAGAGCTCCTGTTCCATAGCTATTACAAGCCTTGAGGATAATTAAAATCAACCTGTGGGTGTGGGAGACCACCACAAGGAAGAGGACTCACCTAGAAAGGAAGCCAACCCAGGCAGGTGCACACAAGACCCAGTCAAGATGAAACCCAGAACCAACCTGACTTTTAAATCATTTCAGTACATAAAGTTCAATTTTTGATTCATTCCAGTTGCTCTGGATTTTCTATTCCATGCTCCTGAATGAATCCTAAAGTAATATGTAACTCCTCATTTTTATCAGGTACACCCACAGCCTGAAGACTTCCTAAGAGTCACTGACATTCCTTCACTGCATACCCCACCCCTTCGCACCTTAGCTCAATCTGTCATTCCTGTATGGCCCAGTCCCTGGTCAGACCATCACTGCTGACATTAATCTACCCTGTATCATGTATTTTATGTGAATAATTCCTTGGCAATGAGTCAATCATTGCCCATTCCATCATTAGGTATTCTTCAAAGTTGTTGTGAATTTTTGAATAATCATTCCATATGCTTTGAAGAGATGCTTATTATACAGGCCAACCACAAAACTGACCTTTACTCCACAAATGTTGATCTCATCCAGTAGGCCCGTAGATAAGCATAGGATCCAAAGCCTGAATGCAGACATTCTGAAGCTGGACTACTTACCACAGTTAATAAAACCACCATCATTCTAGTTAGTACACTTCTGTAATTTTTCAAGGAAACCTGGGCATTTTCTATAAAGCAACAAATCTCTGCTGGAAACCTCTGAATCTCTACCTGACTTAACCAAAAGACGTACTTCCTAAGAACAGTTTTTAGAGGAACACTTGTTCTTTTATTAGGGATTGTCATTTCTCATCATACCATGTCTAAATTTGTCCAAATGTTTTCACTAATTTGCAATAATTTGGTAAAAATGTTCTAGAAGAGGTAAGATACTGAAAGAAACTCTAATGGAAGAATGTGCTTGTGTCCTACATATTTAGTGTGCTTGAAAAGGTCTTTCAGAGTTGAAAGTAAACAGATGTCTTCAACTTTCTGCAACAGGAGAAACTAGTGCCAAAATAGCACATTGATGCAATAAGCAGTACTGATTACTGAGCACAAGTATTTTTGGCCTCTCATTTATAAAATCAAGACAGAGCTAAATCCACAGAAAAGAATACACCGATGCTTTGGCTTACCTGCAATCCCATTGGAAATAAAATCACACTGCAATTCATGTGGTAGAGAAAGCACTTCTGAAGGAAGCAGCAGAACCACTCTTAAATAGTCCCACAGAACAGTGTGGGGTTGGGAGCTTTATGCTCCGGACTTCATTCCTATTAATTGTAATTCCAGTCTCTATGAAATCATTGCTAAATAAAATCTTTTTCTGCTACCTAAGTTAATCCTTTTCTGTTCCCCGTTCAAACCTCTCAAACATAGCAATAGCAAAAATTAACATTTTTATTTACCACATTAAAACGTATTTTTTAAAAGATTGCATTCTATTATTTTTAGAGAGAGGGGAAGGGAGAGAGGCAGAGAGAGAGAGAGACATCAATGTATGGTTGCCTTTCACCTGCCTCCAGCTAAGGACCTGGCTTACAACCTGGCTTACAACCTGGTTATGTGCCTTGGCAACCTTTGGGTTCACAGGCCGGTGCCTTATCCACTGTGCCACCAGCCAGGGCTAAAATATATATTTTGCTTTTCAGCTTCTGCCAGTTGTGGAGTTACTCTCGGATACCAGCCTTGATTACACATCTGACAGACAGAAAAATGGAAACTTATCCTGTGTGATGTTATGTACTGCTAGTGAGGGTGGAGCTGATTTGGGAGTTAAATAAGAAGACACAAAAATACTAATTCCCAACTGCGCAGTTGAGGACATTCCAGCATAAGGAGTTTTAAATTTTACTCCTGCTGATTATTTAGTAACAAAATCTAAGTCCAGTGCTCTAAGTAACAATTTATAGTTTATACAAGAAATCAAACAATAGTAATCATACAACAAATGAGTTAGTCAAACGGTGGCTAGACAAAGGAAAGCTCATTTCACTGGTGATATTTGATAACCCGGCAAACGGCTCCCTGTCTCTACGCTTCTTTTCACCCCCTTGTGGAAAGAAGAGTAAGGTGACATGTCAACTGCTGAGCCTACCTTCATGGCCTTTGTCACTTTTAATTCAACCTTCAGCCTTCTCAAGACAGTGCCTGGAAACACATTATAGGCTCAATAAAAGGTACATTTTTAATATGATGAATTGGGCAAAATTACTGGAATAGAGGAAACAAGTGTGTATTTGTTGCACATGACCTAAGTATCCCAGAGAAAAATCTGTTGAGCCTGACAGGACCTCCACTAATGAAACCTGCCAACTCAAAACGAGCGAAGAGGCCAGGCAGTAATAGGGTCAGGGAAATACCAAATGATCTTGGTCTAATGTTTGTGTTCCCTTATTCAATGAATCCTTTGTTACTCAGATGAGTTTGTGCAAGCTCCCAGATGCATCTCAATTTAACATTTGCTTTCAAGGATTTTCAGGGTTAGCTGGACCAAATGCCTCCACAGATGTCTGTCAAAGTGTGCACAATTTCCTAGCAGATTAAGATGTTTCCAACGCTTTGTTTATAACTTGTTGACCAAAACCGTAACCCTTAAAACACGTACTAATTCTCTGTAAGTCACAAACTCGCTCTGCCTCTTTGCTACCCGCCTCAGGCATGCGTCTCAGAACAGTCAGGCGAAGAAGAGAAGAGAAGCGACTCTTCTATAGAGGTCTTCATGATATACATTGTGACTCACATATTCCTGTCTTTCTCAGCAAAATGATTGCAATCTGCAGAATAAATCTCAGGGAGAACTTCACACAATACTACCATTAACACCACAGAGAACTTCAGTAAAGGGTGTGGGGAGGCTGCTGGCAAAATACACCATGTGATTCACTAGCTAAAATCACACAAATACATGTTAAACCACATAAGTAAATGTTGGTTTTGTTTTTTTTTTTTTTTTTTTTTTCAAAAACAGCCTATGACCAGTAATAGAACATTCCAGAGGAAAAGACTGTAGATTAAAATTGAAAAAAAATTGATTCAAGATTATAAGTTGGAAAGGCAAAGACTGACAACTATCCTGGCCATTCCCTGTTGAATTACAAAAGGCTCAAAATCAAAGACAATTTGATTATAGTGTAGAATGAGGCTGTCTGACCTTTTGGAAAAGAGGATTCGGTCTGTCATAAAGTCAAAATAAGAGGAACTTAAATTCACCTTAATGTAGTCTCCAGACTCACTGTATGCGGGAGAAACTGGAAGCTCTGAGAATGGAGCTAGAGGAAATAAATGGTGACAATGGCAAAAGCTCTATCCTCATCTAACATGAGGCACCACCCACACACCAGAAAGAATTAACCCTCACAATCCTAATTACAGAAGGTCATCATTGATAAGATGCATCCTAATGACAGGGACACTAATACATGAAAACTGCACATCATAAAACTCTGGCTTTCAACCCAGGGTGACTTTGTTCCCTGGAAGACATTGGCACAAGGTCTACAGAGATCATGGCAACTGAGAGTGTCCTGGCATCTTAGTGGGTGGAGGCCCAGGATGTGTTCAACTTCCTACAATGCACGGGACAGCTCCACATGGTATCAAAAGTTCTGAGGTTAAGAAGCTTTGATATTAGTGATGAAATAAGATTACTTCATTTGCTGCAATATCCCAGGCATATAGTACTATCTTCATATATGTATCAAATTTTAAAAATGAAACTACTTTGAGTGTAAATGACCTAAAGGAAGTAGAGAGAGAGCCTCAGAACTGAAACTGCCACTAAAACTCTGGTTGCCGGTTTGCTCGGTTCCCCAGACCTCAGGCTGGGGAGGGTCTCACCGCCATCAGTTAATCATCAGTCAGCCAATCCCCTGACAGGTAACTCCTCTCATGCCATTCCTGCCATCTTTCGAGGGCCCCACACTGGTTGACTGACAGGGCAATTTGAAGTATTCCATCCAGAGGTAAAATATTTTAGGGCAGGATAATGGCCAAGGGAAATCAACGATTTGATGAAATCTGCACTTTCTTAAAAATGTATTAATTGCTCTGTTTTTCATAGCTGGACAGGCATGGTAACCCTGCCAGGTAAAAACTAATATATGTATTTTATTACCATTTATAGATCAGCATTTTCAGAAAGAAAGCTCGTAACATTAAAATGATACACTCAAAGTCCCAAACTAGACTATGGCTAGGCCCCAAATCCCCCAAATCTGGTCCCTAACTAAACTGCCTTCATACAACAGATAATC
This sequence comes from Noctilio leporinus, assembly GCA_004026585.1. Classification (NCBI taxonomy): domain Eukaryota; kingdom Metazoa; phylum Chordata; class Mammalia; order Chiroptera; family Noctilionidae; genus Noctilio; species Noctilio leporinus. The sequence continues at coordinate 246,521 of PVIW01001005.1, read as the reverse complement.
ATTTTTAATGTGTCTGCTTTTTGCATGAGAATGTTTCTACATCTGGTGTCTAATCATTAGGAATAACATTTGTGATGGTAAACACAATGACTTAAAACACAAAGCACTAGAACCTTGCAATGACCCATTGGCACAGCTGTAGTATTTGATGTTGCAAAGCAAAGTTAACTTTCTGCATCAGGAGAATAGCTACATAACAAAAATCTATGTACACAGGTTTCCATGTCCCAATGATGAATACTATCTTTCTTACTACTTCCTGGTAAACAATATTCTAGAACTTGAAGGAGGGTTTACTCTTAAGTTTTTATCATAATTTATATTCATAAAGAAAGCTTATCGTAAGTTTCTTTTTAATAGATTTTACTTATTTATTTTTAGAGAGAGGGGAAAGGAGAAAGAGGGGGAGAGAAACATCGATGTGTGAGACAGACATAGATTGGTTGCCTCTCACATGCCTCCAACTGGGGACACAGCCTGCAACCCAGGCATGTGCCCAGGCTGGGACTTGAACTAGCAACCTTCCACTTTGCAGGCTGGCACTCAACCCATTAAGCCACACCAACCAGGGTAGGTTTTCTTTTTTTTAATTACATTTTCTATACATAGGAACAGTTTTTAAAAAGATATTTAATGGAGAAGTAATATTTTCTCACTTTAAACATTTAAATGAAAACTGACCATACCTTTCTTTCAAGATTTGGTGCAAATTTTCTATGGTATAGTAGAAATAAAAATAATCAAGAATTGTCCATATCTAAGTGAAATGCCTAGCTGATTCTTCTAGTTAACAGTGCAACTGAGGCTAATTCACAAACCTCTCTGAGTCTCAATTTCTTCATCTCTTAAAAAAAGAAAAAGAAAAAGAAAAAAACATTAATAATCATTACCTATCACAAAGATAGGTTGAGAGAACATAATGAAATATATTAACAAACCTATCACAGTGTTTAACAAATATTTAAAGTGGACAATAAATATTTGTTGAGCCTGACAGGACCTCTACTAATGAAATCTGCAAACTCAAACTGACCAAAGAGGCCAGCCAGTAACTGGGTCAGGAAAATACCAAATGATCTTGGTCTAATGTTTGTGTTCCCATACTTACTAGTTACATAAACAGAACAGGTGTTTCATTTGTTAGTTCTGCTGCTTGGAAAGCAACAGCAAATGTGTGGTGACAAATGGCAATTAACATTTGGTCTCTGAGTCGCAAGGCTTACAGTTAGCAGTTACCTGGCTAACGGGAGTGCACACAACCACATGAAGGGAACAGGGCCAACTTGGCTCAGGCTGACTTTGATAAAGTGTTCATTTTGTTTTTTCCAGAAAAAAATGTTTTTACATGTTAGATGTCACATCAAACATTTCTTTAAAAAAAAGTAAACCAATAAAGTGTAAGCCAAACTGGTTAAGACCATATATAGCCAAGATCTCCAATTGTAAAAATGCTCCAAAAAATAAAAACAGAAACAGAAAAGTAAGGTAGAATTGAGTTTAATTAGCCAAATATGAGATTCAGCACCAATTTGAATGTTTGACCCTTGAGTTGCTGGCTTCCCACCTGACCACTGAGTCCCAGAAGAAAGCCCTTGCAGAGAATCACAATGATTAGAGTCACATGCTTTCAGGGATTGGTGAAGTCCTTGCAGACAAAACATATTAGGCAACAATAGGACAATGGTTTCTACATTCCTAGTTCACTGTCATCTTGATCTAAACTAGTTAGTGAGAAAGAGCTTTTCCTTCCCATTTAGTACATGAAGAATGTTCGTTGCTGTCAATTAATTCACCCAAGAAGAAGAACCAATAGCTGGTGCTGGGATCAGAAGGCCAATCTGCCCAACTTTAAGAACAAAATTGCTTCCACTGGACCACATCTATTTGACCACCAAAAAATAAGCACCTACTGAATCCATAGGACTCAATAAAAACCAGAATAAAATCTAGTTTCTTTCAGAATAAAAGGTATAATCCTACTGAAAGTAATTGTAAGGCTTAACATAACCATATGCCAAGTTAGCTGAAGAAACAATTAAAACAGACTTCAGAAATTGTAAAGTTGAGAGAAAAGATCTTGTAAGTGTTTCCATAATATCCTCACAGTTTTGAGATGAGAATCTAAAATCCAACGCTTCACAAAGGTCATTCATTCATACATAAACTTTGCAAGTGTTGCCACAGCAACCTGTCACCTGGATGATCATGTAACTCAGTACTGTCCTACGAAATAACTTTTTTTTCTTTCAAAGTTAAAGAAGGCGCAGAGGAAATAAGTAACAGCAACATCAAAAACAAGTTAGTGCTGTGCTAATTTCAACAGCACATATTCTCACAAATGGAAACAATACAGGGATGATTAGTTTGGCTCCACCTAAGGGTGACATGCAAACTCACTAAGTATTCCATAAAAAAAAAGTTAGTACCCTGGCTGGTGTGGCTCAGTGTATTGGCACCAGCCTGTGAACCCAAAGGTCACTGGTTAGATTTCCAGTAAGGGCACATAACCAGGTCTCCAGCCAGGTCTCCAGCTGGAGGTAGGTGAAAGGCAATCCCTTTCTTCCTCCCTCCCTCTCCTTCTCTCTGAAAATAATGAATAAAACCTTAAAAAACAAACAAATAAAACAAAAAAAGCAGTCCAGGCTGCTTTCCATTCAATTCAAAAGATTCAGCATGTTCTTTAGCTCAGTCTCTACATACACCAGGGTGAGCACCCATCCACTACATTGTAGTCGTGAGGCAGCCAATAGAGCTGAACATACAGTACCTTCTAGGTTCAGAATAACTTTTCTCGGGAGGGAAAGCTACAGTTTTCTATTTGGCTTTCCAAAGGAGATACATATTATTTCATTCACAAGTCAGTGTTATTTGGACCCTTAGATCAAAGTAGGAGCACACCTCTCAAACTTTTCATATTGTTTATTAAAAAGTAAGCTCATGATTTCACAAACAAAGTGTGGATTACTTTATCCAAAATGTAGCATCTTACTTCTTTTACATGTCTGCATCTCAAAAAATCTTAGGCAATTTCCATTTCCTTGGAATTGTGATATGGCTACAGATTTAGTCATAGACTTCCACGTTACAATTTCATTAAGCATTGGCTTTTTCTTTAGGTTCAATCACTTACGACTTTATATGAGCTCTACAGTTATTGACTCAATTTGGTTATGTAGGCATCCTCTTTTTAAGGTTATTGAAGTTGAAGAGCATATTTGAGGTTGTCTTAGGTACATGTTGAGTTATTTCACTGGGATTGGCAATTTTTTAATGAGTACATACAGAGCTGTTTTGCATCAGGAGACGTTGTAAAGTTTCCTTAATTTGTACTAAAAATTCTCCCAAACACACTGTCAATAGGATTATCAGTTTGGTCTCATCTGCACAGTATCCAAATAGCTGCCAAATCCAGGAGTGGGGACATTGCAGTGGTACCAACTTTTGGTTTTCCAGCAGCTTCACTAATTTCTACACGTAATGCTGGAAAGGACACGCTAATAATCATCTTCAGCAAGCCTCTCAAGCAGGAAAATACCAAATGATCTTGGACCATGGGACACTGAACAAAGAAAATATTAACCAATGCTAATACCTGGCTAACAGTTCATTTCTTCTAGAAAAATAGACCATTATAGTAATAATTGTTATTTTCCATTTTACCCAGTTTTGTATAAATATTTGAAATGGCCACACCCTAAATGGAAAACTGGTAACGGCTTTCATTAGCGGGCTCTTCTGAAAGGTTATTAAGAAAATATGACTAATATAAACACAATATTCATTATAGAGTACTGAACACTAAATCAATTTCCCTTCTCTTGTGGCCTTTAAAGATTCCTCATAAACACCTAAAATAGAACTTGATTTACAATACATTTCAATTTACAGGAAAATACATGAGGTATACCAAAAGTCTTTTTACAGATCAGAAAGTCTCTAGTTTGAAGAATAAGATGATTCAAACACTTTCTTAAAATCCATTTTCAAATTTTATGGTCATACAAAAAAAGGTTTATACATCCATACCATGTAGTTCTTCAGAAAATCTGGGAAAATATTTAAAATTAATAAGCCAGAAAAGGGAAAAGAGAAAAAATTCAAGAGGAAAAAATATCCTAAGGCTTTGTTAAAATGAACTATTCAGATTTTGTTAACTACATAGAAAAGAAATTTAGAATAAAAGAAAGAACACTTTTAAAGCCTTCACTAGGATGAGATAACTTTAAATGCAGTCAGTCTTAGAACAGTGGGAAATCTTTAAGTCCAGACAGAAGAAAAAGGTGGTATGATAGTTTAAAATTCCAATAAAAACACCCAGAGCAAAATTCTATTCTAAGATAATGCACAGGAGGGGGAAAAAGATCAAATGCAGGATTGTTTTTCCTTTTCATTTTAAGCTTAAAAGCTTCTTGGCAGCATCTGTAATATGTCAGAATGGGTGAAAATTATGCTTGATAGATCATTTGAATACTTTACTCAGATGTTAATGAATGTACTGGGGCTGGCGACTGGGAGCAGTGTCAGCCTTTCCACCAGCAGAGCCTTCTCCTTGGCCGTCACCTGTTGTAAATCTAAAACCGTGATCACTCTGACTGCAAGTTTCTTGCCTCTAAAATAAGCAAGAAGCTGTGAAAATGTTCCCAAGTTTCCAGCCTCGAGGAAGAGAGCTTAGAACTAACTTGTAAAGTAAGACTTCTTCAGTGGCTTTCATCAAAGGCAAGTTGGTTCTGCCTTTTTAAGGGTCTGCTCAGAGAATCACTGACATATGATCCGCTTTAAATCCTTCATAAAGATAAGGGTTTGGGAAATGGCTTCTGAGACCAGGATCTCCTAACAAATATCTAAGACTGACCTGGCCCAGAACCTGGGTTTAGCTGACAGGGACTGGAGCTCAGCAGGATTTGCACCAGTTCCCTCGAGATTCCAAAGGTCAGTCAGCAACAATGATGAGACCAGGGTAAAAATGACATGGCCAATAATTTTCCATGAAAAAGAACTGGCAAGGAAGCACAGTCTGTTGAGCAAATTCAATCCTCCCAGGCTTGGTCTCTTCCAAGACTCATGTCTTTCAAGGAAAAGATGTTTGCAACTGAAATGCTCAGAGTGCTTTCTTTTCATTCTATTTCTCAGCTAAGTGACTGGGCATGATACACTGTCTCTAAAGAAGTTTCCTATTTAACTTCAGAGCATGCTGTAGGATGTCTGAAAAGAAAGCCTTAGTCTGCCTGACCACTGGATTTACAAGATACTTATGAGACCTAAGCAAGAATACTTATGAGACTCTGGCTAGTGGCACAGTGGATAAGGTGCCAGCCTGTGAACTCAAAGGTTGCTGGTTTGATTCTCAGCCAGAGCACATAACCAGGTTGCGAGCCAGGTCTCCAGCCAGGTCCGTAGCTGGAGGCAAGTGAAAGACAACCATACATTGAAGTCTCTCTCCCTCTCTGTCTCTCTCCCTTCCCCTCTCTCTAAAAAATAATAAAATCTTCTAAAAAATTTCTAAAGTATACTTCACTCTTCTGAACTTCTTCAAGGATCAAGTATGGCTTCTAAGACAAAAATCCTATCCCTTCATATGTCTTTGTTAAGGGAATGTTTTAGCAGTTATCCTTATAAAGAAAAACCACAGAAGGTGTTCCTTACCTATTACCACTTCTGATAAACATCTTTCCGTGTCAGCTATAAACAAGATACAATTCCCACATCCAAACTTGAGGCTCTAAGATACAACACAGAGACCTCCCTGTTAGCAGAAGCCAAGTGTGATTATGCCCATTTTGCTGCAGGCATGCTAAGGAAAAGCAAAAATGCATGATTTGGGTGTTCTAGATGCAATGAAAATGAGGCCTTCTCAACATACAGCTCTCCACCGGGGCCTTCATTTCTAAGGCCAGGAGATTAAGAACAGTTTGGTTTTGACTTGCATGTGTATGTATATACATGCTCTTGTGTGTTGTGGGGAGGGGGTGCTATATCTATTTTCTGCCCTTCATTTATCACTTATTTAACACACACTCATACACACACAATGATGCAAGCCATAGCGCACCCTGGTAAAAGCTGAGCTTCAAAGTCACAGTGAGTATTGTAAGTGATTGCTCATGAGGTCTAGAATCAGACCTCCTTTACCGAGTCTCATCTCTGGATGAATAGGAAAACTGAGGAACTTACTTGCGTTAGTTACTTAAACTAAAAATGTTTTTGAAGACAATGAAAATGGTACCTACTTTAAAAGGTTATTAAATATTCTAAAGGAAGTGCTTACAGAACCCTGTCTAAGTCAGACCAAGAGTTAGGTGAGAGTGCCTAATATTTATATAATTTTAAGATACATACACTTAATGAATAGATGAATGTAATTTCCTACATGAATTAAATAGTTCTTGCACTATCATTAGTTTTTTCATATCACTTCCAGTCAACAATGTGTTAGTATAATCAATGCTCCCTGAATTTGAGACTTCTAAATGTGTAGAAAATATAACAGGCAAAAAGGCAGAGAATCAGCAGCAAATCCGACAGTCAAAATGAACCCCTACATTGGTGCTACTACACTAAGAGTGGGGTAAAAATGCACCACTGACCCGGCTACTCAGTGTGCCTGGGCTCTCTGCCCTTCATGGGCAATGCTTTTTTCAGCTTCTAGAGAAGGATCAGGAAAGTTCATTCCCTACTTAATGTATCTTTCTGGTGGGACAGCACATGGGCGGATATATATACATGTGCATATCTGTGCGACTCTGAGTCACACAGAAAAGAAATGCAGTCCAAAGAGTTTGGAGAAGACAGTGTGCCCATCAAAAGCTCATGAAGCAGATTGTTTTCTGTCCATCTGTTATGTGCAAAACTGAAAAGCTATGCTCCATTCTGAAGATCACACTATTAAAATGAGAAATGAGCAAAACTGGCACATGCCGAGAAGTGAAAGACAAGTATGGAGGAGAAACCCAGCATAAGAAAATGTACAACAGTTTAAAAAAAAATTGGGTGCTGGGCTTAGTTGTAGAGGAGGTAGGAGGAACTCCAATTGGCAACTGTCTTAAAAGCAATAAAGGCTATCCTGGGATGGAGAATGGGGTTGTTCTGTGATTCCCTGGCATAGAAAGAAGAACAATTAACAGTGAGGTGTGAAAAAGATTTGCATGAAACTCAGAAATTTCCAGATATGAGATAGCCTCCATTTTATTCATTCATTCAAGCAATGCGTCAATGATGTGCCAGCCATGATCTGAGCGCTCAAAAGGGCAAATAGGCTTCTCATCATGAGAGTACACCCTATGTCAACTCAACTGAAAAAACAAAAAAGTGACAGAACCCCTAAATTGTATCTTGACCAATGTCCACCCAAATAAACCCCTTGAAGCTAAGTATGCATCTGTGAGTAAATTCTGATTAATAGAACAAGAGTGGGAGCAGCATGTACAACTCAAGATATTTATATTGAAAAGGAATGATACATACTCTCAACTTCCCTTTTACATCTTCCAGCTGGTCAGAGAGCATCTATAATGGCAGGACCCGAGTCACCCACCTGAGATGATCAGACATACAGTGGGGGTAGGGGGTAGGGGGATAACAAGACGGAAGGAGCCTAGGTCTCTCTACACTGCCACCACATCAGCACTAAATTGCTAGGTGCAGGCTATTATATAAGAATGCCATTGAAGAAATTGTTTAAGCTGCTATTACTTGGGTTGCTGTTGTAAAAGACGAACAAACTTCCAATTACACATGCCTAAAAAAATATCCTTTGATTTTGTGAATGGCAGATCAGTATTAGGGAATCCCAGTCTCAGAGCATATGTCAGGATAATACACTTTGTAGATCACTTATGGAGGCACCTCCAGGGGCACTGGGACATTCATCAGATTATGCAATGTCAGTGATTCTAATTCTACTCATATGACACACAGTATAAGATCAGAAATGTGTTTAAAGCTGACACATTTCATCTTACTCTAACTATATATAACTTGGATTCACTGAAAATCAAAACAGCTACCACTGAAAATCAAAACACCCAGTAAAAGCCCTGGCCAGGTAGCTCAGTTAGAGTGTTATCCCACTATGCTGAAGTTGCAGGTTAGATCTCTGGTCAGGGAACATACAGAAAAGCACAATGAATGCATAAATAAGTGAAACAATAAATAAGTTTCTCTTCTCTCTCTGCTTCCTTCTCTAAAATCAATTTAAAAAAACACCCAATGAAACAAGCTACTGTTCTCACTAAGTGAGGCAACTATAACTGCATCTTTTAGTCTATAAATTATTCAGGCACTGAAACACAGGTGCAGAAGTGAAAGGAGAACTGCAGCCTGATCCACATGCAGCTCACTTGCAGAGAAGAAATTTGCTTTCCGTGGGCTTGATGACACAGATATGGGGTGTCATCAATTCACCCTAATCGAGTGAATTTCTACAGTGGAGACTATTTTCAAACTGGCTGATCAACTGATTACATGTTCGAATGCCAAATAAAGAAAAGGCTGGTATCAATGAGGAGACAAGAGGGAAATCTATTAGATTATCTCATTGCTACTGGTGAGACAGAGAGACTGAAAAGCACTCCAGAAAATGCAGACAAACAATGGGATTAAAAGAGCAGCAGCAGGAGATCAGAGATAGCAGGGGAGTAGGTAAGTGTTCCACTCGCTTCCTCCCAGGATCAAACTGGAATTACAACTAAAACACAGAAAAACCAACCTGAATAACCCACTGAAGAGTAACTAAACAACAGTCTTATTACCAAGGATTTACAGAAGAAGCCACAATGAGATTGGTAAAAAGAGCAAAGACACAAAAAGGGCTTGCCCTGCTTCTATGAGATTCCGGGAGAGTATCTCAGCTGCAAATGTTCCCACTGAGAATTGGGGTCTCAACCCCACACCAGACTCCTCAGCTCAGAGCACCAGAGCCATGAAGAGGTAATGCCTCAGTGTGAAAATCAGCAGCGATTCTGTCCAGGAAGAGATGAAAGTCAGCTAGAGACACAGGTGGCCTCCTGAAGGGCCAGCACAGTCTTATTTGCAACCACTTACCCTCTGCTCTGGCAAAGGGAGAGTGGAGCAGACTAGAGGTGTGTGAGGCAAACCTGGGGTTTGCAGCTCCTGAAAGAGAGCTGAAGAGACAGCTGCCAGAGCTCCTGTGCTGAGTCATTCTCCCAGACCACAGACACCATTTTTCTTGGGTGAAGCATGTAATTCTATACAGCATCAACCAACCCCATCCTTCCTCAAGATCTGGAATAAGGGATATCCACTTTCACCACAACATATTATTCAACATATTACTAGAAGTCTTAGCCATGGCAATCAAAGAAGAAGAAACACAAGGTATCCAAATTGAAAAGGAAGACGTAAAACTGACTATTTATAGGTGACATGGTACTGCATCTAAAGAACACTAAATATTTCAAAAATTATTACTGGAACTAATAAATAAATTCAGTAAATAACAAGGTACAAATATAAATATCCAGATGTCAGCTGCAGTTTCATAAACAAATAATGAAGTATTAGAAATGGAAAACAGCCATCCAGGGCAACTTAACCAAGTTGTAAACCAGGTCTCCAGCCAGGTCCATAGCTGGAGGCAGGTGAAAGGCAACCATACATTGATATTTCTCTCCCTCTCTTCCACTCTCCCTTCCCCTGTCTCTGAAAAATAATAAATAAAATCTTTAAAAAAAAAGAAATGGGAAATAAGAAAACAATGCATTTACAATTGCATCAAATAAAGACCTAGGAATAAATTAAACCAAGGAGGTAAAGAAACTATATTCAGAAAATTGTAAGAAACTTAAGAAGATACAAATAAATAGCATATACTGTGTTCATGGATGGAAGAATTAACATCATTGGAATATTTATACTAGCAAAAGCAATCTATAGGTTCAAGGCAATTCCTATCAAAATACCAATGATGTATTTCATAGAACAAGACCAAATAATCCAAAATTTTATATAAATTAGACCCCAAGTAACCACAGCAATCTTGAGAAAAAAGAACAAAGTTCAAGGAATCACGTTACCTAATATAGAACTATACTACAAGGCCATAGTAATCAAAACAGTCAGGTACTGGCATTAATGGTAGATCAATGGAACAAACTAGGAAGCCCAAAAATAAACCCACAATGATATGGACAATTAATGTTTGACAAAAGAGGCAAGAATATGCAATGGGGTAAAGACAGTCTACTCAATAAATGGTACTGAGAAAACTGGATAGATCCATGCAGAAAAATAAGATTAAACCACCTTCTTACACCATATAAAATAAATTCAAAATCAATAAACAACTTAAATGTAAGAGTTGATTCTATACAATCCCTAAAAGAAAATATAGGCAGTAAAGTCTTGAACATTTCTCTTAGTAATATTTTTTCTGATGTATCTCCTAGAGCAAGGGAAACAAAAGAAAAAACAAACAAAAGAGGACTATATCAAATCTAAAAGTTCTTGTACAATAAAGGAAATCTCAACAAAGTAAAAAGACAACCAACTGAAGAGAATATATTCACCAATGACACAACTGATAAAAGTTTAACACCCAAAATTCACACAAAGAACTCATACAATTCACCACAAAACAAAGAATCCAAATTAAGAAATGGACTAAAGACCTAAATACGTAGACAATTCTCTGAAAAGGACATACAGATGGCCAACATACATGAATGAAGGATGTTCAAATCATTAATCATCAGAGAAACATAAATTATAACCACAATGAGATACCACCTGACACCTGTCAGAATGACTACCATTAATAAATTCATAAGTGTTAGTGAGGATATAGAGAAAAGAAAACCCTGTGCACTGTTGGTGGGAATGCAGGCTGGTGCAGATACTATGGAAAGCAGCATGGAGTTACCTCAAGAGATTCAAAATAAAACTGCCCAGTGATTCCACCTCAGGGTATAAATCCACAGAAGACAAAAGTAATAATTTGAAAAAATATATATACCCCTATGTTCATTGCTCAGAGCAAGAAGCCTGTAAGAGAAAAAAATACCATATGGTTTCACTTATATGTGGAATATAAATAATAATAAAAGCAAACAAACAAAACAGAAACAAACTCATCAACACAGAGAACAGAGTTATGGTTTCCAGAGGGGAGGAAAAGTGTAAAACTGGGTAAGAAAGAAAGGGATTGAGTACAGACTGGAGGTTATAAACAGTCATGGGAATGAATAGGAAACACTGTCAATAATATTGTAATAACTATCTATGTGTACTGGAAATATCAGAAGAAATATATGATTGGCCACTAGACTGTACACCTGAAACTGATACAAAATAATACTGAATGTAAACTTTAATTGAAAAAATAACTTTTAAATCGTCACTCTAGTGTATGTTTATTTATTTTAGACAGAGAGAGAAGTAGGAGGAGAGCGAACTATCAATAGGCTGCCTCCCATACATACCCCACCAGGGGACTGAACCTGCAACCTAGGTGTGTACCCTAAACGAGGATAAAACCCACAATCTTATAGTATACAGGATGATGTACCAAGTAATCAAGCCACCAGACGAGGACTGGAAAATTATTTTAAACTTTTTAAAAAACAACAGAATCTATAAGATAGTTAGCCCCTGTCAATGTGAAAAGACCTTAGATGACCATTTTCAAAATTGATGGCTACCAAGTAAGCAAGGAGTGACATAATAGGAAGCAATTAGTTATCACTTAACATTTATTTCACCAGACACTATGAGCGAAGTGTACTTGGAGAATCTCACTTTATCCCTCAACAACCCTGAGCTATGAAATGTTATGTGACCATTTCACTGGGGAGAAAACTAAAGTTTACAATGTAAGCAAAACATATGCAATTACTAATTGAAGGCAAAGAATAGAAACCAAAAACAAAAACAGATCTCAGCGGCCCTTACACGCTAACATTGTAACTGCACAAGGGCACAAGGTCATATCCCAGCAACACTGTGATCATCCACCAAGTTTAAAAGATTTTCTTACTGTTGATTTCTTAACTTAAAAGGGAAGGGAGCACAACCTTTTGATAGACACCTTAACTACAAGTCTTCCTGCATGGCCAAGAGTGGCCAACGGTAGGTAGGGTGCATATAGGCTCAGGCACTACCAGTTCCTAATGTTGTCTTAACTCCCCCAACTGGCTTCCTGCAGATCTTGGCTTTTGATGGGGGGAAAATGTTTTTCTCAAACTATTTGGTTGTCTAACCACAAATTATTAGCCACATGGGTTTCCTAATTGGCAGTTCCCATTCCAGAGGGCAAACATAACCATTCTGAACTTGAGTCTTCCGCTTCAAGTAGTAAGTGGAGGGTTTTCACTGGTTTCTTCCAGCTCTAATCTCAGTCAAGATGCACCTGTGTGGGAATGCCTGCCTCTTGGGAGGTCCTGAGAGAAGGAAGAGACCGCAGTACAAAATCCCTGGAAATCTGCAAAGGAACACTGATCAAGATCAGAGGAAACAGTAAGACAGTAAATTGTTTCTAACTATGTGACCAAGATTTCTGTGCTGCTGGTGGTTATAAGTTTTGAGGCCAAAGGGTATGGGTTCAACTCCCACCCTCAGTTGGAAAATGAAACTTTAACACAGTACAATGTTGAAGGTTATCTGTGATAAGGCAAATGAAGCCAAGAAAACAGTGCCTCGCACACAGTTAGAACTCAGCAAATGATGAAATTAGATGTTTTTATATTTGACCCTTTTAAAAGCTACTAGTGCCAAAGGCACTTGGTCAGCTCACACTGGGGAACTCATAATACATTTAAGTATGCATATTTTCCTACATCTTTCTCCTAGCTAAGATGCCCGAGGCTGCCAGAAATAATCACATTATTTTTGACCCTATGTTTATGCAACAGAAACAAAATGGAATTTTATGCTCTGCTGTGTTCAACACCGATGCCCACACTGGGATAATTTCATGCAGTGCTGTGTAACAAGAATTTATGCAATATTCAATCCAAAGATGCAAAGGTCCCAGGCAAGCAAAGCTTTACCAAACTAGCAGCTTAAGAAAGAAGCCTGCCAGCTACCAAGTCTGTAGACAGCATCATCTTACAAGCAAGCATTTGGTAGCAGTTAGTTAATTGATCTGGAGGGTAAATCTGATCTTATTAATTTTAAAAAGAAAAAACAGACTTTGATGGCAAAAGTATGTTTAAAATAAAAGAATAGTAAGTAGAAAAATAAAAATGCAAATGAAGAATAACTGCCATATTTAGTGTACAATAAAGCTGCTGACTGATTAAAAAGAAAGAAGACAACACAGAAGAGTAACGTTGCCAATATAATCTTAAAAAATAGTTTTTAGGCTAAAGGTCTAACTTTGGAGCTAAGGATGGGAACAGCACATTAACATAGATGAGAGTTCATTACTCTATCCTTCCAACAATGCTCACAAACTAAACACTGAAAAACGTTAATATTATCATCACTCTTGAACAATCTGCTGACATTGTTTTTGGTTGTTTATTTATTTATTTTTTTTGATGGGGAATATCCTCTTTTTGCTTTTAAGCTACCACAAAGTTCACAGACTTGACTCCATTGCTAGTTTGCCTTCACTCAAACCACATAATCAGGGTGGATCACAGGTCCATGCTGGACGCCCTGGGCTAAGGGCCTTGAGGAGGCAGCTGGGTCAGAGGCTGCGGGGTGGACAGCGGAGGAGAGAGAGCTCCTGTGCTCATGCTGTAAGCAATATCCCACTGTGTCCTGGATGTCTGCTCCTTTAAACATTCAATTCATAACCATGTAGATGATTTGGGGTGCAACATAAATCACACCGTCAGGGCAGAGGAAGTTCCCTGTCTATATATGGCTGGACCTTCCTATAGCATCTGCTAAAGAGTTAGCCTTGGAGTTAATCCTAGCCCCAGAGTCTCTGGAGCGCTAAGCTAAATCAGAGGTAACTGACTTAGCCACTTTGAGCAGGCTGATGTCACCCCCTATTGTAACTCTTGGGCATAAAGCCTCCTTTGTTCCAACATGTATGTAAGGATGCTCTTGCTGTAAGCTCACACGCAATGCTATTATGGGAGAGTAGAAAAACCAGGTGTGGGAATGCCGACACCCTCCTGTGTCTGGCCCCATGGAAGCAGAGAAGTGGATGCAGAAATGCCTGGATTCTCTGCAGTTGTTAACGTAAGCACAGCTGCCATACAGGGTGGGAACAAAGTGTGAGCACGCCGACACCTCTGCTGCCCAGCCATGTAGTCGTCAGCTTGCTGCAGCAACAAAGGATGCAAACCCTGCTAAAGACTCTGCCCAAGTTCTTCTTCGTTCTCAAATAAGGGTCCTCCCTGCTATCATCACTTGGTGCTCTCACACCCAACAAAAGCAGACCTGAAAGTAGGCCTATTCAACAAATATATAGTGAGCACTCACCCACGCATGTTTTGAGTGTAACACACGGGGGAGTGAGGAGGGACAAACTCTTTTCCTACAGGATATACATTCTGAGGGGAAAACTATAAAAAATAGTTCTAATGCCACTAAAAAGTCAACAAGATAACTTGGGGTTGGCCCCAACAAAGAATGAATCTTTAAGCAAAGGCGCTTAGGGTGAATGTAAGTCAGGAGCAGAGCCTCCCAGGCACAGGGAACAGACAGCAAAAAGCGGGATGAGAATACTGCAACATAAAGCAGGAAAGAAGAGAGTGACAGGCAGAGAAAGAGAGAGAGAAAGAGAGAGAATATGTCACAACTCCAATCTTCAGAGAATCACCAATATTCTTCAGGTTGAAATTTGTTGAGGCTAATTCTCTGGTGTCCTGGGGTCAAAATTTCTTTCAATGTTAACTTTGAAAGTAAAAAGCCACACAAAGTACAAAAACCAATTAATGTAAATACAAATGTTCCACATTGAAATCTTCCTATAAACACCCACATTTAAATAGTCAAGAAGACAGTCTCCATCACATTTTGTACATATGGCTGTATTTATAGATAGTGTAGGAACTCCATCTTTACCTTCCTGCTATAAATATGTATGCTGACAATTTGTCAACCTGATCCTGAAGAATTAAAAGCAATCTGTAGGACTCAAAAAAGACCCCATTTCCTGTTATTGTCATAGAGTATGTACTCAATATCCAAGTACCCAAGGCAAAGAAGGTCATTGCTAATAACTTTAAAACCTGAGAGTTCATTGCTGACAACTCAATGACGTTTACTTAGTATAAATCAGTATACTTGAATCTGTATTCATATGCTATGCACCAAAAGAAAATAAAGGTCAAGAAGCTGAAACTGTACACGTAAAAACTTTAATGCAATTCTCCCTGGCTGGTGTGGCTCAGTGGATTGGTCCCAGTCTGTGAATCCAAAGGCCACTGGTTCCTTCCCAGTGAGGCCACATAATCAGGTTGCAAAAGTCAGGTCCCTAGCTGGAGGCAGGTGAAAGGCAACCGTACATTGATGGTTCTCTCACTTTCCTCCTTCCCAGCCCTTCTCTCTGAAAATAATGAATAAAGTTGTAAAAAAAGAAAAGAAAAAAGAAAGAAAGAAAATGAAAGAAAGAGACTTTAATTCAAGGTCAAAGGATGTCACTTTGCATAGAACCCACCAACAGTTCTTTCAGCAAGCACGGTTCTGCAGATACAGAGCACGCGGTGAGGGCCTCCCTGAGTCTGAACTGTGATGCTCACACAGTACCTGGTAAATAACCTATGCTTCAATTTTCAAATGCATTTGTGTTAATCACAGGTCAAAACTAAAATGAGTTTAAGAGTTTAATTCATCACTTTTGGGCAGTGATTCACAACGAAAAACTCACATCCAAAGGACAATTTGGCTCAATTAATGGGCTTTTCTCAAAGGAAGCTCACAATGAAAACCATACGGAAGCAGAATGGGCTATTCATTACACAATTAAATGTTGAGTTCCAGTTTAGAAAAGAAACCTTAGGATTAAATGTGGGATCATATGAAAATAATTAAATTAAAAGAGAATACTGTTAAAAAATTATTTCAATCTTGTGAGGTAATTTAATATTTTAAAATTTAAACATAATTCTTCAATTAACTCTGGTTTTCTTACGTGAAATAGCTCCTCAGTCTTCATTCTCAGAGTCAGAAAACCTCTAAAAAAAAAATTAGCTCAGATGGGTCACATTTGTTACTTTTTAAATAGCAATGTGAGGCAGGTGAAAGGCAACCATACATTTGATATTTCTCTCCCTTTCTCCCTCCCTCCCCTCCCCTCTCTCTAAAAACAATGAATAAAATCTTAAATCTTCCTTTTTCTTTTTAAAGGATTTTATTTATTTTATTTTTAGAGAGAAGGGAAGGGAGGGAGAAAGAGGAAGTGGAATAGGAATATCAATGTGCAAGAGATACATCAATTGGCTGCTCTCACATGCCCCCAACTGAGGATCTGGTCCATAACTCAGGCATGTGCCCTAACTGGGAAATGACCTGGCGATCTTTTGCTTCGCATGCCAGCAAGCACTCAACCTAGAGTCACACCAGACAGGGCTAAACAGCAACACTTGCTGCAAGTCATAAATGGGTGGCACACTTCAGACAAGTTTTTGGTAATGTCTTAAAAGTCAAATAAAGTAACATTTGGTTTTGCTTATACCAGATCAAGGTTTCCCAATAGCTGAACTATTGACATTGTGGATAAAATAAGTCATTGACATGGGGGTACTATCCTGTGCATTGTATGAGGTTTAGCAGCATCCCTGGCCTCTGACCACTAGATGCCAGCAGCAACATTTCTGCCTGTTGTGACAAGCACAGAAATCTCCAGATAATGCCAAATGTCCAAGAAAGGGACATAAAATTACTTTCAACTGAGAACTACTACACTACTAAGGATTGTCACAATATAGTTGATACTTTTGTAAAAACATAGCAAATCTGAAAAGAGGTAAGGCTTTAAAATAGAAAAAAACCTAAAATTTAAAAAAGAAAAAGAACCAACCACCAGGGAGTGTCTCCATCTTCTCTGAGTCATATCACAGGGGTATAAAATTTTTAGTTTTATAGAGACTCAAAAACAACATCCTATAATGAAGTTTGTAAAAGCTCATAAACTTCAGAAACTTATTGTATGAAACATTGGCCTCATCCATGAAAAATACATAAAGCCAGCTCCTCATCACAAAATCTGACAATTACTATGATTTTTCTTTCAATAAATGCATGTAATTTTATCCTTAGGATAAGATAAAAACAAGATTAAAAACTAAACAGGGAGGCAAATTAACAAGTTTTATTTTATTTTATTTATTTATTTAACAGGTTTGATTTTAAAATGTGATAGGGTTTAATTCCACATTTACTGGAGATGAAAAATTGTCACATTCTGTGTGGTAAGAAAATAGACTGAGTTAGTTCAGTGTTTTGTGGGCTCTCATGGTGGGGATACCTCAATCAGGAGGGGCATCTGTGCTGTCCTACCGCCCAGGTTTCTCCAGACAAGTTCCCAGGCTGAAGAAGGAGAAAGAAACATTAGGAGCAGTTGGGGATGGGCAATCTCAGGGAGTTCAGTGGGCCATGCAACCCTGCTGTGTCCTCCTACTGACAAATGAAGTTAACTGTGTGTCAGTCACTTAACCTCTTGCCTCTTATTTCTCACAGTTGAAGAAAGATGGTGGATAATCCATCATCTGGCTACTTTGTCTTCTTCCACAATTTCATGGAAAACTTCCCTTCAGATTCAGACGGGTGGCCAACAGACAAAAAGTCACCCAGGTTACAGATGGCTTCCTGACAACCCCTTTCCCACCCCACGACCCCACACCCCAGCCACTCTGAGTATAAACATACTTCACTTTGAGAGGGGGAAACATCCAACCTTACCAAACAAACAATTACAAAATCTTTCCAGGGGACTCTTATCTCCAATTTCTACAAAACGTTAAATGATCACTGTTACCAAAGAACAATAATCCAATTTATGAACCATAGAAAGGACAGAACTTTAAAGAAGGCCTCAATTTTATAAAGCAAGAAAATCCTATAGCAAGTTTATAAACTTCACAGACAAACCACACCAAATACAGACCCAGGGTTATTTTGTCCTGGTCATGCTTTAAAGGCATCATTTTGCAGACTCAGAAGGTTAGCAGCAAACCACAGCAAGTTCCCAAATGAAATCATGCACTTCTTAGAACCCAGCCAGCACAGCCGCATAAATGGAACAGAGGGCTTCTGGCCGACACTCATGGCCAAGTTCATCCTGTTTCAGCAGGACAGGATATAGCCATCTCGAAACAGCCAAGTGGGAGACCTGCCCAGCTGGCAAGGACAGTCTTCAATAGGCTTCTCCCCCAAATTTAGCTCACAAGAGCACAACCGTTCATGAAATTCCAAGGGACAGTTGAGCGGTCTGCCTTACAATGTGTATCAAGTCTTGCAACAATAACTGCAGGCGAGACCTGTTGCCTGGGATCAAAGATGTACCATGAAACCAACCTCATTTCCTGTTAGCTAGGCTTTTAGTTCCTAAGGAAGCCTTAAGTGTTTTGAGTAGGATACAGCAGAAAGAAAAAAAGGGCAAAAAAATCTTCATGCTTCGGAAGCTAATATGTCTACCGAAGGAAAAGATCAAATGAACCGAACAAAAAATAGAAACAGAATTCTGAAATGGAATTTGGTTGCTTAACTGCGGAGTTTCCTGTAGTCAAAAATAGAATCCAGACACTTGACAGTCACATGCACTCTTGCAGTTGGCCAGAATGAATTATAGCAAATTACATTCAAATAAAGACAAGATGTGCCCTGTCACCTATACACACCATCATATGGGTTAAAAAGACAATGTTTACAGATTTTGCCTTATTGCCCTAGACTTTGTTCCCCAACCTTGTAACACCATGAATACTGCTAGGGCTTGATGGGGGGAAAAAGCAATGGGATGCAGCCTCTAAATAACTGTCCACTATAAGCATTGAACACAATAAAAGAAAGTAATATTTTAAATGGGAAGTCTCGTTACAAAATGGGATTTATACTGGCATTAAACAACTGGGAGCCAAGAAGGAGCTACCAATCTGCTCTTTCTCAAAGTCTCCGCTGAGTCATCCTTAAAGTGACCTTCCACCACCCTGAAGACCAGCACTGCTCAAAATTTAATGGGTCTGTAAATCACCTGAGGATTTGGTGAAAACGGAATAGGTACTGATTCAGGGTAGACTGTGACACTGTACACTTCTAACACACTTCCAGTTGATGTGCAACACTGGTCGGAGGATCAAGCTGAGAGTAGCCAGGAGGTTGATCTTATGGAAACACAGTAGCCTACCTGACCAACAGCTTCCTCCCTTCATCTCAATCAAAGATCCCTGATTTCAGTAGAACAGCAATGTACTCCACCACAAGGGTGACTCATGCTGGCGCTTAGCCAGTCCTGGGAATCGAAGCATTCTCTGCTCCACACTGGGCATTGGGGAGGGCAGATCATCAAACTCCGGCCAATAATTCACAAAGGAAAAGTCAGCTGGACTTCCTGTGATGAAAAGACTGTCTTCCTTCCGTCTTTAGCTTTCGTTTTGCCTCTGCCATGGAATGCTGAGCTATCCCAGGTTCTACAAGTTATCTTGGAATTACGGTGACAGGGATGAGGAAGAAAGGGAACACACAGAGGACAACAGGGTGAAAGCAGAAAAAGAGCCAAGACCAGCGGCCAGCAAACTATGACCCATAGGCCAAAGGAAGACTGCCAGTTATTTTTGTGAAAAAAATTTTATTGGAACAGGGCCCACATCCATTTGTTTACTGAATATATGCGGTTGTGTCTATGCTATGGCTGTAAAAATGAGTATTTGCAGGAGAGACCATATACTTCTTGAAGCCTGAAATATGTCCTCTCCGGCCCTTTTCAGGACTTCGCTGACCCATGGCCAGGATCATTAAATCACCTATCTGTATGCTGTATTCCAACCTCCACAGCAATTCAGTATTAGGAATTACTTCCCTGTGGGAAAGTAAAATCCTCAGACATCTTGCTTACTAAATGCCAGTCTTTAGCACAGTACCAGGCACATAGGAGTTGCTCAATAAGCTGAACAAATTGTAATTAAGCCCTTACTTTTTATTCCATTTAAAATATATATTTTTAATTTATTTTACTGAGTATGCACAGTTGTCTAGATTCCTCTCCCCAATACCTCCTCTACTCAGTAACCCCAATTCCCATCGGTAATCACCTCCTCCTTAGTTTAGGTATCAATGGGTCAGGATATAAGTTCTTTGGTTACGCTATTCCTACACTGTTCTTAACATCTTCCTGCCTATTCCGTATCTACCTATTTGCACTTCTTAATCCCTGCACCTTTCCCCCCATTTTCTCCCTTCCCCCTCCCAAATGGCCATCATCCAAATGATCTCCATATCTACGATTTTGTTTCTGTTCTGCTTGTTTACTTAGGGGAGTTTTGTTGGTTTTTTGGGTTTTTTAATTTAATTTTATTGTTGTTGTATTACATCCATCTCCCTTTTTTTTGGGGGGGGGGTTAAATTCAATTGTTGATAGTTGTGAATTCTAATGTTCATACTTTTGATCTCTTTTATTTTAAGTAAATCCCTTTAATATTTCCTATGATAATGGCTTGGTGATGATGAACTCCTTTAGCTTTACCTTGTCTGGAAAGGACTTTATCTGCCCTTCAATTCTAAACAGCTTTGTTGAATAGACTAATCTATAATCTAGGTTGTAGGTCCTTGCTTTTCATCACTTTGAATACTGCTTGCCAGTCCCTTCTAGCCTGCGAAGTTTCTTTAGAGAAATCAACTGACAGCCTTATAGGAACCCCTTTGTAGGTAACTCAGTTTTTCTCCTGCTACTTAAGCCCATTATTTTTAATCAATATGTTTTGGGATTTCCTTTTCCTTCTCCTCTTCACTATAAGGTATTTAGAGTATGCTAAAAAATCACAGTCTTAATATAGCCTCCTATTAATAACAATAACCAGCTTTCCATCCTCGACTGCTCCATTTCCTTCCTCTTAGGCCTGGTAAAGGCAGCACAGACTGGAGTTTCCAAATGCACTCACCTTATCCAGAAGCAGGAGACACAGAGACCTGGAAGTCCAGGTCAGAGCTCGCATGACCACCAGATTCCTGGCAAACAGTGAGCGGAGAGCCCATGCCCTAGCCAACTTGGGTCCACACCAGAGACAGCACACTACAGCAGGCAGCTTTTTATGAGCCCAAGAGGAAACACAGACTATGAATAAAGATAGAACAGGAAAAAGAAGTAGAGGATTCAAGAGGAAGCCCAAGCTTCCTACAACATGAGAGCTGTACAGGTTATCGTAAAGAGATCTCTAAAATTTTTCCAAAATTGTCTAACAGCAAAAATATGTGATGAAATGGATGCTTGTTTCCAAAACAAAATAGTCCCCTTGATAAAATTAGCAGTTGACACACTCCTTGTATTTTCTATAATTTATAGCATAATAGCACAATAATGAAACAAAAAACATGAGCTATAGAGTAAGAACCTGGCTGGAGTCCTACTTGGAAACCTGGGCACACCATTTTACCTTTCCTAGCCTAACTTTCCAATCCATTAAATAGGCATAATATTAATACCACTCATATATTATGAGATGAGTACTTCTTAAATGCAAATACTTCTAGATAACAAAAAAGATACTGCTTTCTTTTTAAAGAAAAAAATGTAGAAAATCATTCAAATACATTACATAACAATTTTTACCCTTTTTAAAATTCAAGTGTCTTTCCTGTACGTTGTTTTGACACCAAATTCTTTGTTTTCTATTTTGCAAACTACCCCAAATCCCTCGTATTTACTTGTGCCCAAAAAAGTTTTTACAAGTAATAAATAAGTTGTTCATTAATAATCCATTGCAAGCTCGGTATGAATATTCCTCCTCAAAGAAACATAAATTTAAAAAAGACAGTTTCAATATGAGACCTTTCCTTTTGGGAAAACCCAGATGACTTCACTGAGCAAATAAAGAAATACAGGAAAATAGCAAACAACATTTATTCATCCCTAACACTATTCTAAAGTCATAATTTATCATTATGTAGCTCAGGGATTCCACCTACATCCTTGTAAAACAGCTTAGTTTTGTGATTGTTGAGGTAAAAAACACAAATAGTTAAATGGCTCGAATTCATCCGGGGACAAACTATGGCAGTCACACATTTGAGAGGGGTGTGCAAATGATGAACAATACAGAGGATTTCTGATCACATCTTCCCATAGGGACAGAACTGAAAATACTCTGCAAAGCCTATTTGACAAGTGAGAATCAGTTTGTTCCCAAACTGAGATAAAGGTGGGGACAAATCTAGGAATGCATTACCTCCTTATAAAGAACCCCCTCCTCCTCTGGGAACCGCCTTCCTCTCCCAACGAAATAGTTTGTCACACCACTGAAACCACCTCTGAACTGGACAGTCTAGTTTCACACTTACAACACCACCTGTTACGGGTGGAAATCAAGAACATCCCTTGGTGCCTGAGATGCCGGCACCACCATGTGAGCACTTCTTCTCCTGGGTAGCTAACAAGGTCAGCCTGCAGCTACTACATGTGAATGCCCTAGGGCCGGCCCTGGGGAGGTGTCTGTGCCCCAAGGACAGGCTGCAGAGCTGAAGAGGGGTGGGTGAAGGAAAGCACAAGTAACTATTTTTATCTAATTTCTGAAGCATTTCTTTTTTTTTAAACCATGCTTTCTCAGACTAGATGGATAGGTAGTGTTTGAAGATTAAGTGAGGCATATTAAATATGTAGCCCTGGCTGGTGGCTCAGTGGATAGGTGCCGGCCTGTGAACCCAAAGGTTGCTGGTTTAATTCCCCGCCCAGGCACGTAACCAGGTTTCAAGCCAGGTCTCCAGCCAGATCCGTATTTGGATGCAGGAGAAAGGCAACCATAAATTGATGTTTCTCTCCTTTTCTGCCCTCTCTACCCTTCTCTCTAAAAATAATAAATAAAATCTTTTTTAAGAAATGTGAAGTATTTATATGGGCAAATTTGAATGAGGCAGCACCAAACCAGAAGTGGTAATGAGTGATCCACCATTAGAAACTGGGGAAAAGGTGGAAGCAAAGTAAGGAAACTGCTGATTGGCTACAGCTTATAGCCTACCTGGCTGTTTGTGACTACTGGTCCTTAAGTTTCAATTTCCTAACCTTAAGGCATTTTACAGGCTTTGATTTTGGGTTGGTACACAGTCTGCCAAGTATTAGAGCCACCGCAGTCTAATGGCTCCTTGTTTAATTAATTAAATGGTAGATTAGTAGATAAGTAGATATGCCACCAAGTGAATATTACTGTCTGGCTTGTTATTTGCTTTCCATTTGTTGCAGCATAAATGGAGAGGATCTATTTGACCATTCTCTAGGTGTCCTGCTACACCTGTCACATCATACCTTGGAAAGGGCCTAAACACTGTCTGCCTTCCAGGATACAAGACTGACCATATGTGTATTTCCAACCCCCCACCAAGTAGCTGGAATAAAGCAAGAGGTAAGTGACTATCTGATGGGTAGACTCCATATAAAAGAACACTCCTTGTACAGCTCAAAACCTGTACTTACAGAGGACAGCACCACTTTACTATAGTTCAGCTCTTCAACTTTAAATGCAGGGCATCGCAATAATTACATGTACTAATGCCCTGATCTCTGGGGAGCATTTCCACCAGTGGAAACAAAGTTAAAAACCAACTCACCCACTCCAGTATGGGAGCTAACTACAGAGATTCCCCTGTCCCATAATCACAGCATCATTTATAGACATATAAAAGAATATTTACAAAAACCAGGTTTTTCCCAGGAAATGAGGCAGCTTTTTTGACTCATGGTGTACAAGAGATCAGTGGGGATCAGTTGGCCAGCAACATAAAATGTATGTTAGACGCAAATAAATAAATAAATAAATACATAAATAAATAAGACGTAGAGAGAGAGATGGTTTCAATCATTGCCATATTCAGCGCATGGTGAGGGCATTTACCACTTTCCATCTCCTAATCCATTCTCAGTGTCCAATTCAAATGCAGCCTTTTCAAAGCCTTAAAATAAAACAGAGGAAGCTAATCCAGGCACCTTCTATTTCAATGTGATTTCTGAGCTTACAGCTGAAATAAACAGGCAATGTTTATGGATTCTACTAAATGCAAGTGACATTTACATATTATTTTCTATCCCACTACTATTTGTACAAGGGGGCATTATACTCATTTTAGATAAATGAAGGATGAAGTAGAATGCCTCTCTCCAGCTGGTGTGCGACACAACTAGAAAATAATGGAGCTAAATGTCAAATCAAAGTTTGGAACCCAGTAGTTTTTCCAGAATACCATGATGAATCTTAGGGTAATTAAAAATAAATATATAAAACTGTATCTCCAGTCAATAATTGGTTGTCTTTTTCACTTATGTCCTGAAGACTCCAAATCTACCTATGTCCTTGATATCAGTTTAGAAGAGCTAAATGGGTTTTTTTTGGGTGAGCCTCCCAAGAACACTCCACTTTCATGTAGACATCATAATTTCTGCTCATGAATCTATTACCACATCCATCCTAGACGCAATGCAGGCACTTGTTTAGCATCATCTCTCCACCACACGGCCCCCAGCACCTACTTTCTCCATTTCTCATTTATTACAAGCCAAGTCACAGAGGGGAAAACGCAAGTGTTCTACACACTGCTTCCTACTTTAAATTCTGTTATAGGATGCAGCAACTTCTTCATTAAGGCCTGTCTGAGTTCTTGACTTCAATCTTAAAACAAAGCTTTAACTGAATATCCCTTGTTAGCAAGACATGTAACTGACCTACTGAGAGGTGTCTGTCAAGCTCTCACGAGCCTCCAAATACTGACACATCAAAAGAAATCTTGGTGAGAAAGGCATGTCACCAAACTTCACGCACAGCTCACACCAAGGCAGGGCGTCATTTTAGCAAGACGCAAAGAACCTGCAAGACGAAGATTAGACGCAGAGCAACTGCCAGGCAACGTGGCATGTTCATCGCTTAAACACTCCATTTCATTCCAAGGTACCAAAATGATAATAGACTTTATTTTAATTGGATTGTCTGCAATGAGCCAATTTAAGTGCTAAATGCTGCGAATTATTCAGCCTGACACAGCGATGCACTGATGTGAGAGGCTGCAGGGCAGAAGGTTTGTGCAAAGTATGAGTTCCCAAGACGTTACGAGGAGCTGAGAGTCGAACTTGGCAGACCTCCACAGCACAGACTCACATTGTCTCAACAGCTGTGGGGGACCCAAAAGGCGCCGGCTGCCACCTTGACCCAAAACACAACTGCCACAAGCCAGCACAGCTGATTCCATAGCATTCCAGCATTAACAGGAGAGTGGCTCAGAACACAAAAAAAAAATTATCCTTGAGAATGGACATAATTACCTATTGCTTTGGTTCCATGATTTTGACATTTTCAGAATGTTTTCAGTTTTAAACTTACAAAGACACTGCTAGAGGCTTCATAAATCACAGTTTCATAAACAGTGATTAAAAGCTTGAGATTTGGAATGGCAATGCATTTATCATGTTTTACTACCGTTAACTGATCCCAAAGCAAGTTATTTAATATTCCTGTACCTCAGTAGCTTCATTTATTTAAATATTTTCTAAATGTTTTATATATTTATTTTTCAGAGAGAGGACAAGGAAGGGAGAAAGAAAGGGAGAGAAACATTATGTGTGTAACTGCAGATGTGGCCCGCAACCCAGGTATATATGCCTTGACCTGGAATCCAACCCGTGACCTTTTGGTGCACAGGCTGGTGCTAAAAGCAGTGAGCCACACCAGCCACAGCAGTTGATTCATATTAATTTTTTTTAAAGTTTTTAAATTTAAATTTTATTGTTGTTGTATTACATCCATACATTTCCTCTCCTCTATCCCCTTCCCCACCCACCCACTTACCCCACGAAGTCAATCCCACTTGCTGTCCATGTCCATGGTTCTTCCCATTTTTAAAATGGGCATGATATTAGTGCCTAAATCAGATGATTATTATGACAATTAAATATATATAATTTAATTGGAATTTTGGACATGTATAGAGCACAATACAATTTAATGGCTAAAAATAGTTAATGACTAAAATGGATAGCAAAACATGGTAAAAAAATAACATATACTTACAAAATTCTCTTCCCAAACAAACTTAATGACACGTAATTGCACAGGCATCTACAAAACTCCATCTGTTACCTATATTATCACTATCTCATATTAGAGTCACATAAAAAAGGTACCTAATTTGAAAGTGAGATTTTATTCAAAGCCTACTTTTATTTCAGCTTCTCTTCCATAAATAATTTTGGAAAGACATACAGGGGATCTAATAGATGGTCTCTGGGTGTCATCTAGCACTAGAATTAGGATTTTTCAAGATATAAACTATGATAACCTGGTTACTAAAATAATTTTCAATACTGCCCTGTCTCTAAATCAAATTCTATTTTCATTAGATATTATGGCTTTCTATATAAAGCCAAAATTAGGTGTAGAACACTATTTACAAATGCCAACAAAGAAAAATATTGAGCTAGGTTTTAGTGGCTCAAGAGGAGAATGTTCCTTCAGCTTTCTGACTAAAAAAGGTGAATTACTATTTCTCCCATGTGGGAGCATTCATGTCTGACTTAACAGTGCTCTGTATATTTTATATTCATGAGAATTAACAACAGTTGAATGGTTTACCTGACTTTTCCCTCCTATATGCTAAGAAACACATGGCCAGACAAAGTAATTCAACAGCGAGGTGCAATTATTATTGGTGTTCAGCTGGGAGTTATAAATGCAACCTGGTTTGTCTATGACAGCGTCACTATTTGGGATTTCCACATTATTTGGGGAAGGTATTTGACTTTAAATCAAATGATAATATGATGCTTTGTACTCTAATAATGCACCATAAGATTTAGTGCTCCTGTTGAAAATTTAATTTCCAATTACACTGAATATCTGAAAAATCATCAGACACAAGCATTTCCTGTATTTCAGAAAAAAGCGTGGGAATGAGAAAATACTCCAAAAAGGACTCCCTGATCCTCAGCGAAGGCCAAACTACAGCTTCTGAAGAAGGATTCATGTGCTCTGCAGAAACAGACCAAGGAATAATAAGATAACAAATAACATACATTCCACAGCTCTATTTACAGAATACCACACTGCCTTCCTCCAACTTGAAGCCTTCCATTGCTAAAAAATGGTAAGGAAGTATAACTACTTCCACATTAGCCAGGATTTCAGTACCACTCCCCCACTGTCATGCTGAGGCCAACAGGGAGAGGTGAGAGAGTCCTGGAACATTTAGAAAACACAGAACATGCAGAGTGGCTGAGAAATACTGCCTTTCAGAACATGCCTCAGGGAGAGAGAATGCAGGATTGCTGATGGAGATGTTTATACTGAAATGTTGTTTTTTAATTGTGTCCATTTTAAGAATTGATTTTATAAGTTCAAAAGATTCTCATTTTAAATGAGTCAAACAATACAGTAACTTTGGTGACACAAAACACATCCCTTATATAGTGTGTCTCTCTCCCCTGCCCATTTCTTCCTCCTCTTCAGGGATTATTAGGTTTGTGTATATCTTTTCAGTTCTCTTTCCATAACCTGCTTATGTACTGAGGTAATCATACCTTCTCTTCATGGATAACCTTCCACTTCCTTGGCCATAAACTGTGAAGAAGATGGAGCTAATGAAATCAGGGAGATATTTCACTCTACGAAGAAACAACTAATGTCATTTCAGAACAACATCTTTATTCATAACACAAAGACTATATGAGGTACACTTGGAGATACTTACTTAAACTTGGAACAGGAGCCCTGGCTGGTGGCTCAAAGGATAAGGAGCTAGACTGCAAACCAAAGGTCACTAGTTTGATTCCAAGTCAGGGCACATAACCAGGTTGCAGCCAGGTCTCCAGCCAGCTCCGTAGCTGGAGGCAGGTGAAAGGCAGCCATACATTGATGTCTCTCTCCCTTTCTGCCTCTCTCCCTTCCCGTCTCCATAAAAATAATAAATAAAATCTTTTAAATAAATAAACTTGGAATAGGAAAACCAGGGATGGGCAAATATCCCTTCCTATACTGTTGTCTTCAGAGCATGAAGGAGACGTAGCCAATGATGATGACACAGTGGCGAGGAGCTGCCAAATGTGGCTGTCAGTCCCAGCACATTTCTCTAAAATTGAACAGGAGGCAGAAATGTGAAGACCCTATATGGTATTGAATTGACCTGGGTCATAAAGTAAAAGGCCAGGATCAAAGAACTTCAATGAATTTTATATCTTATACCAGCAGCCAGTGTGAAATCATAAAGAAATGTTTTATCAAGTAAAAATTAACTGTTTCCAACTCAGGAAAAATGGACCAAGGAAGTCAGTGATCAGTGGGATCTTTTTATCTTGACCTTCATCTTATCTCTGATCATGACGTCAATTACAGGGCCATTTCCCTGAAGTCCTGTTCCACTCCAGATAGGAACTCAACAGCTGTGGATGAGAAGAAAGGCAGCTCAATGACTGAATGTTTCCATTCAGATGGGAAATAAACCCAAGCTATATTCAAAGTGATCCCACGGTGATATACACTCAATTAGGCTGAAAAGGCAGGGGAGTTTTCCTTTTGTTATAGCACAGACAAAAAAGAAAACCCATTAGGAAATGTGTCCCAATCTCTGAGACCTGAGCTCTACGCTAAGACTGTGCCTCTCAATTTACCTGGTTTAGAAGAATCAGATATTCCCACTGGTGAGAAAAAAAGCAGCAGAAAGAATGAAAACTGGCAAGTATCCCCTCAGAAGTTTAATAACATAATGGAGTCCACTCACTTGAGGTTAAACAAACAATGTAACAACGATCCAGCCAAGGGTGCTGACTTACTGAGAATATGCTATAAATAAGCGTTTAAAAAAATGGCCCAGACAACTGGATATCTCGTTTTGAAGATCACAAAATAAGATTATACAAAGACAAAGGAAACACATGCAGACATACAATACCTAGAAAATTCTCAACTACTATTAAGTCACCCATCCACAGCAATGGCTGCCACTTGATGGGTGGGGAAAGGTGCCCCCTGCCTTGGAAGGGGCACCACTGCCCCTGGCCAGAGCGCTCACACACCAACAGCTTGCCCAGCTGTCCATTGCAGCCCTTCATGTGTAAAGGTTCACATTACTTTCATCATGAGAAAAAAAACAGTAAAAAAAAGAGAGAAATTAGAAGAAAATATTTTTAAATGCTGCAAATATTAACTTAAAACCTAAATATCAATCTATGACTTGCTTCAAATCCATGCAGTCGGTTCCCTCGCAGTAAACCCAAATACGCCTACCAAACCACTCCTGAAATAATCCTAGGCTCTGCATAATTTAAATGATTTAGAGGGGAAAAAACTATCTGCATTGAGAAAAAAACCCACCAGCCCCCCAATCCTAGCTCCCAATTGAACAACAACAAGGGGAATTAAATATCAAACCTATGCAGGTTATTCAAGTATATCAAATAAAACAGCAAAAGATTAAAAAAAAAAAAAACCATGAAAGTTTTGGCAAAGATAGTCAGTCTTCTATGCACAATAATCAATCGTAATGCAAATTCAGATGGATTTTTTCTTTGTTTTTATTTATTTATTTTACTTTATTGTACATTAAAGGTAACTGAGTCTCCCTGAAGTGGAGTTTTGCAGTTTAAGTTCAGTAAGCAAAGTCTAATTCTAAATGGTGCTGAAACACTGTAGAATGCAAATCCATAAATAACTGTTAAATTTACAAGGGAACCAAGAAAACACTCTATGTTACATGAATTCCAATCTTTTTAGTGAATTATTTCTTATCCAAATGAAGAAAAGCATTACCGTTCTGGTTTGATTTGAAGAGTGCTAAGGGGCCAACTACATTTAAATGGGAATCATTTATAAAGTATTTCTAAAGCTAACTCCATATTGTTGCATATTTTCTAAGAACATCAAAGAATATTCTTAGAAGCAAATCCTGTGAAGCTCTAAAAATACTCCCAAAACTAGTCAGCTGAAAGATAAGATCGTGACTACCTGGTTCTTATGCCACACACAGACAGAAAACATTTGATAACCTTAGTTAGGAGGACTTCAAAAAATGTGAACCAACAATTTAAATAGAGAAAATTGAGGATATAAGTCATCATGGTGTATGATGCACAGATTTACCAGCCCAGAAAGAAATGCAAATTGAAACAACTTTAAAGTTACACTTCAGGCCCTGGCTGGTGGCACAGTGGATAAGGCACCAGCCTGCGAACTCAAAGGTCACTGGTTCCATTCCCTAGTCAGGGCAGATAATCAGGTTGCAGGCTAGGTCTCCAGCCAGGTCCATGGCTGGAGGCAGGCGAAAGACAACCATACATTGATGTCTATCTCCCACTCTGCCTCTCTTCCTTCCTCTCTCTCTAAAAATAACAAAGAAATTATAAAAGTCAGTTTTGGTGGATCTCTGGATAAACAAGTAAAGACTGTCTAACAATGAAACCAACTTCACTCTTTCCTACCAACCTATCAGCCTTTAGTAAGAGCTGTTCAAAAGCAGTAATTCCAAATAAATATCTTAGGGAAAATTAATTTATACCAAAGAATATTGTATTTCATTATAAAGTAATGAAATTGGAAACAACCTAAGGCTTCAAAATAATGAAGTAATTATACAAACCATGACAAAGCAACACAGTATATACTACTTAAGCTAGTAATACGCATACATCACTATTAAAAATAAACCTGTAGACATTATTAACAGAGAAAAATATATTTAAGTATATTTATTTGATCAACAAGAGAATGAATTTAAACATATTTATATAGTGAATGTAAAAAGAAGAATCAAAAGTAGGTCCAAGTGGACTAATAATGATCCAAAAGTTTAATAAAAATGAGACACAATGCCAAATGGCATGAGCATTTAATGCGTACACTTTTATCCCTCTGTCAACAAATGTTAATTGCACTTCTTCATCTCAAGTGCTGAACTAGATAGATGATTGGGGCATACTACACAGAAACAATGGTATGGGTTCTGACTGCAGGGAGTTGCCAAATGCCTCTGCTCCCACCCTTTTATCTTTAAACAAGACTTGATTAAATATTTTAAGAGTAGCCCTGGCTGGTGGCTCAGTGGATAGCCGCTGGCCTGCAAACCCAAAGGTCACTGGTTTGATTCCCAGTCAGGGCACATAACCAGGTTGCAAGCCAGGTCTTCAACCAGGTCTGTAGCTAGAGGCAGATGAAAGGCAGCCATACATTGATGTTTCTCTCTCTCCCTTTCTTCCTGCCCTTCTCTCTAGAAATAATGAATAAAACCTTCAATAAATAAATAAAAATTTAAATGTGGAAAGAATTTCAAAGAAGGCAGCAGAGTGTGCCTGTGGGGACATAAACAGATCTAACCTAGTGTGAAGATGATAGTAAAACTTGAAGAGCAGGCATTATCCAGGTAATGGCAGCAGTGGGAACAGAAGGAACAAGTACGTGCTGGGCCAGAAAAGGCATTAGAAAAGTCGGGGAGAAGTTGTGTGTGGCTGGAACAAAGCACAGGGGATGACCAGAGTCAAGGACTAAATCAAGGGGTGGCTGAGGCTCAATCAAGACCCAGGTCTTTCTCCTAAATGCCAAGAAAGCCACTGCAAATTTAAAGCAAAGTAGTGACCCAGCAGTGTTTGCTTGTGTGTTTGGAAAGTAGGTGGGAAACAAATGTATACGGACAAGCAAAACTTTAGTTGTCAAAAAAAAGGCAAAAGCAATGTCAGGATTAAACTGAGGGGGTGTGTTCAGGCCTGCGGTCTGCCCCAGGTGTTGCAAGAAGCACTTCATGCACAGCTTCTTAAACAGGCTTAAGAAAAGACAGCAACCACTCCAAGTCAAGGAAGGAAAACACAATTTTTAGAAGAGAAACAGATTTGAATAGACAATCCCCAGGAGAGGGAAATTTAATGATTTAAAATATAAAATGGTCCACCTTACTAACAACAAGGGAAAGAATTAACAGAGTGACTTATCCACTGGGTTGGAAAAGATTCGAATATTAGTCAATACAAATTATTAGTAAATGTATGCGAATCCATATGAAAACAATGATGGTACGTAATTCTAGCAAGTGATAAGAATAGATTTCGGTGAAATTCTTTAATAACTGAATTCACGAAATGTTCAAAATTCATCAATTCTCCAAAAATACACAAAGTTCATTCTTGGATGGGTGGGCAGATGGGTACATCGACCTACACATTTGTACACATCTTTATATGTTAAAGGTGCTTATGGAAATAGGTTATAGACAACCAAGGTGCTCCTCCCTGCAATAAATAAATGTGGAATGGGATTGATGGATGCAATGAAGTCTATCTAGCAATCAAAAGTAATAAGATGTACACAAAACAAAGTGAATAGATTTTCTAAGACTAGGTTGATTAAAAATGCATAATAATAGAATGAGATACACAATACAAAACCATTCAGGTGAATTAAAAACATTACAAGCCAAAATCTTTGGAGAAAAAGGATTGAAATAAGAGTAAAGGAGAAAACCAATAAAGATAAAACAAACCAGGAGAGAGATCTCTTCACAAACCAAAGATGATTATTATACCAGGAAGTATATGATACCCTCTAAATCTTGCACCAAAATTTTATAATAAATTTTCTAAATAATTTTGAAATAAAGTTTAATCTTTATTGGTAATAAAACCTCACTTGATATTTTATCATATATGAATATCATGGCAACAATATTAGCAATTATATTTTGCTAACAAGTATCAATTCCAGCCAGGCTTTTAAAAATGATTTTGCTATCTCCCGCATTTGAACTACATTGTCCTAAAGATTAAAAACCTGAGTTGACAGAGATTCCTATTAGCCAGCTAGAAAGGAGACACTTAGCCTCAGAGGACAGCTCTTTTTATCATCCAAGAAATACTTAACTTGTATCACTTGCTTGATCTCTTATAACAGGAAATCTGAAATTCTTGATAACTCATCTTTGAATTCGCTACTCAAGAGATGCCACCAAGCATGTGGGTGCCAATGTGACCCCCAAAATTTCTAATATTGGCCAAGAAATGAAGCCAAAATTAGCCTTACTATTAAAAGCATCTGGTTACCAAAAAGGTGGGGAAACCCATTTTATTTGTACACTTGAAACACAAAAAGCCCTGTTAATCTTCCTGAAAGAAGATGGTATTGTTCAGTGAAAAGGCAACACAATGAAAGGAACACCAGGAAATTTCACTTGGGATAGATCAGCCCATGTTTCAAACCGCTCCGCTGTCGTGGCTTCCATGTAATGTCTAGCAAATTCAGTGGCAAGGCTCTTGTGTGTAAGGATAGCCGCTGAAATGATGTAAGTCTGCAATCACAGCATAAGTAATGCTCTCTCTTTTAATGTCAGTATTTTTCACTTTAATGTAGATTGGTGGTAACTTCTACCACACCAACAGATTCTTAATAAGTCTGCCTAAGCACATAAAATCAAATTAATTCATGTTTGCTTTCTTTCTATCTGCCCTTAATTCCTGCAGAGAAGAAACATAGAAGCAGAAGGTTCCAGGTTTTATTATTGTGCTGTGTCACTAAATTATACAGAATGGAACTGTTCATCCTAAATTACCGAAAGATCCAACCAAAGTGTACATGCAAAAAGGGGGCCACAGCAGCCACTGACCTCCTGACACATACAGGGTGAGGAAAAGTAGGTTTACAGTTGAGAGTACATGAAACACAATTTGTTCTTGGAGTTTACTCACTAATTATTATATTATTCTCCATGCGTACTTCTGTAACTTACTTTTGTCCCACTCAGCATATGGCACAACTAGGTCTCCATTTCTAAACTACTGATTTTAAATGTTGGTTAAAACTGTATCTTGGTTCTTGTTCAAAACTTACAGAGAGAAACAGCTTTTCCAGCTTTACTACAATTGAGAAAGAAGTTCCAATTGAAAGTCCAATCTTAAATAAAATCAGAGCGACTTGGGATTTTCCTGGGCAGATAGTAATTATGTGTCTCCTCTTAATCACAGGAGCTTTTTAAATAAGCATTTTGCTTTTTCTACCTGGTGCTAGAGTAACCTTCCAAACCAGAGATATAATTCCTAGATAAAAAGAATTTCTTCTGTACCTCCCTTCTGCCCAGGGTGCTGTCCACAAAAGAACCTCCAATAAAGACACTCTCAAGCAAAAACAAGAAGCAAATTTCATGTTGACATGCTTGATGGAGGGACCTTGCAGAGCTGTAGTTAAAAGAATCAGGAGGGCACATATGGGCTCTGCTCAGAAGACCGATAATTTGATGCCTTCCCATGCCCATGGAGAAAGCTAAAGTGCCTAGGATGCAGATTAAGGCTTTCTAATTGCTGGGTTTTCAAACAGTCTTAGATTGGAGTCATCCTAAAGCTTTTCTTAGTAACAGCACAAAGCAGACATATTGTAAAACAAGCATTTATTATAAAACACCATTAATGTGAAAGAGGAGGAAAATGGAAGGAAGGTCTGGTAGCATACTATAATGTAAAATATTACTCCAGAAAACAACTCAAATGCTCAAGAAAATGCTTTACAACTTCAATATTGTCAGTTTTAACTTGTCTAAATTAAAAATGCAATAATTTCATTCAATGATTCAATTAATTCCAATTTCTATTAAGGAGGAAAAATACAGTTCTTTGTCATAAAGAAAGCTTAACAGCTTTGCACAGTGGCAGTATCATAGCCAATGAGGTTTATCTGAGGTGCGATTATGGCTAATTGAAAGTTTAACATTTTTCTAAATGCTCTCACATACACCTATAGTTTTTAAGTACCTGGTATTCAAATGTTTTCTTAAAATATGACTTCAGGTTCTCCAGGGCAAAAAAAGAATATCATACTTTAATGATCACATGTGTTAATCTAGAGCTAAATAAAAACATAAAAATAAGGCTAAATTCAGGCTCTCTAAAATTAAACATATTAATGAAAAAATTAATATTTTCATATTTCTCAAGAGCATATTTTCTCTAAAACACAAAGGACCTTCTTCCTAGACACAATGAATCTGAACTGAGTGTTAAAAGAATAGGTATGTTTTATTTCTTCCAGAGAACAAGTACTTGGAAAGTCTAAAGGACAGAAATAAAGAGTGAAAAACTCTGGCCCTTGCTTTATTTTTTATTGACTCAGTTTAAAGTTTTCTAATGTTGCCACAATTTATTCCCCCAGAGTAAGACTGAAAAGCAGCAGAGTCAGGCAAATACCTGAACTTGCCTGGCTTGATTACAGAAGCTCTCTTCCATTCAGAGACAAGCAAAAACTGGGGACCCTCTTGGGAGGTTCATATAAGTCCCTTTTGAGTCCTGGGGGTTTGTGTTAAGTATGTAATAAACAAATGGAAGAACAGACTATGCCAAGCAACTATCAATGGGCCACCTACACCCTAAGAAGATAAAAGATCAATTCTGGAAATGAAGTTTGCAAGGCAAAGAATCCTCAGGATTGGATAAACAGTATCAAAGGACAAGAAGGAGACGTGGTCCTCAATAATACTGCCCAGATGTTAGGCCTAGGCTTAGCAATCAGATTCTAATGTGACCCCTAGAAAGTGTGTGTGTCAAGGCCACTGAATGAGGGGACCTGAACTGTGGGAGTCCTGGCTTCACTGGCGTGTCATTCATAAGATCACAGGCCTTCTCTATTGAAATTTATCTCCACTGAATTGTATGTGCTTTTCCTGGCTCTCAGGAAATAATGTAAATGTGAGTCTAATATAAACAATATGGGTCAGCATCATCAGATTGTCAGAACAACCTAATTATTACATCTGGTTTTCAGTTATATTGGGACTATATACATATATTAGGACTCTCTCTCTCTCTCTCTCTCTCTCTCTATATATATATATATATATGCACACACACACACACACACACACACACACACACACAAACCAAATATACTCATATACATGCCTTTTGAGGTATTAACAGACTGAATTTAACCACCTAGGGGAGGTGACGTTTTTAAAAAATGACATTAAATTCTGTGTGAAAATTCCACCTGTACGCTTGGAGATATGTAAGAGGTAGAAAGTTGATCACAGAACTAGGTAGATAGGAACTGGAAGCCTGAGGGCATCTGAAAGGAAGGTTTACAAGAGGTCTCTATGGTCGTGCTACAAACAATAAAATATTGTACCACAGTTGTTCTCAAATGATCCTGGGAGGCTGGTCCAGCACTACCAGCATTTGCTTGGGCCTGTAGGGAGATAATTAGTCAAATGACATAAAAAACACCAACTGGAAACTACTGGCTCTGCTTTAAAGGCAGAGTACGGAGGGTGACTGCACTTCTTTCTCTTGGCACACCAGTTTTCCTTTTCAAGAGGCTGTCACAGTCTCTTGAGTCCTGAGGGAAAAAAATCAGCTCCTTCTGGATGGAGACTGAAAATCACAGCAGGGCCCAGTTTCAAGTGGTGGGTCCTGGCAAGTTTGAAGCGGATGAAGGGCCCCACAGCTGTATTTGGGTGTTGAAAATAAGGAAGAACAGGATGAGGTTATGCCACAGGAGAGGCACAGAACTGCACAGGCTGGTTTGTCCTGAGTGTGGAAAAAAACATACAAAGCTCATCAGATTCCCTCAGCCCTAGATGGGGAAACCCAGATGTGAAAACGACTATTTACAGAAGCATCTCTTATTGCCAATACCTGAATGACATCCATCTTTCTTAGGCTGACAATTTTAAATGGATCCAGAAATGTATAAAGACAGAACAGGCACATATTTTTAAAAAAAGAAGGGCAGGGAGAGCTTTCAAAATTTAATGGCATGCTCCCTGGTAATGAAACATAAAAATAATTAAGTGTAGAACTATCATATGACCCAACTGGAAGACCATGGACTTAATTTGCTTAAAATAGAGAATATGCATTTGTATATATCCATGTGACTTGCTGACATGCATTAATAAAACCATGCATCTCTGGCCTGCTATTATTATTGTTAACTGCGTTTCCCTTAAGGAGCCTCTCTCCACTACAGTATTACAGTCAGAGAGTACCACTGGAGCAGCAAATTCATTTGAGTACAGTGGGAAAGGCCTAAGGAGATAAATGACAGTCAGACGGAAAGGCCTAGGAAAGACATCAGGACAGAGGTAACTTCTGGGATTGCTGGGGAAGCTGCAAATTCATGGGTGAGGGCAGGAAATACCAGAGGGAGAGAAATATAGGGAGAACTGGGCAGGCGGGGCATGGCATGGTTTATCTGAGCAATCTGGGATAAGCTATCGATTTAGCCAGAGTGTAAGGTACCTAGGAAATGTCTAAGGGTAATGAACTCGAAGGAGTTTGGCAGATCTTGAATGTTAATATGTTACTGACACACACATTGTGTCCCAATGATATGGCCAATAACAATAGCTCTTTCTGGTGGGAAAAAAAGAGCTGAGCTGAAGACCAATTCTGCTGGTTACTTAGGTGGTAAGCCCTTTATTATGTTCACAGGGTACCATGCAAACTCCACCAGAACTAAGGTTTCTATCTATTTTGTTCCCTGATACAAAGAACAATGTTAAATACATATTAGGCATGCAAAAAAAAAGATCTGTCAGTTGACTAGGAAGAAAACACCACTGGGAGAGAAGGGGGAAGAAGAAAGTTAATGACTGCTGAGCACTCACTATGTGCTAAGACACACCTCATAGTTTATAGGTATTAGCTATTGTGGTCCTTACAAACTTATAATGGGACTGCTTCCTTTAAGTTATAACTTTATCTCTCTGAAATCAGGAGAAACTAGAATTAATGGTATCCTCAGCAATACATGAAATTTCTTTGTTAGTGGCACATGTAAAAAGTGTCCAGATTTACAAACATCGGTAAAATAAAAGTATAAGTAATAATCAAATTTTTTTTTTTTAAGATTTTATTTCATTATTTTTAGAAAGAGGGGAAGGGAGAGAGGCAGAGAGGGAGAGAGACATCAATGTATGGTTGCGTTTCACCTGCCTCCAGCCACAGACCTGACTGGAGACCTGGTTTGCAACCTGGTTATGTGCCCTGGCTGGGGAATCGAACCTGCGACTTTTGGGTTCGCAGGCCGGCGCCTTAACCACTGTGCTACCAGCCAGGGCATAAGTAATAATCAATTTGATGAAATGTTAAAAATTAGTAACTCAAGGTACAGGAGATGGTAACTAAGGCTCCATGAATTTAAGTTTGCTCCCTGGGGCCCTGATTCACCCAAACATGCTGCTCAGCTTCGTAGTATGAACCACCACACTACTGGAAGTTGCTCTCTGGAGGTTGTCCGACCTAATCCTTTCCTCACATGCAAGATGGAAAACTCCCTGAGATCATCCCAACAGCCATGCCATCCCTCCTTGGTCCCAATCAGCCCTGAAGACAAGGAAGAAAGTGGCTCCCTCTGGCCTCCAGAGCAAGCTAACTGGTCAGTATGTGGACAATGCATGAAGGGACAGACAGGGACAGCCCACAGTGGGTCATAACCAACCAATTTCTGTAAACTTAATCTTTCAGTCTCTCCATACTGAGCTGCTAGGAAAATAAAGTACCTTCTCATTCAATCTGTTCTTTACTGCTGTGATTCATTACAGGATAATAATCTTCACTGAGGAGAAAAAAGGTGTAGAATGGCTGATTACGGTGACTACCTCGGAGTAGTGGATGCTGAGGAAGATGGTACAGACATTCTATGGGCTCATGTTTAACATCTTATCTTGGAAGGAATTCTAATACTTGAGATAATCAGACTGCTTTTCTCTAAAACTTAAAAATTGCAAGAATGATCTAAATCTTAGTCAAGTAACCCGCAAAACTATACAAAAAAAGAGCCTTTAGCCTGTGGTAGGAGGTAAGGAGGCTTTAATTATATTTATGAGCAATAGGAAATAAAGACTGGCTGTCTGGGACTTCCCATCAAGGTGGAGGTGGAGGTGGAGGTAAACACACCTTGCCTCCACACACAACTATACCTAAACAATAATAATAATAATTAATTTAAATAAATAAGTAAAATAAAATAAAATAAAATACAGCTACACTACAAAACAAGTATCACCCAGAACTGTCAGGAAGTCAAGCTGTATGGAAGCCTGACAACCAAGAATTTAAAAAAGCCACATTCATCCAGCCGGGTAGAAAGGGTGAAGGCTTATGAAGATGGGAACCGGAGGTCCCACCTTCATATGTGGTGGATAAAAACAGGAGGGATACGTCCGAGGCTAAGGATCCCAGACCCAGAGCAGACCACCCACCCCAGGGACCCTGGTCCAGGAAGATAAGTCCTCATAAACTTGGCTGTAAAACCAAGTGGGGGTTGAGGCAACTTAAGAAACTGTGTCCTCTTAAAAGTGTCCAAACTAGACTTAGGGCTCACACAGACACTCCCGCTATGGGATTCAGCACCAAGGCAACAGCTAGAAGGGCACCTGTGGCATATGGGAAGAAATTAAAGTGTGAGTGGAAAGATAGCTTCCTCTCGGGCAAAATCCCAGAGGCCAGGCAGTTGCACTACCCCCTCTGTGAGCCCACCCTACACAGGGCAACAGAGCTGTGACATGGGTTGCCCCTGTCCCTGACAATTACCTAAGGCTCAGCTCCATACAACTTAACAGGTGCACTAATACGAGAATCAAAGCTGCTCTACCTAAACACAGAAACAAATGAATATGGCACAAATAAAAGAACTGAACAAAACTCTAAAAAAAGAACTAAATGAGATGGAGATAAGCAAACTATCAGATGCACAGTTCAAGACATTGGTTATTGGGATGCTCTAGGAACTCAGTGGGTACTGCAAAGGCTTTAGGACCCAGGCAGAAATGCAGGTTACATTAAGTTAAATAAAGATCTATAGGGAATCAACAGTGGAGAGGATGAAGCTAAGAATCAAATCAACTATTTGGAACACAAGGAAGAAAAAAGCATTGAATCACAACACTAGGAAGAAAAAGAATTCAAGAAAAATGAGGAGAGGCTTAAGAATCTCTGGGACACTTTTAAATGTACCAACATCTGAATCATAAGGGTGCCAGAAGGAGAAGATGACGAGTTAAAAAATTGGAAACTTGTTGGAACAAAAATAATGAAGAAAAATCCCTCTTTAATTTGGTGAAGGAAATTGACAAGAAGCACAGACAGTCCCAAACAAGATAAATCCAAAGAGGACCACGCCAAGACACATCATAAATGAAATGCCAAAGGTTAAAGATAGAGCACCTTAAAAGCAACAAGAGAAAAGCAACATTTACCTACCAAGGAGCTCCTAAAAGACTGTCAGGTAAATTCTCAAAAGAGACTTTGCAGGCAAGAAGGGACTAACAAGAAGTATTCAAAGTGATGAAAAGCAAGGACCTACAACCTAGATTATTCTATACAGCAAAGCTATCATTTAGAATGGAAGGGCAGATAATGAAAGTGCTTCCCAATGAAGGTGAAACTAAAGGAGTTCATCATCACCAAGCCATTAATACATGAAATGTTGAAGGGAATTCTGTAAAAAACAGAAGATGAAGTCCTGGCTGGTGACTCAGTAGATAGGCTCCAGCCTATGAAGCCAAAGGAGCTGGTTCAATTCCCAGCCAGGGCACATAACCTGGTTGCAAGCCAGGTCTCCAGTAAGTCCGTTGCTGGAGAAAGGTGAAAGGCAACTATACATTGATGTTTCTCTCCCTCTCTGCCTCTCTCCTTTCCCCTCTCTCTGGAAATAATAAAATCTTGCGGGGAGGGGGGGATGAAAATTATGAACATTAACATGGCAATAAATTACAAATGTTAGTAATTGAATCAAAGTAGCAAACTAAGAAAACAAATAGAATCATATATATGGAAATCATTTGGACAGTTATCAGGTGGGAGGGGAAAGGGGGAGAATGGAGGAGATGTACAGAGATTAAGAAATACAAATTGGTAAGAACAAAACAGACGGTGAGGTTAAGGAGAGTATAGAAAATGGGGGTGCCAAAGAACTTACAATCATGACTCAGGGACATGAACTAAGACGGGGATTGCTGGATGGAATGGAGGTACCAGGTAGAGGGGGACAAAGGGCAAAAATTGGAACAACTGAAACAGCATAGTCAATAACATGTACTTACAAAAAAGATAAAAATAGTCCATCATAGCTATGCGGTAATGTTACTTTAAAAATATCATTTTTACTAAATAAGATTCCTTTTGCCCTTTTAATGGTGCAAATATGAGGCAAAATACCAATGTTAAAATAATAAAGAAAAGACATTCTAAAAAAGCAAGGTCCTGAATTTACCTAAAATAGTATGCTTTGGAGCCCAGGAATAGGTAGTCACTGTAGGTAAGCAGTTGGCAAATTGGCTTATCTCAGAGTCTGTGTGAAAGGCTTTAAATTCCCCAATTGCAGACTCTGGGATGCTATTAATACATGTTGCAATCTCAATGGACAGTACAAAAGGGGATCGCTTCCCTGTGGGTTGAGGGATCTCCAACTGAAATTGGGAAGCATAAAAATTGTATACATATCATGCAGCTTTACTTTCTGATTTACAGTTTCAAGAAACCTAAAAATCGATCTTAACAAGTTTTTCTTATTTATTTTCAATTCTACCTGACTTCAGTGTATATTACCCAGGGTGAGCAATTAATCCACTTTGCTGTCACCAGCAGTCAATACAAACCTTCACCAATTAGAACAGAAAACCATCTAAGAACTCTGTCCATAAAACTCAAAAATGAAGGCAGCTCTCTACTTACTGTCAGAGTATAGAGGCAACCAGGGTGAATTGCGCTAATGAGCCTGGTCAGAAGTACAGGATACATGAAAATCCACTTGAGATAAAAAACTTGTCACACTTGCGGATCTGTGCTCATAGTGACCAAGAGACAACGCCCTAATCAGACATCTGATGCCACACCTGCTTCTTCCAAGTTTAAAAACCTGCCAACTAAAGTCCTCAGAGCAACCCCCCACAGGTCTACAAGGGACATAAGTCTCTGTTCACCTGCTCTATGGGCTCGAAAGCCAGCCATGGAGCTGCCCTTCATCCTCAACCCCTAATGAACCCCTTGCCTGTTCTCATATTGGGGTCCAGGTGATCTCTCTCACAGCAAGGCTAGCCTGACCCTTATCAATCCAACCTTCAAACTCATGAGCCCATAAAAACACATTGCAAAAAACCCCTGAGCATCACTTCGTGTGGTTTTCTCCATAGCAAAAACTGCAAACATACACTGACAAAGCAGCAAAATATAATTAAAGCGAAAATACCACAGAAAGTAAACAATACATATAATTTTATTGGTTTCTGGGTTGAACAATAGTTAAACATGGACAGTAACAACCTCCGAGATCCACATTCATTTACCTATTTTGTTTTCAATTTCTACAAGGTACCCTTTCCTTAATCAGCAGAAAAGATTGCTCAGCTAGGTGGAGCACGTGGCTCCAGCTAAGCCCCAAACAAAGAATCTTCTGTGCTCTTTTCCATTAACCTTCATAGAATCACCAGAATGAAAATGGAGACTAGGACTATAATGGGTCCAGGACTTGCCCTTCGCTAGATCAGCTCCAGAATAATTAATCTATACTACTAAATGCAGGACATGAACATAGTTAAGAGTTGCCTAACATAATGTGTTCTGAAAGCCCCTGCACTTTCCTCATTAACCTGTCTGATAATTGTGACCATGTCAACAATCTTGCCACCATTTTTGAGTTGGAAAATTAATTTATAAGCTGTAAGTCCTAAACTTAAACTTATGTCCCTATGCATGAATGGGCCTCCATTGTCTTGGCATTGGAGGAAGGGAGGTTGGCAGGCCGTGCTGCAGCCTACCTGAAGGAGGATGGGTGAGAGATAGTAGAACACACTTTGCATCAGGGGCCAGCTTAACCGTGCGTTCACTAGTTCTGCAGGTGTGCATCAATTTCCAGAATTCTAACCGACCACAGATGTGTCTGTGACAAAAGAAGTAGGCTTTTCATTGACAGACTGGGGGAGGGAGGATGAACATCATAGCAGTCATGGTAGAAGTCATTTATTTTTCTAATTACATTCTCAGATTGGTGGGAGTAGCCTATTAAAAATTCAAAACAAACCAAATAGGAAAATGTGGATTTTAGAGGTTAGCATCAGCATTACTTTTTTCTTTTTTCTTTTTCTTTTCTTTTTTTTGAATGATGATGCAGCTAAAGGCAGGAATTGCAACCTTGTGCCATTTGCTGATTATCTCCAATTCAGAGCTCTGGCCATCATGATACCGTATCATCTGATACTTATAATTTGAGCTGATGCACCCAACAAGACTATTTGTGCTTAAAACTGA
Organism: Noctilio leporinus; assembly: GCA_004026585.1. Taxonomy (NCBI): domain Eukaryota; kingdom Metazoa; phylum Chordata; class Mammalia; order Chiroptera; family Noctilionidae; genus Noctilio; species Noctilio leporinus. The sequence goes on along the minus strand of PVIW01001005.1, from coordinate 203,218 downwards.
GTTAGAAGATTGCATTTCTTTAAAAGGGCATTTAGAGAGCAATTTCTATTGGCAAAATGCTTTCCAGTTATTTTTATAAAAGTGATTCTTACTTAGTAACAACTATGTAAAGTAGGTCAGAGATTTTATTCCTTATACTTCATTTTTCAAAAGGCCAAGTTAAGGTACAAAAAGGTTAAGTGACTTTCCTGAGGTTACACACAAAATTAGTAGCAGAACTGAAAATGCTACTACAGCTATTAAAACCTCAAATGGTAGCCTTGGCTGGTGTGGTTCAGTGGATTGGTGCTGGCCTGCAAACCCAAAGGTCACTGTTTTGATTCCCAGTCAGGGCACTTAACTAGGTCTCCAGCCAGGTCCTTAGCTGGAGGCAGGTGAAAGGCAACCACACATTGATGCTTCTCTTTCTTTCTTCCTCCCTCCCTGCTCTTTGCTCTGAAAACAATGAATTAAATCTTAAACAAAACAAAACAAAACAAAAAACCCTCAAAAGATAACTTCATCCCAGTGGTCTTTATTCTACCTTTGGCATCATTTCATAATTTCCTGGGATCCTTGACTCAGTGCATATAGGTACACAGAGACCTGGGCCCTCCTCCAAACCTGCTGACTGAGGATGCAGGACAGTGGTCATGAAAATCTATCCTGGCAGCTAGTCCCCAGATGAGCCTGCAGGGTTCCAGTGTGGCTCGCGCTACTGCTACTGGCAGGTGTTGTGGAAGGCGCAGCCGGCTCTCCCACCAGCAGCTGAGAACAAGCAGTACTGTAATATCGAGGCTGAGACCTCACCCAAGCACAAACTGGTGGCTCTCAACCAGCAGCCTTTAACAAGTCATTCAAAATCACTTTCCACTCATGTTTTCAAATTATTCACTCTCAAACACAGCTGCTCCATGCATTTCAGGCCTTTTTCCTGAAAAATGTTCCTTTAGGTTCCTTTCATCCCCAAACAACAGTAATTCCATTTCGGTGTTCATTCCACAACCACCTTCGATTTGTCATTTTTCTTTCCTGCTAAGATTGTTCACCCATTCCATGTGCAGCCAGCACACCATGACCAGGACAGACCTCCATTTATGGACAGCAGGCAAGGTTCCTAGGCACGGGGCTCTAGACAGAGTGGGAGACTTATATTACTTCATTTAATTCACCGTTCGAGAGATGTTCCCGTTTCACAGATTCAAAACATTTATGAGGTAACATGCCCAGGGACACACTAATGCTATTTCCAGGATGCAAGTTGGAGCTAGATTAATCCAACCCCAGAATCAACAACATCATTGTCTTTTGTTGTTATTTAAATTCCACTTTTAGTTCTTTATTCCCCTGTATTTAATTACTTCAGCAGCAAATGACCCATTAAGAAACAGCCCTTTTTGCATACAAAGTCCTTCCCCGAAAGCTTTGGACAATGACAAAACAGAATCCAATGCAAACTCCTAGGATGTGGAAGGGAATGCCTGAAAAACAATGCAATGCCATATATGCAGCAATGATTTCCGTTTCCAGATGAGGAAAGCTAGCTTTAAGTATGAACTGAGGCTCCAGGCTGGCTCAGTGTGGCTCAGTGGATTGGCACTGGCCTGCGAACCAAAAGGTTGCTGGTTCAATGTCCAGTCAGGGCACACATAACCAGGTTGCAAGTCAGGTATCCAGCCAGGTCCATAGATGGAGACAGATGAAAGGCAACCATACACTGATGTCTCTCTCCCACTCTGCCTCTTTCCCTACACCTCTCTTTTAATAAATAAAATCTTAAAAAAGACTAACATCTTTTTTTTAAAAAAAGAAAGCAAATGAGGGGAGAAATGTCTTAAGGTGAAGTAGATCACAGGATGAGAAAAACTACCTTCCCTCTTCCATAAACAAAATAGCCACATTCACACAAAAAACTTCATTTGACACACGGTATCAACAGCATTCACTGACTGAAAGGGGCAGAATCCTCTCCTTAAGAGAGATCCTGACATGTATGTTGTTTCCAATAAATATTCAAAAGTTCTAAGAGCCCTGGCTGGTGGCACAGTGCATAAGCACTGGCCTGCAAACCCAAAGGTCGCTAGTTCAATTCCCAGCCAGGGCACATAACCAGGTTGCAAGCCAAGTCTCCAGCCAGGTCCCCAGCTGGAGGCAGATGAAAAGCAACCATACATTGACGTTTCTCTCCCTCTCTGCTTTCCTCCCTGCCCTTCTCTCTAAAAATAATGAATAAAACCTTTTTAAAAATAAATAAATTGGAAACTCAAAGATACCATTTCCCGTAATTTAAAAAGAAAAATAACTCAGATGATCCAAATACATCAGATAACCTGCTCCAACCAGTATGGTCTGCACTATCTGAAGCATAATTTGTAGAGCTGTAACAAGAGAAACAAAATAAAGTCAGAACAAGAGAGAGGAAAAGAAACAGCAGGAGCATGAGGGCAAAGATAAACAAGAGCACCTTTGTGCAATGTTTCCAAAATGGAGGCTTGATGTCTCCTGTCCTTCCCCAAATCCAGTGGCCTAAAAATACAATGTAAAATTGAAGGATTCAAAAAAGCAGAAAAAGAGGTAGGTTATGCAATCCTCCATGGCAACAACCAAAATAAGAAGAAAAAATCATATGATCGTATCAGTGCCATAGAAAAAGCATTTGACAAAATCCAATATTCACTCATGATAAAAACTCTCAGGAACTTAGAAATAAAGGGGAATTACCACAATGGGATTTTTTAAGCACCTATAAAGGCATTTGTAAAACATCTACAGCTAACATAATACTCCAGGAAGAAATGAATGTGTTCCTTCTAAGATAGGGAACAAAGGACAGCTGCTCTCTTCACTCTCATTCAACATAGTACTGCAAGTTCTAGCCACAAAAATAAAGCATGAGCATGAGAAAGAAGTAAAGTCATATAGAAAGAAAAAGAATAGATAAAACTGTTTGCAGACATGATTGTCCACATAAAAATCCCAAAGACTCTACAAAAGAAAACCCCCTAGAACTAGTGAGTCTAGTAAGATGTCAGAATAAAATATTAGCACATAAAAATAATTCACATTTTTATAACACAATGAACAAACAAACAAAATTATGTCATTCACAATCACTCCAGAGAAAATGAAATACTTAGGTATCTGCTAAACAAAGCAGGTACAGGATTCTGTATGGTAAAAACTTCAGAAATGTTAAAATAGAAATCAAAGACCCAAAAATGGAGATAAACTGTGTACATGGACAGTATGACACAACATGGTAAAAATTTCAATGCCCCACAAGCTGATCTATAGTGGTAATAATATTCTCATAAAATTCTCAGTCAGGCTTTTGTAAACATAAACAAGCTTATTATAAAATTTATAACAATTTATATTAGAAAGCACAACCCAAGTATAGCTAAAACAATCTTAACAATGAAGAATAAAGAGGGAGGCATCATGCTGCCTAATAGTTAAGACTTACTATATAGTCATAGTAATTAAGACAGTGTGCATTGGTGGAGAAACAGACACACAATTCAGTGGAACAGAAAAGAGAACCCAGAAATAGAACAACACAAATATTCTCAACTCTTTTAAATGAACATTTTACATTAATGAAGGTTGAAAAGCCTTTTCAACAGATGGTGCTAAAGTAACCAGATATCTATTAGGAAAAAAAAGAAAGAAAGAAAGAATGAAAGAAAGAAAGAAACATTGATTTTACACACACAAAAAAATCATAACTTCAAATGTAAAATGCAAAACTTTAAAGAAAAACAAAGGAGAAAATTCTTGGGCCCTCAGACATAAGCAAGGAGTTCTCAGACTTAAAACCAACAGCATGATCTACAGAGAAGAAGCTGGTAAATTGCAGCTAATCAAAATTTAAAATGTTTTCCATGTGCAAATCCACATGAAAGGGATAGAAAGACAAGTTATGAACTGGGAAAAACATTGGCAAATCAAAACTATGACCAAGGACTAATGTTTACTATAAGAGGTCTATCCAGAAAAAGCCCAACCATTACACAACATCAATGAACCTCGGAGTCAAGGAAAGTGGACTGGAATGTGCACGTACTGGTACTTCAGTGTACTAGTCAGTGGGGGCCGTAGATGCCACAGGGTGAGCATGCGTATTATGTGGCCGTCACATTTAAAATGACTGAGCAAGTTGAGCAATGACTCTGCATCGAATTTTGCGTTAAGCTTGAACATTCCTCTGAGAAACTATTCAGATGATTCAGAAGGCTGCAGCTATGATCAACCCGTGATTGGCAGCTTTATCGGACAACATGCCTGCTCACACCCCACATCTCCTGTAGAGGCTTTAAACCAAGCATCAAATCACCCAGGTGACTCAGCCCCACTAGAAACCAGATCTCTGGCTTTTCCCAAAACTAAAATCACCTTAGAAAGGGAAGGGATTTCAGACCATCGATGAGATTCAGGAAAATACAATGGGCAACTGATGGCAATGGAGAAAACTGTGTGAGGTCCCAAGGTGACTACTTTGAAGGGGACTAACATGTCACTGCCCTATGTGCAATGTTTCTTACATCTTGTATCTTCTTCAATAAATGTCTCAAAAAAAAGTCTCTAATTTTTCATAATGCATGGATGGATACTTTTTGGGCACCTTGTATATAAAGAACTCTCAAATTCAGAATTGAGAAAGAAACACAGTCCAATGGGAAAAGGAAATATGCAGAACACAAGAAAACATATTGCACTAAAGAGAATATACACATGAAAAATAAGCACATAAATATGATCAATAATATCATTGGCCATCAAAACTAACAGCACAATGAAATCATCACTATATACCTAACATAAAGAGTGAAAAACAGTGACAAAAAAGAAAAACTGGAAAGAATGCAGAGAAACTGGATCACTCATCAAAGCTGCAAAAATGTAAAATGGTACAACCACTTGGGAAAGCTGTTTGCCAGTTTCTGATAAAAGTGCATATGCAACTACCATACAAGCCAGCAACTCATTCTTGCATTTATCCTAGGGAAATGAAAACAGGTTCATACAAAAGCCTGTACAGAAATGTTCACAGAAGCTTTATTTGTAACAGCCTAAACTGCAGTCAGCCCAGACAGCGCTCACACACAGAGCCTGTCCTGAAAGTATCAAGCCAGTGTCAACAGTTACGGGGTTTTTTTTAAAGAAATGGAGGTCAGATTAAGAGTATCTAGGAGCTGGGGATGAAGGAAAGAAAGATGGGCATGGTAGTATAAGGGAACCATGAGGGATCTTCATGGTATTGGAACTATTTAGCATTTTGACTATGCTGGTAAGTGCATGGACCTCTACAGTCAATACAATTGTACTAGAACTTGATACACAATATACACATACATACATATAAGTTAACATCACGCAAGCTAAATTAGGTAAATGGACTGTATATATATACAGTAGACCCAATAATAATAGTTGTATTAAATGTTACTGTGGGAGGAACTGGGCTAAGTCTGTAAGAGGTTACTCTTTTATTATTGTGCACAACCACACGTGAATCAAATATCTCAATAAAATCTTTCCCTTAAAAATTAAAAGGGACCATGACAGAAATTTTTGAATGGTGGGGACCCTGAAGTAGAAATGGTGTCACTTTTAAATTTATCCAAGGCAAGCCAAAAACTGTTTTGAGATACAAACAATGCCTTTCTAAGATGAAGGGTCATCTCCCAATACAATTCCTCCTACACTGAGATTTAGATGGAACACAGAACACTGACAGCGGCAGCTGAACTTGCGCAACAGAAGGGAAGGACCACCAAAACACTAAACGGCATCACTAAATCCCAAACTTCCTTTCCACCCATTGTGTCTGCAACTCTTTACAATAAAACGTGGCCTACAATTGCTACCAACGAGCCCAACAGAGAGAGATTTAGAAACATAAAATCTGACTTCTTAAAATTAAATGTCTTTCTGGTGGTATTTTCAAAGCCAAAAGGTGGCCCCCTTGTCTTAAGGTATGTGGATAATTGCTCCTTGGTTTGTAAGGTCATATTTTACACATTTATATGCACAGCATGCGATTTTACAAGCTGGGAAACCAAGAGTAAGTCATTAGCTGAACTGTAAACTTAATCATTGGCAAGGTAGGCCATCAAATCAAAGGAAGATTAAAAGGATGGGGAGAAAAGCATATAAATACCCACACAGGCACTATACTCTGTTGCTAAGGTTTGCTTTTACTAAAGCATCTGGGCTTCTTCTCCTCTTAGTTCCTCTCAAAGCATGTCCAACTGACCCAGGTCAAATACTTGGCAGGTTTCCTTGGCTTCTGCCCTGACCTACTAAGTTAGAGTAATGCCAAAAAGGGACCACTGTGAACCAGACACCTAGTGCTTTATACACAGGAAGTTTCAGAACCCCTGTAAAAAGAATTGCTCGCTTATAATTCATTGCTTATCTACATCATATAGATGTAGACAAAGTGTCTGCAGACACTTTGGTTGTACCAACTAGTGAGTGGAGCAGGGGTGTTTGTGCTCCTGGCCTCTAGTGTGTACAGAGACCAGGGATGCTGCTAAATATCCTACAACACACAGGACAGCCCCACAGCACAGAATTGCTGGGCCCAAAATGTCAGTCGCCCTGAGGTTGAAACTCCCTAACGTAGAGGATGCTTCCATTGGACTTAACAAGAGAAGTACATACTATAAAAATATATATATATAGAACAAACTTAGTAACTTAGAGCTACTAAGTGGGGGTGACCTCCAAGGGCAGAGGTAGCTCTTTTTCCTTCACCCTCTTAAGTCTGACTTATCCTAATGGAGAAGATTCTCTTGGTGATAACCGTGATTTTAAGAGCATTAATTCAGGAGCCACAAAGTCCAAGTCACAATCCCAGTTTTGCTGCTTAATATCTGGGTGACATTGAAGTAGGTAATTACTTTTGGTGAGTCTCAGTTTATTATCCATAAAGGGGAATTCATAACTGCTCTTCCCTCTGAGGAAAATGAAAATAAGTAAGATGGCTATCTCAGAGATTCTGCATAGATCCCAGACAATAAGTATGTTTTATTGTTGTTAATGAACTCTCACCCTTTCTCACTCCGATCTTTTTTATTTCTCAACTGACAACAAAGTGAACCATTTCTGATTCTATACATTTTCCAGGCTGAAGTTTATTACTCTGTAAGCTAGTTTGCTATTTTCTAGCACTAGATAAGAGCTGGCTACTTCTAATTTGTCTGTAGACTCAGCACCAGCTGCCTTCCCTGGGGACAACCTACCCAGTACCTTTACCATTCTAGTCACTAAACTCACTGCAACCTGCATTGTGAGGAAACCACCTGTCCTGTTATCCAAGGAGTTCAACGGGCTGACATGAAAGAAATATTTGAAAGACACATTTCTTAGAAGCTGTTTGTGTAATTAAAAAAAATTTTTTTTTTATTTTGTCACTAACCATACAAACTAGATGACTTGGCTCCAGCATGAAAGTCTGGCCAATAAATATATATCCCCTAACCAAGCTGGGTCACGTTTGCTCAGAGTGTTCATAAGAGATAAGCAGTACCTTACCTTATGGTGTTCTTAGAAAGATTAAATTAGTTGTTACAGACAATCCAGTTGAACAGTACCTGATACTCAAGTACTAATGTTATCATTATTAGCAAATAAATTCAAATTTTGCAACTGAGCATCTCAAGAGTTATTCATTTCCCATCACATCTTTTCAGCACTTGTTTTCACAAAATATGCTACCTCGTAAAGCTTTAGTAAGTTCTTCAGCTTTCCCCACTTAGAGCACTCCAGTGAGAACACCCTCCCCCACTGCACAGTCTCCCTGGAGCTTTCATCTGCATATCACCATCGATTGCTGATAAAGACAAGCCAACTATTAAGATAAAAATCTAAATGCCATAATTTCTGCTACTTCCTTGTGCTAAAAGCTAGGAATGGAGGCTTTGAACACATCAAGTTTGATTCTTATTTTGCATTATGTCTTTCCCCATAGTAATTAGCCAGTCATCCATCCTTAAGAACATCTTGTTAAATGCTAAACAACGTATCTCCAATTTATTACTCCCTTAATACCTGTAGGTACTGATAATCAACTAGAGGGGTCCAGGTCCCTATCTACACACAGTGTGAGTTTCTAGTTCTTTAACTTTAGCGAGATGAATTAGAAAATGTCCCTCAAGCTGAGATACATTTTTAATCCGTAAAATGGAGATCACAATACTAACTACTTCACAAAGCTACTGACAACATAAACTGAAAAATCTTTATTAAAACTAGCATATGAACTTGCTTCAGCAGCACATATACTAAAAAACTAGCACAATATCTAGGCACATTACTAGTACTTGGTAAAACTAAACTATTATCATTTTCATAGCAACAGCTGAAATGTTGTTTTTAATCCCATTAAATTAATTTATACTGAAATAGAGTAAGTTTGTGTTAACAATTTAGTGAAATCACATCACTGTTCTTTGAAAAGTGTGAATTGACACTGATGTAGGTGAGAACCCCTTCCAGGAACTATCTTCCTCAAAGTGAGGTACTGAATGTCTCCCCATACATAACAAGTTAAAGGGTCAAAAAATTATCAGTAAGTACATGGAGTATAATGGCTTTCCAAGCACATTGGCCTACATTGGAACCATCTATTTAAGACTATAGATGCTATACCCTTATTCTTTTAAAATCAAAATCAACTTCTAGTTGCCACCATTGCATTCATCACCCCACATTTTTTTGTTTTTTAAAGACTTTATTTATTATTTCCAGAGAGAGAAAAAGGGAGGCAGAGAGAGAGAGAGAGAGACAGAGACAGAGATCAATGTACGGTTGCCTTTCACCTGCCTCCAGCCACGGACCTGGACAGAGATCTGGCTCTCAACAAAGTTATGTGCCCTGGCTGGGGAATTGAACCAGCAACCTTTGGGTTTGCAGGACAGTGCCTTATCTACTATGCTACCAGCCAGGGCTCTCACCCCACATTTTGAGATGGTAAAAACATTCCTTGATCTATAACTTTGTTCTCTGAATCCTGTATCTATTCACCAACGTTAAGGAATTGCAAAGGTTGACTTACCAAAAAATGTGTACAACTGAAAGGATTCTTTAACTCAGCAGAGCTGTATTTCCACTGTAAGACAAATTTAAATGGACTGCACATTGAGCCTCTGTGTAGCTCATGTCAGGTCTCTTGAGCATAGATCAGACTCAGCTGAGAGCAAATGCAGGGTGGGGTGGAGAAAGAGAAAGGCCATGGTAATGTTTAATTAAAAATTTTTAAGCAGATAAAACAGACAACCAAAACCAACAGTGCCTATCTACAAACAGTGACTTACTTTTCAAGAATTAATGTAATGATATTAAACTGGCCAAGATTTGTGAGAGTAATTACCAATTATCAAACAAACAGCAATCTCTTTATACTAATTTGACAGTTTTAAAACATTCACCATCTTCTTTCATTCATACAAGCAATGACTTCTGCCAGAATTTCAATAGCTGAGTAAGACTCAGGTTGGGTTTGGACTTAAAAAGTCAACGTTTATACCAAATACCCTTTTCTCAAATTTAAAAGTTCAAGATGTAGACTTGATTTCAAACTTTTTCACATTTAAAACAAAAAGGGATAAAGTGTAATAACATAACTATTTGAAAAAATGCCTATAAAATCATTGTTGCTCAAGTGCCAAATGCCTTCGCTTAGAGACTACAGAACTACGGAGTTAATACCTGAACAGGAAAATGAAAAAAAACCTGACCGTGACAAGGCCAAAGAACAATGTCAAAACTAACAACTGACAAACATTTCTGTCACCAAACACCTTGTGTGGGAAAATGCAGGGCTTCAATAATCCAAAAGACTCGGGCAGCAGGTAATCACAGAAAAGGGAGGCGGGAAAAACCAAAGGGTAGAAACGACAACATCCTTTGCTAAATTGTTCTTGGAGTTAAATTTGGCAATGCAGTTAACCTTAAATACCAAACTATGGATCATTTTTCATCTAGTAAATACCTTAAAAATAATAACTGAGTTTCAAGTCTGACATTCAGACTGCAAAAATGAATCATACTCTGCGACTAAAAAGAATGCAACAGCTGTCCCCATTTACCCGGCAGAAAAGCTTAAGTGGAAAAACTGAAAATAACTTTTCAAAGAGTATGAGAAAACTAATGTTGAAAAATCACATAATTTGGTAGCCCCTTAACAGAACACTCACTAATTTCATGTGTTTCACAGAGAATATACTCCCTGTTCTCAGTTTCTCTGACACTGATTTTTTCATTTAATCTTCATTGTGTTTTCTTCCATTACTATTTAGTCCCCTTATACCTCCCACACCCCCAGCAATCATCACACTATTGTTCATGAGTCCTTTTTCCTTTGTGCTCAATCCCTCCGCCTTCTAAACCCTCACCCCGCCCAATAGCTGGAATCTGCTCTCCATCTGAGTCTGTCTCAGTTTTCCTTGTTAGGTCAGTTTGTTCATTAGATTCCACATACGATTTTCTAGCATTCTCCAGGTCCATCCATACTGTCTCAAAGGGTAAAATTTTCTTCTCTTTTATGACCAAATATTGTATTCCATTGTGTCAATGTCCTATACTTGCTTCATCAACCATCTGCTGGTAAGACACTTAGGCTGCTTCCATATCTGCGCAATTATAAATAATGCTTCAATGAACATAGGGGTGCTTAGGTTCTTTCAAATTAGTGTTTCAGGTTCATCTCTGGGTCAAAGGGCAGGTCTATTTTTCATTTTGAGGGGGTTATCTCCATACTGCTTTCCACAGTAGCTGCATCAATTTGCATTTCCACCAACAGAGCCATAGGGATTCCATTTTCCCCACATCCTCTCCAGTGCTTGTCTGTTGATTTACTGATGATAGTCATTCTGACAGGTGTGAGATGGTACCTCATCACAGTTTTAATTTGCATCTGTGGGATGACTAGTGACTTTGAGCATCTTTTCATATGCCTATTAGCCACGTGTATGTCCTCTCTGGAGAAGTGTCTATTCACTTTGCCCATGTAAATTGGGTTGTTTTTTTGGTGTTGAGTCTGTACGTACTTTATAAATTTTGGATATTAACCCCTTATAAGAAATATTGGTAAATACATTCTCCCATTCTACAGATTATCGTTTTGTTTTGTTTTTGTTTTTTTTAAGATTTTATTATTTTTAGAGAGAAGGGCAGGGAGAAAGAAAGAAAGGGAGAGAAACGTCAATGTATAGTTAGTTGCCTTTCATCTGCTAAACATCTAGCTAGAGACTTGGCTTGCAACCTGGTTATGTGCCCTGACTGGGAATCGAACCAGCAACCTTTAGGTTCACAGGCTGGTGCCTATCCACTAAGCCACTAGGTAGAATCAGGTTGTCTTTTTATTTTGTTGATGATTTCCTTTGCTGTGCATGGCATTGACTTGTGACATACTTGCAGATATGGCTCCGCATTCTAAATCTGTTTTAAATTAAATCCATATTATGAATATTGGCTTGCCATAGAAATGACAAAGGAAACAAACTAAATATTAAAATAACAAGAAAAAAATTACAAGGAAGATATATAACAACAAGGAAATTCTCACTAAATCATGTCTATAGTTCACTATGCAAACAGTTAAGGAGAACATGGCTGATTCCTGGGACAGAATGTGATGCCATCCCCTCCAGAAACATCCACTTGTTGGAAGATCCATTTTAAGCCATTATTAATTACCTTTATCACATCTAGGCCAGGCAACAATTCAAACATATAGACTAGAAATAATCACAGCCTTTGGTGTGAGTGACATAAAAATACTGACAGAGGGAAGAGAGCAACAGTTGAGTTTTCACATTGTGGAGCATATATAAATATTTCATTATTGTGTTAAAATTTGACTTGCCTAATAAGTTAGACATAATAGGAACATACAAAAATTTTCCAGAAATCAGTTGGAAGATATCCCACTAGCCAAATCTGGGAAAAGCTATTTGAACACCAAAATGATGAGAATTACAATTATACACTACTGGGTTAAGCAAGACTACACTGAGTCCCAATGAAAGCATCAGTTAAAAACTAAATAAATAAATAAATAAATAAATAAATAAATATATATATATATATAATTAGGGGGGGTACTTCCTTCCAGTAGAATGTTAACTAATGTAGAACAGACACAATATTAAAAAAATCAAAGAATTAGAAAATTATCATTTGGCAAATGTCACAGTAACATCAACAATTATCAATGGGTGTTAAAACTAGTGGGTAAAATCTTAATGAAAAAAGATTTAAAAATATGCTAAGTACTATCAACAAATACTTATTAATAACTTGGGGAAATAGTAGCTTTACAATTGAGGAATCTGATGGATTTTACTTGACAACCAAGTTTTCCTGATATGATGAACTGAAAAGGAAAAAATAAAAAAAAAAACCCCACCTATGATTATTCCAGCCATAAATCTACTCATAGGGAAGTATCAGAAAAATCTAATTTCAGGGACATCATGAAAAACTAGCTTTTACTCCCTTTACTTTTCAGATGCCAATTTCATAAAATGCAAATTCAGATTGAGAAAATGTTCCACATTACAGTAGACCAAAAACAGATGACAACTGAATATAATACATGATCCTGGATAGGAGAGAAAACCACCATAAATGACATGGGGAGGGGGACAGAGGGGAGCAAAAAGGGGATGGATGTAATACAACAACAATAAAATTTAAAAAAAAAGAAAAAGAAAACAATGCTGGAATATGAGTGTGGCATATGAATTAAGATAATAAAATCATATCAACATAAAACTTCCTAATTTAGATACTTTACTCTTGTTACATAAGAAAATATTCCTTTTCCTAAGATATAAACAGTGAAATATTTATAAGTAATGGGGTATAATGTTCAAAACTTTATAAAATTCACACATAAAAAAATGATTATAAAACTGGTGTACCTAGTCCTGGCTGGTGGCACAGTGGATATGGCACCAGCCAGTGAACACAAAGGTTGCTGGCTCAATTCCCAACCAGGGCGCATAATCAGGTTGCAAGGCAGGTCTCCAGCCAGGTCCCTAGGTGGAGGCAGGTGAAAGGCAACCATACATTGATGTCTCTCTCCCTCTCTGCCTTCCTTCCTTCCCCTCTCTCTAAAAATAATAAAATATTTAAAAAATAAAAAAGCAAAAAGATTCAAAAAATTTGTGTATCTAGATAAAAGGTACAAAGATGGGATTATACTATGCTTTCTAATTTTTTGACATTTATAATTATATAAAAATACAAAAGTATCATTAAGAGTGTAGAAAAAGACATGACAATTTTACTTGATCATGAAACACATAAATGTGTAACTTTTATCTTGTTCACTGTTTGGTTCTTTTTTATTTTTTAATTTTAATACAGCTCTCTTATTTGTTATTACCTTAATCCATTTTAGCATTCTCCAGAACTCTCTGATTGAACACACAACATTGTCCCTATGAAAAATCAGATTGAGTAATTTTCCTCTAATAACTTTGCATTTCCAGGAATATGACAGCAGCCATATATTTATTAAAATTTGTTTAAGAGTAAAGAATATATGCAAAGATATTCACAAGTTCTCTTATTTGCTCTAAGTAAATATGGATGACTTGCCAGTCAACTCTTTTTTCCCTGTCCTTTTGTAAGGTTACTGAAAGCTAATCATCTATAATTAAAGCCTGGTAATACATGGCTAAACAACACTAGTCCAACCCTATACTGTGGTCACAGCTCAGAGCCACCATATAGCAATAAACCATGTAACAGCAGCTTCAGCGTTCCAAGAATTTCATTGATTGGTTAAGTTTCCAATTGTTTTCTTCTTTTCTAGCCTTAAAATATCTAAATAACTCTTCAAGATTGGGGACATGTTTATAAATAGTGCACTGGAAAATCTCTAAGTTAGAAAATCATCAAAGTCCTGCTGGACTCCTGATTCTTAGCAAGTGTTTTTCACTGTGTCTGGAGATCATATTAAAATTGGCTTAATGGCTGTTGGTAAGTATAAGAAATGACTGACAGAGATTTAGAAATCACAGCAGAGTCTCATCCTCTAGACTGGTTTCCAGCTTTCCTTCCTCTCTTCAGGGAGAACTGAATTTCTTTTAGCCAGCTACAAAGAGTATTTAATGAAGGCACTTAAAAATAAGATGTTACACTTATTTATACTTGAAAAATAATATTTGCAGACAATGTTTAAGTGGAACACAATCAGAACATTAGAACCAGAGAGTTTTTCCTCTTATTAGTGGAGCACACAAGATGCTTCATTGCATTCTTAATTGTCCAGGGACACTGAGCATTGTTTGACTTCATCCCTAATCAAAACCTCAGTTAAAAAAAAAAAAAAACAGAGAGAGAGAGAGACAGAGAGAGAAAGAGTCAGAGAGAGAGAGAGAGAGAGAGAGAAGGCCAGTCCTCTTGCTGATCAATTCCCCAACAACAGAGAAAAAGCCCCAACATTCAGAGTCTATGAAGCAAACATGTTTATACTTAATTAAGCAAAAAATAAAACCCTTCTATTTGGAAGATTACCTATAAAACACAAATCTGAAAAGAAACAAAATGGAAGAGCCAGTTAATGTACCTCAAAATGGCCTTGAATCATGACAACTAAAAAATATTTCCCCTGCAACCTCTTATGTCAAATACCCTTCCTTTCAGCTTCTGGATTACCTGATTTAAATGGCCCACCTTTCCTTCTTGGACTTCTCAAGATCCTAACAGCTTTTGGGTGGGCTCTAACAGGCATATAGGACACAATATGAAATAACCGACATCAGATATCTAAGTCCTTGAACACTATCCTACAAATGCCAGTTCACTCATCTTTGCAGTGGTTTCCTAGTAATCTCACACTAAAGCAAAACAAACAAAAATACCATTACCATAAAAAGGCATAAAAATTTGAATTAAGTAAGCCATTAAACAAGATATTAAGATTTAAAAATTCACAGAGGAAACGCTTACTTTTGTGTGTATCCTTAAAGGGCCACAGGAGGAAATGGTTTTATTCTCCATCTCCTATAAGAGGAGAATAATAATTTGTCCATGTCAATTCCCACACCCACTTCTCTGCTGAAGGAGGTGGCTTTCCTGATTTGTAACAGAAAAGGAGGACCTATACTAGATATAGTGAAGTACCTTACGGGTTCTCTAACTTTAGGAATAACTTGTCCATCCCTAAAAGTAGATAACTACTCTTCTCTCTCTGTTTCCCTCTGGTATGTCACATGCTCCTGTGGAGTAGTGTTCTGGGTGTCTAATTGCTCTAGGTCTACCTTGCATAGCCTGTCACCCCACAGATAGGTCCCAAAACTCAGACTCAAGGAACAGGTATAAAGGTGCTCCACCATCATTGTTGATCAAAGTGGTACTGGTCAACTCAGCATTACCACTGATGACATGGATAGTCTGATCTGACCATTGGTCTCGATCTCAACTGCAAAGACTTATTGGGGGAAAAGTGAGAGCATAACATAAGGATAGTAAGGAACACAAACACGCACACACAAACATGTACACACATACACACAAAGTTCCTGCATAAATTAATGTGAATGTGCACATATAGAAAAAAAATTATTTACCATTCTAATAATGGCTAGTTCTTTGTGGCAAAAGAGTGAGTAATCATTTTCCACTTCTTTAGAATTTGGTGTACTTCCCAAATAGTTTATAGCAGCGATTTTCTACCTGTGTGCTGCAGCAAACCAGTGGGTCACAATAATATTTTTTAATGTAATATTAACTATTTAGTCAAGGACACTGACCTTTTTTCCCTTAGATTGTCAAATTAAAAATGTCAAGAGCCAACACAACAATAGCTGTCTGATGTGTATGAATTACGATGAAATCTGTTATTTTTTGTTGTTATTGCTGTTGTTCTATCAGGTTGGCAAAAAATTTATTTTTTGGTGTGTCACAGAATTTTAGTAATTAGTTTATATGTGCCATAATATGAAAAAGATTGAAAACCTCTGTTCTACATTATTTTTTTAAAGCACAGGTGTTTTTTTTTTTTAAATAAAGAACGAATGGAGATTTACAGACAAAACTCCAAATCAATTTTCCCCAGCGTCTATGAGTCTAAGCAAAACTGTCGGAGTTGACCCTGTTATATGATCTATGAAATTTGCAAATTGGTTGAAAAAAAAAAATGCCTCCACCATGCCTCATCTACTTGTATTTTCATAAAAGAACATAGTTTTCAATTTGGCAGAGTGAAATACATGACATTTCGCTCTAGCCAACAATGAAAGCAAACACCACATGTCAAGAGTATTTACCGACTACAAACGCAGGACAGTTCTCTAAGCGGCCCTGGGTGTAGGAGCAGATATTCCGATTAAACCTGAAACATTCCACTTGCCCAAGATTTAACTGTGTTTTTCTCTGGGGTTTTCATTTGCCAGGGGCATTTTAAATATGTCAAGAACCAAATTTGAAGATCAGTTCTTCAGTGTTTAGGTTAAGTAGAACGTGGGAACCTTGAAACATGTGTAGCCTTAGATGAACACAGGTGCTTTTTCAAATTGAAAAGAGATGACAGCCTTCACACATGTAAAGTTCATGCCTTTAAAGAGGTTTTGACTATTTCCAAGCAAAAACTCAAATTATTATTCCAGACACATAGATAGTCCTCACTTCTTCAAACATATTGAGGTAATGCCAGACCTAAGGATTTTGATAACGCCCCCTACTCCCTTTCCCACACCCAAGCAGCCAAGAAAAACCTCAAGTCTTTCACTTTTCATGGTGCAGCTGAAAGGCAATCCTAAAAAGATTCTGCAACCTCTATTCATTACAGATAACTTCAGGTCATCTGCCTTCCACAGACAGGGCAGCACAATTCCTAACTATTTAAGACACTTGGTTTCTTACATTTTTCAATCCCTTGACTAGGCCCAACTCTAAGCAACCTGAGGGCAGTCTCAACAACTTCTCATATAATTTTAACACTCATTTACACTTTACTGGCACACCATGCACTTTTATAGTAAGTGAAAAACACCAACTTCAGTTCCATTACTAAATTGATAGTGTCTCCTATAGCACTTAATTGCAGTAACCTAAGTGTCAAATTAGCAGCCAAGCAGGTTAAGTTTCAAAAGGGGAGCCAGGGTGGGAAGGCATGAGAAAAATATTCGAAAATCCAGAAAAACTTTTAAGGGGTGAGAGAAAAGAATTACAAATGTTCCAAAAATGTCTCACATTTTTTATTGTTTTCTGCCATGGTAATCACCATAAGTTTGTAAGTGAAGACAAGAAGAATATAACTAAGATTGATAAAAGGATAAACCTCCAGTTGTGAGATAAAAATGTACCAGGGATCTCATTCAAATTGATGACATTGCTATATATGATATACAGGAAAGTTATTAAGAAAATAAGTCTGAAGTGTTCTAATAATAGGGGGAAAACAGTTTTCATATGAAATGACATATTAACTCAACTTACTGTGGTAATCATTGCATGAAAATCAAATCATTACTGTAAACAACCTAGATGACATAGTGCTCTATGTCAATTATTATCAGTAAAATTGGAAAGTTAAATAAATAATGAAGTAGGAAAACAAAATACAATATGCCAAGTATGTCAACCTGTCAAAGTCATTTCAAATTTCATGGTGGGCATTATTATAATAAACTCACTTGTGGCTGTGTTTTATATCCTAAATCTCAAAGATACTTACTTTGTCCACATAGAATTCTTATTGACTCTTACATATCTCTGTAAATTAACCTTAATTCCCCTGGCTGGTGTGGCTCAGTGAATTGAGCACTGGCCTACCAACTCAAGGGTCACTGGTTCAGTTCCAAGTCAGGGCACATTCCCAAGTTGCAGGCCAGGTCTCCAGCCAGGTAAGTCCCCAGCTGGAGGCAGGTGAAATGCAACCATACATTGATGTCTCCCTCCCTTTCTTCCTCCCTTCCTTCTCCTCTCTCTAAAAGTAGTAAAAAAAAAAAATCTTCATTAAAAAATTAACCTTAATTCCTTTTCTGGAACAAGATGAATTTTGAATTAGTAAATGAGATGAAATGCTATTCTAGAGATATTTTAAGAGGTGTTCCAGCAAGAGAAATTATCCTGCGTGGAGACATTAGGGGAAGATTTCCAGATGGTAGTACTCCGGTACTTTAGGACTTGTGGAATGGGCAGCAGCTTCCCAACTAGAGACCCACAGGGAAGGAACACAGAGAGGAGGAGGAGGGCAAGGCCACTCACCAGCACAGGAGTGTTAAAGCATCTGATATACTAAGGTGAACAGAAAGATGTTGAGGGGTGATTTAATTTTAGAAGACAGAATTTGCAGTTCAGCATGTATGTTTCATACATTTTATTCTTTCATTCTCCAAGGTTTTCTTACCTTTTCAGTGATTATTAAAATTCTTTTGGAAATCCCCAAGAAGGATATACAACCTGGTGGCCCCGTTTCAAAAATCCTGCCCGAATGAATTGCCAAGGCATTCAATAGTGAGACCCCTATAGACACCAGCAACCTTGAAGAGAAGTGCAGAGCACTGAGCTGAAGGCTGCAGAACAAGCTCTACCTGCTAAGAGGAAGACTTGCATTAGGGTGACCATCAGGCACATACTAGAATTGCTGAGTCATGATGGCAGAGACCAGAGAGAGCAGCAGAAGAAATAGAAAATGGTGGGTAAGCGCCAAAAGAGGTTTAGGAGGAAAAGCCAGGACACTAAGCCACTCATGTTATCAACTATTTCCTGTATGTCTACTTTCTTTAAGGACATGCACGATATAGAAATAAACAAGTGCTGACCACTGCATAATGTAGCAGAACAGACAAACAAGTGAACAGGCCATCGCAATACAATGTAATAGGGATTCTGAGACAAGTAAACCCAGAGCAC
This sequence comes from Noctilio leporinus, assembly GCA_004026585.1. Classification (NCBI taxonomy): domain Eukaryota; kingdom Metazoa; phylum Chordata; class Mammalia; order Chiroptera; family Noctilionidae; genus Noctilio; species Noctilio leporinus. Next base: position 184,357 of record PVIW01001005.1, on the reverse strand, counting down.
CCTGAATTCATAGAGCAAATTCTAAAAATTAAGGTGTCCACTGGCAAAAGGTATAAGGTATTTATGAGGTATGTCCCGAAAGTATCAGTCTCAAAAACTGTTTTAATTATATTGACATTGGCTCAATACTTCTGGGACAGACCTCACTGTTGCATAATTCTATGACTTATGAATTTTAACATTTATAGGAGTGTGTAGAATGTCTAAACTTTTCTGGGAAAAAAAAACATTTAAGTGAAATTGCCCAGAGTACCTTCTACCCTCTGTGTCACCAAGATTGAAACAAGTCAAATCCTCATCTCCAAGATCAATGACTCGTCTATCTAATGCAATTAGGAGTAACTCCATAGTAAATGCATTAAAGTACCTTCAAAGTATACCATATCAGGGAAGTACTGTCTCCAGGACATGTTGGCTCCCAAAGTGTGTAAACCTATTTTCACAAACCTAGTCTTTCAGAAAGTAAACCTATCTGAGTGAGCCACTCAGTTCAAGGGAAACAGCTTTCCATCTAGTCACTGGCATTTTGTAAAAAGCACATGCAGTGGAGTGCCCCATAATTTATGAGTTACCCAGATGCTCTTTAATTATGTTTCAAAATGCCAAATGAATTTTCCATTCGGAAAACTGTTCCCAGCTTATGTTCTCAGGAAATGAAAGATTTGGCATGTGCTTTATTGAGGAGGAACATCGTCAGTACTAATGCCGCAGGAGTGTGACTTAATCAAACGTGGGATGCCCATCCCATAAACCTTTTACCCCAGCATGAGATTTCAAGGGTAAATTAGCAGTTCCTTTTTACATGTGCATTGTTATGTATGTATGTGGTGATCGGAGGTAAGGGTAGGGGGTTGTGAGAATATACTTCATTGGAGTAAGTACCATGAGGAATGATTAAAACTCTAAAATAGTAATTTATTTCAAAAGAATTACAGGAATATTTAGAAAACAGCCAATGATTTAAAAAATCAGAAATAAATACATTAACAATCAAAAAATATACTGTAGTAGTTATACACTGTCTCCATGTTTGAAACTGCTACATGCTTTGTCCACATTTACTTTCATTAGGTCTATAAGAAAAGTTAATAAAAACCATTTTACAGCCCTGGCGCCAGCCTGCGAACCCAAAGGTCACTGGTTCAATTCCCAGTCAGGGCACATGGCCAGGTTGCAGGCCAGTTCCCCAGCCAGGACTGTGGCTGGAGGCAGGTGAAGGGCAACCACTCATTGATGTGTCTCTCCCTCTCAGCCTTTTTCCCTTCCTCTCTCTCTACAAATGATAAAAAATCTTTAAAGGAAAAAAAAAAACAACATTTTACAAATAAGTCATAGAGGAGTCTACTATATCAGCCTCTGAAGTTGCAGCTTTGGCACAAAAAATTGGTAATTTTCTTAGGAAAGACATAACCACACTAATGCAGTCCAAGTAGTTCTCAATGAGGGCCAATGTTTCACCACCACCCTCAAGGACATTTGCAATGTCTGGAAACTATCTCCACTGGCAGATGATGTGATCTGACATATAGAAAAATCCTACAGAACCCCACCCCCAGAAAACAAATAAGAGCTAAACAAAAAAATTCAGCAAATTTGCAGGCCAGATCAATATACAGAACTCAGTGGTTTTTTCTACACACTAGCAATGAACAATCCAAAATAAATTAAGCAACTAATACCATTTTTTAAAATAGCAAAAGAAATAAAATATATTGAAATGAATTTTACAAGAAAAATTCAAGACTTGCCCACTGAAAAGTATGAAGTATAATGGAAAGAACTTAAATACCTAAATATATTATCAGGAGGCTTCAAATTTTACTAGAATTACAGTCTGAACTGATCCAGAGGAGACAGAGATAAAAAGAGCTTACAAGCCAACAAAAAAGAGCTATCCATCTAAGTAGGTTTTCATTGCCTTATTAATCAATATTCATGTTTGATCATGAAGTAAATAGTCTTGTCGACATACAGCTCACACTTTATAATCATTTTTGTAAAAAAATTTAGAACCTTCAATTTATTTCTTATCAAAAAAGGAAATGAGGTGAATTCAACAAAATTTATTTCTGGTGAACTTAATGTTGGTTCTTAATGATAACTATTGTTCAGTGTTTTATATCCTTGATTAGATTTTCTTTCTATTACCTTATGGAAATAGTTGAAAAAGACGAAGAAATCCTAATATACACAGGTTATTTTGATCTTATAGCATAACATGCATTACTGGTTAAACCATGTCACTAACACATCTAGGAACTGTCAAATCATATTAAAATATCATGCATTCCAACTCCAAAGATCAAAGGTCACAGAAAGGTTCCATTGTGTTTTACAAACCAGGGGAAATGTCAATTCACAACCAAACCAAGAATATAAGCCAAAGAAAACTGGTGTCCATATTTGATATTTCCTAGTTTGACTCAGTAATTAACAATTAACAGAAAACCAAAAACAAGAGATGAAAGAATCAAACCCAACTGGCTCACATTTACTACCAAAGTCATTGAAAAAGTAAGTGGATCTATCATTCAGAAGATTTGTCAGGTCTCCCAAAATAATTTATTTTCATGTGATACAGTAAATTCCTAACATTCATAAAATGTTTCACCCATAAAACTGAAAATCTTAAGTGTTTCGGAGTGTTTTGGTAATAAGTCCTAGAATATACTCAACAATTCTGAAACCCTGACAATTCTAGAGAAAATTGTCTCATACAACAAGTCCCAAATTTAGCAACAGAGACCTCAGGATGTACTTCTCTCACTTAATAAGCCTTGGCAGCATTTCAACTTACATACTCTATTGTGCAAAGAGCTAATTAAGATTAAATCCAAAGAATGATGAGGACATTTACTGTACTTTGAGTAATTATGGAGATCTTCTATATTCAAGAATTAAACTTCATAATTTTGAAAGGTGTCACTACTAACCCAATAAATTGCACAATAGACACAGCTTGTTTGGAGTTTAAATACTCTGGAACTAAAGTGGCCATTTTCTTTCACCAACAAGCATTCATACTGCATTTTCTCCATAGGGCCATCATTTTCATTATTTCAATCCCATTGCATCAGATGTTTCTCTATGTAAACATGTTAGCATTTTATGAGCATGTTTCTGACATGTAATCAAACAGTAACTACTTTTTCGACCATGGCCAACACACAACCACCTTGTCCAGATGGCTTTTTCCTGTTTCTGGTATAATGATAAACTACAAAGCAAATAAAATTAGGCACCAGTGTGGCTTCTCTGAGATTGACTTATTCTCATGCTGGGGGCCTAAGTATTTGTACCAAAGGTTTTTTGTTTTGTTTAGTTTTGTTTTGTTTTGTTTTAAGATTTTATTTATTATTTTTATAGGGAGGGGAAGGGAGAGAGGCAGAGAGGGAGAGAGACATCAATGTGTGGTTGTCTTTCACCTGCCTCCAACCATGAACCTGGCTGGAGACCTGGCTTGCAACTTGGTTATGTGCCCTGGCTGGGGAATCGAACCAGCGACCTTTGGGTTCGCGGGCCAGCGCCTTATCCACTGTGCCACCAGCCAGGGCTGTACCAAAGTTTAAAGACACAAAATTAAGCCCTGGCTGGTACCACAGTGGATAAGTCACCGGCCTGTGAACCCAAAGGTCGCTGGTTCGATTCCCCAGCCAGGGCACATAACCGGGTTGCAAGCCAGGTCTCCAGCCAGATCCGTAGCTGGAGGCAGGTGAAAGGCAACCATACATTGATGTTTCTCTCCCTCTCTGCCTCCCTCCCTTCCTCTCTCTCTGGAAATAATAAATAAAATCTTTTAAAAATAAAATATTAAGAAAACAACACAAAAACAAAAAAAGAAAATTAATGTCTGAAAATGGGCTAGCATTCTTATACATTTCTCTACTGCTGCAGAGCGTTCACATTCTCAATACTCAGGGCATAAATACCAATCACTAAGTCACACATCTGAGCTCCCTGCATGTTCACACTGGTCTAAAAAAATTAAGTAAAAGCTGGAAATTACAGGATTTAAATAGGACTTTTCTTCATAGAATATTAAATGTAAAAGACGTTTATATTTAAACCCCTACATTTGATGTCTTGGAAATTACATTTTAGGTATAAAATTATTTAAAAGGAAAGCAAACATTGACAAGGCAAAGATTCCATGTTCTCTTTCTGATACAAAAATATAGGCCTGAATTAAAAGCTACATTTGTTAATACCAAAAGAAAAAAAAAAAAAAAAAACAAAAGGAATACAGAGATGTTCAGCACTTTATTGAATGGTATCCCAGACAGTAGAAATTCCCGTTAAATACATTATAACAGATTTTAAATGTAGGATTTTATAGCAGGTAAATGAAGTAAGGTAGAAATTGGGGAGGAGGGAGGCAAGTTATAGAAAGGATGGTACAGAATGATCACATTCATATTAAGATATTACAGAGACACACATCTGTAAACTTGAAGTCCTGGATTTGTGACTAAATTATGACAGTAAGGTGTGGTACAGTGATAATGGGAGGCAGTGAAAACAGGAATTGAGTTGAAGGAAAATAACTTGTTTCTACTATTACTCCATTTTTCACTATGACTTTTCTAATAAGCATATTACTTTCATAAAATTTTAAAATGCCAAGCACTAACCTCAAAATCCTTACTAATGTAAATACCCTCAATTTAATAAATTAACTTGCCATTTAATATTTGGAACCATCACTCATGATCTTGTAATTCATTTACAAGTAATTCTTGTTAGGTATTTACCTGAAATGCTATTGAAATTACTATTTAGACTAGAAACCACCGAAACTTTGTTGTATTATACATACTATGTACTTCCTTTTAAAAATGCCCCAATTTGTATCTAACAAATTTTAAAATTACAGAAAAGTTGTAAAATTGTACAGTTTCTATTACTTCTCAACCAGCTTCGCCAAATGTTGTCATCTTACGTAACGCAACACAATTATTAAAACCAGGACATTCACATTGGCATGGTAGTACTGAACTGAAAGACAAGAGTTTATTTTAATTTTACCAGGTTTTCTCTTAATGTCATTTTCCAATTCCAGGATCCCTCATTGCATATAGTTATTTCATCCCCTCTTCTTTCATGATACTGACAAGGAACTCCTTCCTAATAAGTTACTGTACAGTACCCCTCAACTTGGTGTGTCTGATGTCACCCCAGAAGTGGAGTGAAGGCAAGGTATACACATGTTTGGAAAGAATACTGTGAAATTGACACTGCATCCTTCCTCATTACTATTATTAAATGCAAAAATTCCTTTCATTGACACTGTGCTATCAAATATTGGTACTTAAAAGCACCATTTGTAATTTGCTAATAGGAAAAACTGCTTTTAGTCTATCTTGATTAAGATTTGAAAAAAACAGGGATTGGGTTTCAACTGCAAAGTGTCCTTGCCACCTCTGTCTCGTCCCTTGCATTCTTATCAAAGTGAGTCAGGAATGAAACCTGGCCTCTATATCATCTTGATCCTACACCTGTAGAAGGTAGGACTGAAAACAAATTCTACTTTCTCTGCAAGCACCGTTCTCCAGTTACACCCCTCCAAAAAAATAAGGGCACTTTTAATAATATAAGAATAGTAGGACCTTGACCATCTATAACATGTATGCATGTGTGTGTGTGAAAGTGTGTGTTGGAGCCACAGATACGGATAGCCCTCCACTTTAGATGTCAGAATTCCCAGCTCTCTAAGTCTCAAAATATAAATACAGAGCAAGCAGTTCTTTCAAGTCACTAGGTACTCTCATTATGAACATTTCCCAGTTCCCCTTATATATAAAGATGAGAATTTTACTGATTTATCAAGCAGCCTATAAAATTAACATTAAAAACATTACAATTCCTTAAAAGAGGATCCCCTCTCTTCCAAAGCCTTTTGCCTCACTGATGGAATTCATGCGCTTCTGAAGCCACCCCAAGGCGCTCATAGGGCCATTCTGGAATGGATCCCTGCATTGTATCAATGGAAAAGACTTCTCTTAGTGTCAGTGCTGAACCAGAATGCAACATAAAGAAGGCTCCAGACTTTATTAACACTTCATATGCTAAGGAGGTCTGCATTTTGACATAAGATTCTAACACAATGAATAGAAGAGAAGAAAATGAAAAGAGGGATCAAACGCCAGAGGAACAAATATCATGAGATCTTTATCCACTCTGAACCTCCCTTCTTTTTTTCTATTTTTATAAGATATTGCTTTATTGATTTATTTATTTGAATCTCCCTCTTTAGAGGAGGGCCTGTGGCAGCCGGAAAGAAGGAGGAAGAATTTCAAAAGATAACAATTTCCTATTCTTGTTTACCTTGTCCACCAGTTAAGAGTCCCAGGGCATGTGGACTTAACATGTTTGCTCCTGTCCTGACCTGCTTTGCCTTCAGCTCTAAAGAAGAGTCAATCTTTGATGCCAGACTTATTTTACATTGAAATGACACTAAAGTAATGAGACCTTAAAACTCCAGCTTTGGGCCTCACCTACAACTCTCTCATTAGGCCAAAGGCAAGAATTCTGAACTACAGCATGATGGATGCTGAATATGGGCTGTTATTTAGCCTTAGGGCTGAATAATCCTTTGTTACAGGGGAATTCCTGTGCACAGTAGGGTGTTTAGCAGACCCCTCTTGTCTAACCACTACCTGCCAGCAGAACCCTTCCTCAGACCCAAGTGTTCAAAACTGTCCTCAGACATTACCACAGGTCCTCTAGGAAGCACCACTCCGGGTTGAGAGCCCACCACTGTCCTAAACCAAGTCCAACAAATTTAAAGTATGAGTAAAAGAAGGCACAATGGGAAAAGTACTGAAGGCATTCATGTAAAAGGGGAGGTATTAACCTCTCTGACTCAAAAGACACCCTGATTCCAGATATGCCCACAAAACATGACATTATCTTGTTGCCTGTCAGTATCCAATCCATCAGCAACACTGAAACTATTTTTGCATAAACTAGACGAAACCCTAAAGAGGAATACAATTGATGAAACTTAAGCTTTATGATAGACCTCAATCTGGACAGACACTGGGAGAGCCTGGGGGAAGGGCGAGCCTGGGGGAAGGGCACCAGCCTGGGGGCCAATCTCTCTGGAGATGTCGGGGTTAGTGGACACTTCCTGGAATTAAGTTGCACAGCAGCATATGCACAGGTCACGCCAAAGCTGTCAGTCTGAGTCTCACCTAAGCCCAGACCTCTGCATGGTTTGTCATGGTTGCATGTACAGAATTATAGCCCTTTTCCCCTGAAATAAACCATTTTTGGTAAGGGAACACCTAGTAGATTTTATTCTACGTGGACAAGACACCCCCGCAAACGTGACAGCATGAATGACCCAGAGTTGGACAAGGAAATCTAGCAAAAGGTTGCCAGACCCACATCCCAGATTGAGGAGTGGACAGGAGAGGAAAACAGGGCAGCACCCTGTTTGCTTTGCTGCCCAGGGAGAGTGTGAGCTGCAGGGCTCAGCAGAGAGTATGGAGGAAACAGCCCAGGCTTAGTGCTAAGGGCTCTGGACTCCTAGGACTGGGAGGCTGATTCACAGCAACCACAGCTGCGGTCCTGTAACAGTGTTTCCAACTTCCTTTTCCCACAAACAGTTGTAATGAGAAAAAGAGCTAAAATTTACATGTATTCTGTATCAAACACTGTCTGGTATTTGAATCAACAAAAATAATCCCATTCCCTACCTACCACTCTGTGGACACTGATAGGCAATAGGGAAGAAGACTGGTCTCTTCCCATTATCTGTATCCACTGCAGGATTCCTGACAGAAACCCAAAATGACCAACTGGGTGCCCCATTACTTAGCTACTTATCTTCCCCACCTTCGGAAATGTCACTCAGTTTTTCTCACATTAGGAAGCAAATGAAGCCCTGGCTGGTGGATAGACACTGGCCTGCAAACCCAAAGGTTGCAAGTTCGATTCCCAGTCAGGGCACATAATGAGGTTGCAAGCCAGGTCTCCAGTCAGATCCGTAGCTGGAGGCAGGTGAAAGGCAACCATACATTGGTGTTTCTTTCCCTCTCTGCCTCCTTCCCTTCCCCTCTCTATAAAAATAATAAAATCTTTTTAAAAAAAAGACTAAAATCTTTAAAAAATAAAAAGCAAATGAGGGGAGAAACATCTTAATGTGAAGTAGACCATGGGGTGAGAAAAACTACCTACCCTCTCCCATATACAAAATAGCCACAGTCACACAAAAAGCTTCATGTGCCACATGTTATCAATTTATTTTCCTTAAGAAAGTAATATTTCATAACATAAAAGTAAATACCACATGCAAGCCATAATGCACCCTCCAGTATTTTTTTCTACCAGCCATCTAAAAGTAAAAAAATGTTCCAAATGCATAGAAACAATGAACACAGTCATATAACCACTGCTATTTAATAAGATTTAATGTTTTGCTATATTTGCTTGAGATGTTTTAAAATTAAAGATATAAAATGGGCCCTGGTTGGTGGCATAGCGGATAAGGTGCCAGCCTGCAAACCCAAAGGTTGCTGGTTCGATTCCCCAGCCAGGGCACATAACCAGGTTACAAGCCATGTCTCTAGCCAGGTCCGTAGCTGGAGGCAGGTGAAAGGCAACCATACATTAATGTTTCTCTCCCTCTCTGCCTCTCTTCCTACTCTTGTCTCTGAAAATAAAAAAAAATAAATAAATAAATAAAAGATATAGAATGGTATGGGTAAAACTAAAATTTTATCCACCTTGATTTTCTGGACCTGTTTTTCATTTTAGCAGCTATGTAGTCTCCTAAGGGATGAAAAGAGAACATATATTTACCTATGCCTAGTGGAAGTCATTCAGGTAGTAGCCAGTTTCCCCATCACAAGCTGTTATGACCATTCTTGTATGTGTCATCCAAGCCACAAGTATCTAGAGTTTACTCTAACCTACAGATGGAACTACCTGGTCATAAAGCATAGAAGTGTTAAGGTTTACTTAATTAATAAACAGCTCTCCCTAATGTTTGTATCAATTTACACCTGCTCACCGGCTCTGCTAAAAGAAAAAAATGCTGCATCTTGCAAAACCATTATTTCATTTTTCAACTCTTCATCATTTCACTGATGGACAGGTCTGATTCCAAACCAACTCCTCAGATTTTCTAAGATGGATCTCAAATGAGAAATACAGTTTCAAGGACGCATATTCCTTTTTAAATGTAGTAATTTTACCGGGCTGGGCACTTCTGCTCAATTTCAGGATCTTTCTGGGAATACAGGGCCTGGACATGCAAAAGTCTCACATACAACCAGCCCAGAGACTGCCTGTCTCTTGAGAAAAGTACACTGCAGCTCACAGAGGCAGCCAGCTTGAAAAACTCCCCAGGAAGAATGAATGACTGTCACCTTTTCCTTGTATATATCATGATGCACTTCACAAATGATCAAGAAGAAGAAAAGTGTGGCTCCTGCTGAGTAAGTACTTAGGCGCAGGCAACGCAAGGCAAGTTCTGCCAACATCACCAAACCATCCTGAGAACAAAGTGCAATCCACTTACTTTATAGAAAGGGAAGCGCAAGCTCAGAGAGAATCAGTAACTTGCCTCAGTGCACAAGCTAGTGAGCCTCAGAGCCAAACACTAGAAAAGCAACTCATTCCACCTCCAGAACCAACATTCTCCTAAGGTGTTTCAAATACCAGCTATGCTCCACAATGGCCCTCTACTAAAGTACATGTTCTTTTCCACAAGAAGTGTATTTGTTGGGCCTGCTCTTCTCCATAACAACACATTTTCAAAAATGCATTTGCCTTACTGAGGTCCACAGTTAATGCTGTGCACGAGAAAAGCTCCATTATCGTCGAATCAGCTGTTTCCACGTTGGTTGAATAAAGTGAGACGACATTTTCACCTGCTGAGAGCTTTGAGCTTGGCTTCTGAAATGTTGGGCAAGAATATTTGGGTTTAAAATACAGACCACTGGTTCCTTAAAACCTATGGCCTTTAAAGTTTAGCAGCCTTGCAGAGACAGACAGCAAGAAAAAGAAAGAGAGAGAGATACACACATGTATCCCCTTCAAAAAGCAAGGCAAGCAGGCAATGCTACTTGGGATCCAAAAGACCCTGGTTATGATTTCCACAACCACTGCCCAAAGCTGTCACCCTCAGAATCAGTGGGAAGTGGGACCCAAGATGAATTCAAAAAGACAACACTAGAAAGAAAGTCTTTCTGTCATGCACTCCTGTGCGAACTCGTTACTTTTACACTTTTAAAGTGACTAACGAGTAACCTTACAAAAACAGTTAGGGCCCGACAGACAAAATAAAATTAAAACTTAACATATCAATGAAACATTATTTTTTTCATAGAAATTACTACAGATTCTGTCAATCAATAACATCCCATGATCCAACGGGGCCCAGAGCATGAAATCTTTCTACTAGAATCAAATTCCTAGGGGACAGGGAGCATTCCTGTTTTTTGACAATAAAACAGAATGTGGGCACAGTGGAGTGTTGAAGGGAACTTCAAGATACCCTGATTGTCCCCTCATTTTGGAAATAAGAAAATTGAAACAGAGAGAATGACAATCTAAACAAACTATTCTCAGTTTTCCCATAACCTTGGTTTGAATTTTCACCTATAAACCTCTATTCTGGTGATTTCTAAGCAATAGTTAAAAAAAAACAACACTTCCTAGTCACATTCATTAATTGAGCTTTGGTAAATGACGTGATTTATTTCACAAACAGCATCCTAACCCAACCCAGTTATGATGATTACCTCTATTATAGCCAACATTTCAACAGAACTTTAAAGTTTACAAAGCAATTTTGGAGATTGTTATATAATCACATGATGCTTAAAACTGGAAGAATCATTTTTTCCACTTTCCAATAGAAAAGTCAGCGTCAGCAAAGTGTATTGTGCATAAAAGCTACACATACACACACACACACACACACACACACACACACACACATTCCCAACAAAAGGCAAGAAAACAATGATATTTATATGATAGCATCCATTCACTTTTGTTATAAAATGACGGGAACAATCATGCTGGGCATTTTTACTTCATGTTTCCTTGCTTGGATGATTTTAAATCACAGTATTACATTTTAATTAACTAAGACAGTATGCATGATTGTTGCTTACTCCCTCATTTAAAAAGATACCTGAAATATTTTAAAGTATTTCATAATTATATATTTAAGTATTTTTATCTTCAAGCCCTAAAACATGCATATCTGGAATAAATCTCACAATGGTTCTTAAATACTCCTCAAATACAAATATTCTAATCTCCTCTACTAGAAATAATGCTAATGTATATATATCAAAGAAAAATAAAAATGTATATGCCCACATAAATAACATTTAGATTTAAGTTCACAGTAGCTTTATTTACTCCAGCCCCCAAATGGAAACAACCTCAGATGCCTTATCAACAAGAGGGAAGGAAAGTAATTTGGAGTACCAACATACAATGAAATAGGATCCAGTGAAAAGAGAGAAGACTGTTGTTAAGTATTCAACCACACAGACAAATCTCACAGATATGCTGAGCGAAAAATTCAGGCACAATAAGGTATGTATCCTATGAGTCCATTTATAGGAGTATTGGGAGAACATACCAGACCTGGTGGTGGTCACAGAAATGACAAGAGTGGTTACCTCCAGGAGAGGGCAGCTGGTAGGAGAGCAGGGTGGGTGAGGGATCTGTGTGATATGCTGCAGACATTTTCTCAGTCCCCCTCGGGGGTGGTTACGTGGATATCAGCACATGCTCATTGAGCTGACCAGGGGAGCACAGTGCATTGTCTGCACGCCTACTCACACTCTCACAGAAAAGAAACAGTACTCATTTGCATTAAGTATTCACTAAGTGTCACGTTATTACTGCATTACCTAACTGTTCCCTCAAACAGAGTGTTAAGTCCGTGCTCAGTGAAAGGACACACTCAGAAATGTCAGAAAGAGCTGTAAACATTCAGGGGAGTGCGCAGTGGGGCTTGCTGATGGTAACAATGCTGAGAGGCTGTTTGAAGAGCAAGCTGAAAATGAATACCAGAGGACTTGGATGGCAGCTAAAGCACCGTATATTCCAGTTACTGAACTTTCAGCAACGCACCCTTTGAAAGTCATGAACTTCTTCGGAAAGGTTTTACCTGTGCGAAAAATGAACTTTTGCCTTAGTCATCCTCTTGAGTTATCAGGGAAAAAATGTCCAGTTCAATCAACTTAAAAAGAATTTTTCCAAGCTGAGAAACATCCAGGGTCTGTTTGCTCCACTATAATTGCAAATGGAATTCAAGGCAGTGCAACAGGTTCAGCATCTTCCATGTCTTCCAAGTTCAAACCTTTCACTGGATATTGTGAGGGACAATGATTATTGCACTTGAAGATATTCTTTGTTTATTTTTTAAGGTTTTATTCATTATTTTCAGAGAGAAGGGCAGGTAGGGAGAAAGAAAGGGAGAGAAGCATCAATGTATGGTTGCCTTTCACCTGCCTCCATCTAAGGACCTGGCTGGAGACCTGGCTTGCAACCTAGTTATTTGCCCTGACTGGGAAATCAAACCAGCTACCTTGGGTTTGCAGGCCAGCACCAATTCACTGAACCACACCAGCCAGGGTCTGAAGATATTCTTTTTTAAGGTTTTATTTATTATTTTTAGAGGGAGGGAAGAGAGAGAGGCAGAGAGGGAAAGAAGCATCAATGTATGGTTGCCTTTCGCCTGCCTCCAGCTAAGGACCTGGCTGGAGCCCTGGCTTGCAACCTAGTTATTTGCCCTGGCTAGGAATCAAACCAGTGATCTTTGGGTTTGCAGGCCAGCGCATTCCCACTGAGACACCAGCCAGGGCTGAAGATATTCTTAATGACCCATCACAAAGTAAACTAATGGGAGAGCCACACTTGATGGTGGAATACAAACTTGGTTTACTGTAATGCATGTGCTGATCATGGAAATGGAGGGGCTCCATCCTATTTATAGTCATCTTTTTGCTATAATTATATGTATACAACAGTAAAAGTACTGACACATGAAAAAAAGAGCTGTAAACATTCAAGACATCTCTTTTGATCAACGTCTAACTTGATCTATAGAAAAACTAATAAATAGGTACATCTGTGTTTTTATTTGGTAACATATCGAAGTTATATTCTTCCTGTTAACTGGCATTTCAATAATTAAAAGTCAAAAGAAAAGGTACAATAAGTTTTATGTAATCATCACTGATCTATTAGAAACTTAAGCTCTGGCTGGTAGCACAGTGCATAAGGAGCTGGCCTGCAAACCCAAAGTTCGCAGGTTCGATTCCCCAGCCAGGGCACATAACCAGGTTGCAAACCAGGCCTCCAGTCAGGTATGTGCCTGGAGGCAAGTGAAACGCAACCGTATATTGATGTCTCTCTCCCTCTCTGCCTCTTTCTCTTCCCCTCTTCCTAAAATAATGAAATTAAATCTTAAAAAAAGAAAGAAAGAAACTTAAGATTACTTTCTGTGTAATAGTATTCATTCACTTAACAAAACCCTTCCTATACTGTTATTTGCTTCTTATTATAATAATAATAATATATCATTAGCTACATTTCCTAGGAGAAAAGAGTTTAGGTTCAAATGAGTTAATAAGCAGTACAACAGGTCTCTTAATAAGGTGCACAGAGACAATGGAATCAAACTGTGGGGTTCAAATCTTACTCTGGGCATTTACAAGCCCTTTATTCTTGGATAAGTTACCTTTCTAAGCCAGAGGTAAACATGCTACAGACTATTACCCAGGAAGATCCCACTCATTCATTTCATACTATCTTACAGCTATTTTGGTGTTATAGCAGCAGAAGTGACTACCTGAAACCAAAACCAGAGGGCCACATGGGCCAAAATATTCACCTTCTGGCCCTCTCTAGGGAAAGTTTAGAAAGCCCCGCTCTAAGCACAACTGAGAAGTTGTTAACAAAGGTGCTTAAGCACAAAGACCTGTGCCTGGTAAAGCTCAATCAGCACTGGTGACAACAAGAAGGGGCAGAGGAGCAGGTGGGTGGGGGCTCTTGGAGGCAGGACAGGTAATGAAGAAGGAAAGAGTCACAGGAACATTAAAGGGACATAGTCTAGAGCAGGCCCCAGGGCTTTGGAGTATACCACAGACAACCTTGGGATGTTCACAGATAAACACATTAAGGAATCTACTAGCATAATTTGAAAAGCATGCAGTCACCTGACTAGAAAGCAAATATTCATTCTGAGTTTTGCCATATTTTTCAGTTGTATAGCCAAAATGCTGAAACATGATTTAATTTGTCACAAAGATCTGTTCATAGAGTGACCTCAAGATGTTCTTTATGTTCTGTGTTTCTCACAAGAGAGGACCCAGGAATTTGGTCAAGGACATACCAAGTTAAAACAGAAAATAAATTCTAAATTCCATCCTCATACATCAAAGAAGTGGGAATCACTATGTAGAGAGATCCGGATGTACCCACCCCATGACCTGGGCCATCACACACAGTATCACTGATATGGTGCCATGGTGAATGGACCAAGTCCAGATACCTCAGAGCAAAAGTAAAATTAGCAGCAGGAAATGTCATAGTGACTAGGAAGTGAAATTCCATCCTCCTCACAGTCTGCAGAGCAGGGGGAGAGCCAGAGAAAAGACCAGACTTGTTTTACAAAAAAAGTTCTTAGAAGTGACCAACCCAAAAGCCAGAAATCCCATATTCTGCTGAAATGGGACACACACACACACACACTTCTGAGCAAGTCATCAAGTAGGACCTTGTTATAAATGTGTATGTTGAATTAAAGATAAGGCTATTTCAGGTACAAAGAAAGACCCATGCCCAAAGGTATACAAAATAATATGAGATCTAGAAAGCCTAGCCCTAGAAACCTCAAAAACTGTATTTAACCTTGACTCTGGGGTGTTTGCTTTGCTTGTACTTACTCGAACAAAAAGAACATCACTTTACAAACAATTTTCTGTTACAAATTAACCTCAGGGTAATTCTATAAACCAAATGTGTTCACTTTGACCACCAAAATCTTTCAAATCAAAACCACAGGAGAAAAATTTAACGGAAGGAGGAGAGAGCCAGGAGGGAGAGGGCACTGCAAGTGAAGGGCCCAGGTGGGATGTCCCCATCATGTCCTGGGACATCATGTCCACATCATGTCCAGCGCGCTGGGCCAGGGGTGGCAGGAAGTGAAATCAATCAGATAACCAGGGGCAAGGTTCTTGAAAGCCTTTCTTCTAAAACTTACGGATTTTGAAATAAATGTTGAGAGAGGCACAGAATCACCAGAGAGCTGAGAAAAGAGAGGTGACATAAAATATACTTCATACTCTGATCTTGGAGCTTTTGCAAGGAAAGATTACAATCCCCTACACAGAGGTTTTATGAGAGTGACATAAAATAACTAACATTTGAAATGCCCAGTCCAGAGCCAGGTCTCAAGACATGTCCCCTCCTTTCTTTACACTTCTTCACTGGTTAAGAGAGAATTGCAGAGGCAGGGGGAAGAGGCTTAAGTTAACAGGGGACCTTAAACACAGGTCCTGCTTATTAAGTCACTACAGGACAGCCACAGAGGGAAGCAACCACACCAGCTTCTGGTGCTCTGCCTAACTTGCCTACCCAGCCTGGTCACAAGCGCTCAGACTTAGTGTGGAAGCAAGACCACAGCCTCAGGCCTGGCAAAGAACCTCTAGGCCCCAGGCTCAGGAAGGAACTCTGGGCTGGGCTTCCTGCACCCTACAAAGGATCAGAAGTATTTGTCTCCAAAAAACTCAATTTCAAGTTCCGTAAGTGGTGGCCTATGTTCTCTAGCTCTGTAACTCCATCCCTGGCCTCGCACAGGAAGGGTACTCAAGGAATCCCCAAAGAAAGTAGGGAGAGAGAGCTGAGAGATGGATAGAGGGATGGAGAAGAGATCAGAATGCAGGGCTAGGTTTGTTAGTTAGACCTGTCCCAAGGCCCCACTGGCCACTTACCACAATGGGTGGCCTTGAGCACTTGCTTTTACTGCTCTGGGCCTCAATTCCCCTAACTTCAATATGAAAAAATCATGAAAGGATCAAAAAGAATAATGGATGGAATGGCTCAAAAAAGCATTTAATTATTAAAGGTATTATTATTGTTATTATTATTATTAAACACAAAGGAATGGAAGGAAAAAGACTCCCAGACTTCTGGTTCTGGAAATGTCACCAATGTTGAGTCCAGTCATACATGCACAGCACCTTAACTTGCCAGCCACTAAGCAGGAAGCCCCTCCTCTTAGCTTTTGCTTCCATCAATTAACAATTTAACCACTCTCACTTCAGACAACCAAGTCAGCTCAATGGGGGACACTGGCATGTCTCCATTTCCAGTCACTGCTTGGCCATGGAGGAGGGCAGTAGGGTGTGGGAAGCAGGAGGTAAACGGGGTGCCACCAACCACCCAGTGGGGCACCATCAAAGCCTGCTGCTGCTGAATCACACTGACAAGAAAACTTCTGAGGCCAGGAGGCCATCTGGTCCTGCTCCCCAGTCAATAAGAACCCACTCTTCTGTCACCCTCTTGAACCAGGTCTCTCTTCCATATAAACACAGTCTCTGCTAGGATCAAAGAGCAACCAGTTCAAGAAGGGGAAACTCTATATAATTACACTTTTTATAGAAAGTAATTATGGGCCCTGACTGGTGGCAGAGTGGATAAGGCGCCAGCCTGCGAACCCAAAGGTCGCAGGTTCGATTCCCCAGCCAGGGCACATAAACAGGTTGCAAGCCAAGTCTCCAGCCAGGTCTGTAGCTGGAGGCAGGTGAAAGGCAACCATACATTGGTGTCCCTATCCCTCTCTGCCTCTCTGCCTCTCTCCCTTCCCCTCTATCTGAAAATAATAAATAAATAAATTTCAAAAAAAAAAAGAAAGGAATTATGTCTCTCCCCCACCTCCCAGCTAGGTGTTTGAAAATGGGGACATGTTCCTCCTTTTCCCTGCTGGTCTTCAGCTACAGCCACAGTCCTCGCCCATTTGAGCAGTGGCCTCAGAGGCATCCCAGACCGTGGCCAACGTCACCTTCTGCTCCTTGACTGTGGGCAAAATGGAGAGCTTTTCTCCCTTTTGTGTCAAGACCAGGAGCAAAAATTACAAGTGTTTAATAGGCAACACAGAGAAACAAAATGATTCCAGTGAACATAATCTGAGGCAGTGTCCCTAAACAGTCCCCAAGCCAGCCTCTTCCTGGATGCAATGGGAATGACATTTGCATGAATTATCCAGACCACATAGAAGCAGGTACAGAGGAGACTCCTGGTTCTTCTATAAAACTGTTCCAGGGGAGCTTGCCAATATCCTTATTTCGGCCGTTCAAAGAAGTGAAAGATTATACCCACACACAAACGAGAGACCCTGTGACTGGCGAAGGAAGCCTGTATCAGCACCGACATGTCTCTGCGGACTTGTTATGGCAACAGCGAGAGGATGGTAATTAGATGCCGGGGCCTTTGAACAAGTGCTGAACCTGGGCATCTCCTAGCCGAGCACAGATGAGGCCGAGCAAGCAGTACAACACCCCCGGCCTCCCGCGGCTGCTCTGGGTTCACGAACATCAAAGGAATACATTTTATCCTAGGACTGGGGGCTTGGAAATCTCGCTCTGCTGGCAGAAAAGAAGGACTGAGGCAATGAGAAGGGAAATGGGCTCTAGCTGGCTCTCGTAGTGGAAGCAGTGAACATAGGGGCTCAAAATAGTATGATTTTATTATGATCAGGTAAGAGACCATCCATATTAAAACCCCCACCTACTCCACACGTGAGAACAATGGTCAAGAAACCATGAACAGACAGTACAAACTTGGGTACCTGACCCAAGACTGCCGGAGTTCAATTCTTAGCTTCACTACTTACTAGGCATGTGTTTTGGACAGAGACCTCTAGCACTCGGGTTTCTTAGCAAGAAAATTGGAAATAACAATCATACTTTCCTTATGGGAGTTTTTAGAGAATTAAATGAGATGACTAAACAATGCAGCTCACTAATGAGTAGGAGGTGCTATTTTTACTACTGTTACTGTTACTATTGTAGTGGTTGAATAGACAAAATTGAGACTAGACACTGGCAGCATCCTCATTCGTGCTGTCCTGACCCCACAAATACACTGGTCATCTATACAGAGCAACACCCCAGTATGACTCTGGACAAAAGCACTGTCATCCTTACTGATCAGCAAAAATGGCCCAGTCCCTGGACACCCTGACACTAGCAAATGCTTGAGCATGCAGCTCCGGACACAGTCAACAGGACACAGTCTCAGAGCATGTGAACAAGGGCATGATGAGTGACTGTGCTCATGTGACAGTGGCATGCTGACATGGATGGTCCTTCTCAAACACTTCAATTTCACTGCATAGCTTCTGCAGAACCATTTAAATTAGCAATGTAGGAAAAAATACCGTGAAACAATCCAGACAGAATGAGAAAACAGACACTACACATTATAAGGAGAAGGACTCTGGGGTCTTCCCTGACTACTTCTCGGTGCCTTCTCAAACTGTGGTCCCCTCCCAATTTCCGGAGCACAGATGTTGAAGAAAAAACCTTTCAATGCCTGAGCCACTGAGCTCTTTGCGTGGCTGGTGAACCAGATTTAAAGACACCATGGCAGCCAGATGACTGTAGCTACAAGGTGAAAAATTAAGAGCTGAAACAAATTCAGTTCACCATGCAAAGCTGAACTTGATAGTTCATTAGAGAAAGATCAAATGACAAGTAAATGACTCTGGTTTCCTCATCCCTTTGGGATTTGCCTTAATTCTCCGAGAAGCCTTGAGATACTCAACTCAGCTACTGTGTTTGCAACTGGGCAACATTAGGCATTCGGGACCTTCACAGCCAGGGACCAGGGGTCAGGGGAGCACTTTGCACTTACCAGTTTAATTAGACAAAGAAGGCTATCTTTAAAGACTACTGTCACAAGACAAAGTCCCTATGTTGCTTTGACAATAGAATATCTGTGTCTTCTAAGGTATGGAATAAAACCCTATGTCTTAATTAGAAAGCAGGTGAATTCTACCACCTCAATTAACATACTGAGCATTACCAATGACAGGTACTAAAAAATACTGTAAGGATTATTTGAATTTGTTCTCACAATTCCCATGTGATAGATAACTTTACTAACAATTTACAAAAAGAGCTGGGGATTCAGAGAAATTACATGACTTGTCTAACGTTCATAACTTAAAAGAAGATAAGCCTACGATTTGGACCCAGAGTTCTGGTTCAACTGCCATTTTCCTTAACCAGCATGAGCCCAACTTAGAGGAACTTGTTCAGAGTTCACCCTGATGAGAGAACTCTGCTGAACACAAAAGCAAGTTTGGAAGTTCATTTCAGGTAATTATCTTAATCTGCTAAACTGCTTCCATTCTACCAAAAGTGAAAAAAAAAGTTGAGCTGCGTGTTCACTGCACATACAAAGCTTGCCTTTCCTTTAACCAGTTCAGATGACATGTTCAGAATTTCATGACAACCTAGAGAAAAACACTGCACTTATCCAAGCTGTGGAAAGAGCAAGAGGGATCAGAGTCCAATCTTAAGAACCCATTCATGTTGCCCAAGGAAACACAGAGACCCACAATTAAAAGCTGAGATGAAGTGTCCTGCACAGCCACTATGCAGGGCAGGCAAAGGGAACATGGAGGCACCCGTGTCCTGTCTCCAATTCCTGCCCCATAGACAATGGCCACTCAGAGGAATACCTTGGAGCTCGTAAGGAGGACAGAAACGAAGTTCATGTTACTGGGACCTGAAACTAAACACACATTCTTGATTTGCTCTCAAGGTTTAACAAATAAATTCCAGCTACATTTTTTTCCTACATATTACCAAAAAAATGTCCCAACAGACAACAAAGTTGAAAAAATTTTGTAATCAAGACATGTATGTTCAGCACCTAAATGCTATGATATCACCGAGGCAGGCATACAGGCGAGGCAGGTAAAGTGGCAACTCCAAAGAGCCAGTCCTTGTCAACCTGTTCCTCAGAGTATGAAGTCCTCACCTGTGCTGGCCCCAAGCTGGGGCCACCCAAGGAGACTGGCTCCTTTGTTAGATGGGCAGTTGCTGAGTATAATAAACAAGAAACTCCACGCCACTGCACTGTCTCCTCAATCTCCCTTCAGAAAAAGGCACCAGGTCTTCTATTTCATACCCACAGATTTTATGGACTACTAAAACTGGAGGGAAATTTGGGAGTCATCTACTAAAACCTAATATTTTATTTTACATTGGAGGTAAGAAAGACATCCGTGAGGTGAGGTTAAATGTCATACCCAGAGTCCCATGTTAGGAAAGAACTTACAACTTTCTAGTAAACCACCTTCAGTCTTTCCAGAAATACTGGTAGGGCTGATGACAGACAGAAACTAAGAAAACAGGAAGGAAACCCCTTGAAGGAGGTATTTACAAGCAAGCCTAGAAAACAAAGTCCTGATAAGTAAAAGGTAACTTTATCCTGCCATTCTTTAAGTCTGGGGAAAACCCACATTACCCTTTAACACTGATTATGATTCCTTGGCCAAGGTCCCCAGGAGATCATCATTCTAGGTGGCAACATCAAAAAGTTTCCATACTTGATGATACAACCTCAAAGCATAAGAACTTTTAGCCCTTTAGCCTCTGCTTATGCCATATCATAATTCAACCCCCGCAAGATTTTTTTAATCTAATTTCACAACCCACAGTGCATGTCTAAAACAGCAGTGCACCTCTACCACACACAGCAGAAAATGTAAATAGAGCCTTAAAACCTATGGGCATCGCACACCCTGACTGCCCTCCTGCAGCCAGGACTGCAGAGGAGTGTCCTGTGACTGAGGGACTGTAAATTGATAGCGTATGCCAACCATGCTGCCCTGTCCCATCCCTAATTAACGCCACTCTAGGCCTCCCGCCAAGAACTGTGAAAACCACTGTGACTGCTCTGGTTTCACCTAGAGCTGAAAATTACTTTGCCGATTGCACGAAATAATACTTTCCACATAAACAACAATAAAGGCAAGCCTCTTGGGCGGCCCCTGTGTCATTCCTTTTATGTGGATCGTTTCTCCAAAGCTTTGAAGGCAAAGAACTGGACTCCATGAACAGCCACGACAGTAAAAAGAAGGCAGCATTTTTCTGCCCTCCGGGACCTCTATGTACAATGGTATCTTGAATTTAAGTATTCCTGAAATTGTGTTTTCAGCTGTCAGTTTGACGTAAGCTTTAAGGAGGAATGTCTGTACCAATTTTTTAAATTTTTTAATGTATTGATTTGAGACAAAGAAAGGGATACAGAGAGGCACTGATTTGTTGATCTACTTATTCATTCATCATTGGTTGTTTTTGCACGTGCCATGATCAGGGATCAAACCTGCAACCCTGGTGTATCAGGATGATGCTCTAACCAACTGAGTTACCTGGCCAGCCCTCACCCCTTTTGGACTACAAAAAATAAGCTATTCAGTTGGAAACTCTGGGAAACAACACTTCTAGCAAACAATCTGCCTTTAATATCCCATTCCACTGGAAATACCATAATAAAAGCGTTTTCCTTTCTAAAATATTATCTTCACATGACCATGCATATTTTTTTAAACTGGCAATTACACACACACACACACACACACACACACACACACACACACATATTGATATACTCAGTAA
The DNA here is from genome assembly GCA_004026585.1 of Noctilio leporinus. Classification (NCBI taxonomy): domain Eukaryota; kingdom Metazoa; phylum Chordata; class Mammalia; order Chiroptera; family Noctilionidae; genus Noctilio; species Noctilio leporinus. Next base: position 162,686 of record PVIW01001005.1, on the reverse strand, counting down.
TTTGGATGATTCACCAGAAAATCAAACTAAATGAATAAAGCCAATTCCTGAAGGTTATTGACTGTATGGTTCTATTTTTTAAACATTTTTAAATTACAAAATTTTACAGATTCATGAAACATTTGTAGTTGTCTGCAACAGGGAGTAGGGCCAGGGGCCAGAAAATGAGAGGGAGATGGGTGTGATTTTAACAGTTCCTGTGGTGTTGGAACTGTCGTTTCTTGCCTGTGGTGGAAAGATGGGTGATGAAACTGTATAGAACTCAATATATCTATAGGTGTGCATGCACGCACACATATACAAGTATAAGAAACCTGGGCAAATCTAAATCAATGTCAATATACTGGTGGAAATATTACACTATACTTCTGCAAAATGTTACCACCAAGGGAGCTCCCCCATTAACTAGGGAAGGTATACAACTACATAGACAGCATCAATGACCTCACAAGTTTTCATTTTAAAAAATAAGCTACACTTCTATGCACTGTGGGAAAAAGCCACCACCACCCCCACACACACACCCACTGAACCCCTGTGGCATGAAAGAAATCATCTAAGAATCCATGACAACTGAAAGGACAAGCCCAGCAGTCAACAAAATGAAATGTGTTGAGTGGGGGACATTAAAATCTAGGGAAAAGATTTCCTTCTCAGTCTAGCATTCTTATCCACTGTCTTAATTTCACATCCTACCTTGGGGCAGAGCCTTTCACTCTGAAATGTACATTGACTGTTTCCTCTTCTGTATCTCCACATGGTTGTTAACATGACAAAAAAAAAAATCACACAGGATCTTTATGCATTAATGTATATAATCTGGAATCCCTCAGTGTTTTTCCTGAGTTGACTAGATTTAAAAAGAAAATCATAGTTAACAAATAATGTGCCCTATTAATCTAAACTGAGGATACAAGACAAGAGCAGTTACTGGGTTCAAGTCCTAGTTCTATAACTACTTTCCATTCTTAAATTTTCATGTGTATTTTTTTTTTTTAATCAAGAATCTTGACCAGTTCTGTAGTTGACAATCCCAACTTACTAGGGCCTAACAACCTAACTCTAGGTTGCCTACCAAGGCCATGGGCAAGAAACTTTCCTTGTGTCCAATGTACACAGGCCTCCTTATGATTGTGCTTGAACAAACTTTTCTGTACTTAAAGGAAAGAAGTGGAGGGGAAAGGAGTGAGCAAATAGATGAGACTTCAGTTGATGACAACAGATTTTTCCACAGATGGTATGATTTTAAAGATAAAGGGTAATTTAAAATCAGACCCTAGTTTGAATCTAAGCTCTGTGATGTAGTAACATTGTAACATGAGTTTTGTTAAGAATCATTCCCAGAACTCAATTTCCTCATTCTTACAAATTTTTCTGGATTATTACAATGAGAAAATCTCCTCAAGGTCTTAATGCCTGGCACATAGCAGGTAGGTAACAAATTGCCAAATATATAAATACTTAAAGAGATATTTTGTTAATAAAAAAACCCTAGCATCATTATTTTAAAATATTACTATTAAAATACCTTTTAAATAGAATTATTTTTAAAAACTAGATTATCAAACTTTTTCTTAAGATTTCATTTATTTCTTCTTAGAGAGAGGGGAAAGAAAGGAGAAAAAGGGGGAGAGAAACATCCATTGATGGCCTTAAACAGGGACCTGGCCCACAACCAGCCATGCGCCCTGACTGGGAATCAAAGTAGCAACTTTTCACTTTATGGGATGATAGCCAATCCACTGAGCCAAACTGGTCAGGAAGATTATAATTCTTCTTGCTCTTCACTCAATTAGCTATTATTCCATTTACAGTTTATTTAAATAACCCCTAAAACAGCCATAGGGATACAACCATAAAAGTATAAATTTTCATTCGAGAAATTTCTGACCCCTTCACAATCTGCATATGCAAATCATTGAAAGAGATGTTTACTAATTCAAGAAAAGCAAACAGTGTTGTTTTAAATTTATTAGTAGACAATATATTAAAAGGAGTTTGTGCTGACCCAGTCTGTCATAACAGATATAAATACTGTAGTTATAATTTTTTAAATTCAATTTATAGCCCTCCTAATGGCGCATACAGGTATCATAATTACAAGTGTAGAGCATTTACTTTGCCTAGCACAGTAGGAATGAGGCTACCATAATTTCAGCTCTCCCCAACCAGCATCTTATATCTTAAGACCTCTTTTCAGCAGAAACCATATATAGTAATAGTGAGCTTCTTAACCGAAGTACTAATGGAAAATAAAAATTCATTTACCTCTTTTAAAAAAGGCGGAGGGGGACATGTGGAATACCTAATACCCTAGGAAAAGGTAGAAGTCTTCTGTACTGCACCGAGAAAACACTTGACACATTGAAGTTACTTGGCTTACTCCCATGAAGATATAATCAACACAGTATTGAGTACAAGTTTATTTTTTACACCAAGTGGAAATTTGTACTCATTTTTTAAAATAAAATTGGTTGTATTAGTACTCTTAAAGGAGAGTATCCTTTTAAAAGATGTAAAAATGGTAACATTATTAATAAAAAGAGACCAAACACACACACACACACGCTCCTAAAACCATTTACTCCTTTCCCTTTGTCGTGTGGCTTCTGATAGCAGTGTGCCACCTATTGTTGCAAAACGAACTTCTATGTGTGCAGTTTTCCTCCTCAGTTCATTAGGGGAGCAAAGCATCCTACTGTCTTTCCGAAGATAATGAGTGTTTATTTCCCTTCCTGTTTTTGTGGCACTTCTAACACCTGAAATATAAATGGACCACAGAGAAAAATAACCTTTTTAAAATGTATCACAACCCATTTAAAGCATGTACCAGTTTAATTCAATGGAGATTTTGCCCAGGAGGTATTTGGCACTGTCTGGAGAAACCCGCAGAGATCAAGGTGTGTGTGCGATGGGCTTCCAGTGGATGAGGCCAAAGGCGCTGCCAAGAACCCTGTAATGCGCAGCCCGCCCCCACCCCCCCCCCACCCCCCGCTAACGGACAACCTTTCAGCCACAGCGTCCATAGTGCTGACGTTGAGACAGCTGGGTTTAATGTAAACCAGTATCATTTCTTCTTTCAAAAGCCTTATCTGATTGCAAAAAAAATAAATAAAGCCAATTCAGAAACCCATCCTTCACAACATACTAATTAAAAGTGTATGAAGCATTAGGAACTACATTAGTCTTCCCAAGACTGGCATGAAGAGAGCAGTACAGCACCAATGAGAAACCTGTAATTCAACTACTTCAAGAAAAAATTAAAACAACGTTGACTAAATAAATCTCACAGATTTACGCAGTACTAGACTTCAGTCTGAACTTGTCACTGCTCCCCAGGCGGACTCTCAGAACCCCTGAAGCAGAATTCTCTAGCCATACTCAAGAATGGTTGCTATCAGCGCGGTGCGATGGGGCTCATGCATCACCACTTGCTATCTCCTGTCACCCATTTATAGCAGACATCGTTAATCAAAGTCACGATGTCCCTCACGAGGTGTTTCAGTCCATGGAACTGGCACGGGAGATGAGGTCTACCTGGCCTTCACAATGGAATATGATACCAGGGGCAGGTGGTGCTTCAAGTTTTACCTTAGCCACTGGAAGGCTGTATAAATTTAACCAAGTCACTTAACATCTCTGGGGCTCCTTCCTTCTGTTATAGAACACATTAAGAGGTCTTAAAATAATCTTTAATTCTAACTCTAAACAAGATGTTGGATTATAAGATTTCTGGAGTAATGAGGTATTTGTACTTCACCTGCAAAATTGACAAATGCTAAATGTATGGAGCTGCATGAGAAAGTGAAGAAAACAGGCACCCAGGAATGTGAGAGTAGTGTAGAAATAGAGCAGAAAAAGAAATGGCCTGCAGAAAGGAGGAGTGGGAGTTATCTTTAAAAATAAAGAAACAGGCCCAGTGGATAGGCACCAGTCTGAAAACTCAAGGGTCATTGGTTCGGTTCCCAGCCAGGGCACATAACCAGGTCTCCAGCCAGGTCCGTAGCTGGAAGCAGGTGAAAGGTAACTAGACATTGATGCTTCTCTCCCTTTCTTTCTCCCTTCTTCCCCTCTATCTAAAAATAATGAATAAAACCTTTAAAAAATTTTTTTTAATTTTTAATAAAAAATAAAGGAACAGCATCCAACAGAGAGAAAATGCACTAGAATTTGATTCTTTAGACCTCAATGTAAGTAGCAGAGCCCTGGAGAAGGGCTAAGTCTGGTTTAAAATAAACGAGTTAACCTCTCTCTGAGGTTCAGTGTCCTAATACACCTGCCTGACTCTTCTCACAGGACTTTCTCTAGATTAATTACTAAATCTTCATGGGGCCCCCAAGAGCAGCATGATTGAGTAATTTATAGACTACTCACACTATGAAGTATCATACCACAGTGAAGTAAATGAGTTATAGCTGTTAGTAACAATCTACAGTGCTGTTCACAGAGTATACTCACATAAGCTGGTTGCGTAGGGATGTAAACACCATAATTCCATGTTCATAAGTGATAAGAGAATGAACCAAAGGTACATGAATACACATGAGTGCATACAATGAGAAAAAAAAGTGGGGGAAAGACACCCCAAAATGTTCAGCACCAAAACTGGGTGGCAAAGCAGGAGTGGCAAAAAGAATGAAAGTGTGGGTCTCATTTCAGCATCACTTCCCCATTCGGCTTCTTATTCTACAGCTCAGAAGACAAATCTTACGCGTTTCAAATACATTCACTTAGTTTTAGAAAGCAGGTTAGAGACGGCCAGGGCTGCAGGGAGAGGCGTGGAGGGTGACTACCGAAGAGCGTGGGGTCTATCTGTGGGGAATGAAATGCTCTGGCTCTAGACAGTGGTGCTGGCTGCAGCGCACTGTGAACACACGAGGTGCTGCTACACTGTGCACACTGTGAACACACGAGGTGCTGCTACACTGTGCACACTGTGAACACACGAGGTGCTGCTACACTGTGCACAATGTAAAATTGTTAAAATGTTCAATGCTATGTATATTTTACAATTTTTTTAATTCTTCATCTTAATGGTCACGTAAGTAGAAAAGCTTGAGAGCACTCCACCAGCAGGTATCACAGCGATCCAGGAAACGGAAGAAAAGGAAAAGAATTCTGAGAGTTCTCCTAAGGGTAGGAAGTCATGGAAAGTGGGGTGTGCCCAGAAAAACAGATATTGCTTCACCCTAACTCAAGGGAAGTCAAACTGCAGGTCTCAGGCTGACCTAATACCCAGCAGTTATCTTTCCCTGAGCTTCCTTGGTTTTGTCTGTCAACCTCCAAGGTCCCCAGAACCCCCAGCAAGACAGTGTTCAAGCAATCTGAGGCTTCCAACCTCAGCGAGGCTTCCTACTGTGACACCTGAAGCACAATTCAAAAACCAAGAACATGGAAAATAAAAGTAAGAAATAACTAATTACACATTGTGCTTTGTTTTGAAAAGGTCTACTCTATTATTTTATAGTACATGACTGTTCAGTATACTTGACATGAAGTTTTTCAAACTATTTCAAATCTTTCTTCAAACTGAGTTTTGAACTTTTACATGGAAGACCAAAATATAGAAGAGTAAAATTTGTAAGGCTCTAAGGAACCATCAGAATTCTAGAACACACTTTGAAAACTAACAGGCCTGGGCAGGTACCCTGCTGTTTTCAAAGAGGGGGTGGGCACACTGACAGCCAAGAGCCAGTTAATTCCTTAAGATTGAAGGTGTAAGTTGCCATGAGCTGATCTAAAAATCCATGGTTCTCAGGGAATCCCATGGGGAAAATTTCAACAGGGAGAGAAATAATGGCAGAGCAGAGATGAACTATTGACGGTCCAACGTCCAGCTGGGAACTCTTCATGTCCTCCTGATGCGCCCTTTTCCCCCAGCTGCTTGTGGAGTAAGGTCAACAGGTGCAAAGGCAGAGAGCTGAGCAATCAGTGTAGACCCCTAAAAACTCATCAAGGCACAGAATAGACAAACATGAGAACCATACAGTGACTATGTTCTTTTCAGTGAAATTAAAATAAGAAAAAATAATCACAATCCTCTCCAGAGACTTCATACCTCTATAAACCAGTATCCCCTCAGCTTCACTAAAAAAGTTAATGCAAATATGTAACTCTCATAACCAACACACATACACACACACACACAGTGAAACAGATAGAATTTTGTATTTTAAATGCAAAAGCGTGAAATGGAGACAAAGATACATTATAGATTGTCAGGATGTGTGGTTCTCCAGAGAGTGGTACCTGACACCTGGTTTAAACCTCAATTCCGTATGGCCCACTCAGATAGCTTACATTACAGGAAAAGACCTGCTTGTCTTATCAGTGTCCGTCCCCTAGAACAGCTCTTCATAAGCCTACAAATTGTACTAACGTTAGTAAGATTAACGATATTAGTCTTACTAATAGGGCAAGCAAAAAAAAGGTATGTGTGCATGTATGAATGTGTGTGTGTGTGCGCGCGTGTGTGTGTGTATTCAAGAGGCACACACCTTAGGGGAAAAAAATCTCAGTGTTTTAAGATGTAATATAAAGTTGAGGGAATATTCATTAAGAGAGGGAACATACAAAAGTCTTCCCTCATAAACTTCTCACATAAACACATAAACTGAAAGAGGTGAAAGCGGACTCATTTTATAGAAGAAAAAAACAAAACAGAGCAAACTCACCTCAAAGTGGCTTAAAGAAGATAAAACTAAGGAACAAAAGGCATTATTGGCTCAGCTAAATGAAATACTCAGGGTACATATACCTTGTGTATATGTATGCAGCACTGCTAAGTACGCTCTCAATGTGTCTCACCCAATGCACTCTCTTGTCCTGCCAACTCATTTCTGCTTCCCAGGGCTGGCTTCACTCTCAAGCAGACCATCCTCTCTCCATGAGCCACCAGGAGCTCCTGGCTTATCATCCAGTAATCACAGAAAATGAGCACAGGAAGGGCTTCTGGTCGAAGCAATTTGATGAGAAGTACAGAACTGAGTGTCCACTCAAAGCAGTAAGACCCTAAATGCCCAGGTCTGGATTATATACCCTCTCCTAGAGCCAAGAAAGAAAAATGGCTCCCCCAGAACACATCCACTTGGAGAAAAAGAAGGAGGGCAGTTATTTCTCCAAAAACCTTTTTATGTCAGGGCTTTCCTGACATCCCTGCATTAGTTATCAATTGCTATGTAATAAAATCCCCCAAAAGTCAGTAGCTAGAACAGCAATAAACATTTATTACCTGTCACAGTCTCCATAAGGTCAGTATTTAGCAATGGCTTAGCTGGTTGGTATTGGCTCAGGATTTCTAATTAAGTTAGGCCCAAAGACTGAATCAACCATTTCCAAAGTGTCTCTCTCACGTGGCTGCCAAAGCAGTGCTGGTTGCTGAGGACAGCCTCACTTACTCCTTATTGTCCCCTTATAGGGTGTCAGCTCATTCCAAAGCAAAGAGTCAGTGAGGCAAAAGCAGAAGTGGACGAGACACACAAAACTTCTTGTCCTTGTACAGCTTATCTTCTACTGAGAAAAGCAAGACGAATGAGCAAAATAAATAATGGAGAGTTTGACGGATAAAGAAGTGAAAGAAGTTATGAGAAAAGTGATACTTTAAATAAAGGATGTGGCAACCCTAAAATGGTCCCCATTTTAGGTGTGATGTTCACAGACTTTTCTAGTATTTTTCCACAGTGAGTAAGAACTGATTTCTGTGATAAGTAGAATATGGCAGAAGTGACAATGTGTGACTTCTAACAGGATGAACTAAAAGTTCATCCCCTCACCTCTCGCGGACTCAGCTGCCAGTGCTCATAAAAAACAATATATTTATACTCAATTATAATATCACTGAAGCTAGAGGAGACAGCCTCTAACTGTGTTTCTGAAAGGCTGTTCAGGTAACTAGCTCAGAATTGTGCAAGTGGCTGCATCTAAACATGGACCTGCATCTGAATGTCAATTCAGTTTCCAAATTCTTTTCCAAGGTACTGAGCCCATCGTACAACCAACTGTACAACATGCTTGAAATACAATCTGCCAGGGCAGATTCTCATGAAAGGTCAGTACAATCTTCATTATAATGTCTCTAAACATTTTAGAAAATGTAGCTCAATTGTGACCATGCAGTATTTGTTATCAATTATTACATAACAAATTACCTCAAAATTTAGCCACTTGAAACCACTAATATTTACTACCATCAGAGTTTCTGAGAGCTGGCCAATCTAGATAACTATAATCAGAAAACATTAGCAAACAATGTGGCTCCAATTTCAGGTGGCCACTTCTTAACTGCACCTTCCAATTTTTTCCTTTCAAAATGAAGCTATTGAAGGCCAAAGAGAAAAGAACAAACAGATTGTGAGAGCCAAACCAGAGCCCCAATCAAAACAGTGTTCTAGCATAATAAACACCCACAAATCCATCAAGAATTCTCTCATAATTCCAGGCCTCCTGATACCAAGTCTCAGGTACTTTAAAATTCAAATGTGCTTTATGAACACTTCACCTTAGTCTAATTTTTTTAAACAGGTGTAAATAAACATGTTAGATGTGAAAACCAAATTTTGAAAATGATAGGTATCGATTGAAAGAAGCTGTGCGGTATTATGGTAAATTTATTCAGGGGTGGCAGGTATTGTGCCCTCTGACCTGCTTAGAGCAGCTGGACTTCCTTTTGAGTTACTAGGTTTTCCAGACTAGATCTTTTCTTCAAGAACTATTGAAGCAAGGTATTCACTTTCCCTTCAACTAGGCCCATCATATAACCAAGAGACTTTTAAACACCAGCAGTGAAAACAGCTATAGAGCAGACCCATCCTTAAATCCAACTCTTTCTGAGCTAGATTTGTCAGCTTTCCCAGAGATTTTCATGAGTGCCCATCTTCCCATACCCAAGTCCACATCTGCTTAAGCTTGCTTAGCCAGAGTAGCCTCTGTTATCTCTGACACTGCCTGATGGGGCATTATTACATTAATTTGGTTTTATTTATGGACTCTGTAGTAGTAACAGGTAGCACTTGTCCAACAACCAGGCCACTCTGCTATCAGTGAGCAGGCATGAAGGGAAGAGTCCTGGTTCCCATGCCGAGAGAAGCCCACCTAACAGGACACCGAGATCCTTGGTGCTTTAAGCTCTGAATACCCACTGGTAGCAGACACCCGTGTCAGCTTCCTGTTATCAGATCTATCGTGGGGAAGCCAAACTGAAATCTACTATTACTTCTATTCTATTTCATATAAAGGCATGTTCTACTTTGCCAAAAGGGTCCCTAAACATTTGCTAAGAGTTGCTGCTCTCATCTTAGCAGTACCTAATAAAATTTTAACTACAAGGAAACAGGTAGACAGATGTTCAGTCAAGTATCAACCTTAATGTCATGAAGACACAAATTTTCTAAACATTTAACAATGGAGAAGCAAATGAAAAAACATGGAATAGCAACATTGAGAAAGTATGAAGCCCAGGCTGGTGGCACAGTGGATAACACAAAGATCGCTGGTTCGATTCCCAGCCAGGGCACATAACCAGGTTGCAAGCCAGGTTTCCAGCCAGGTCCGTAGCTGGAGGCAGGTGAATGGCAACCATAGACTGATGTCTTTCTCCCTCTCTGCCTCTCTCCCATCCCCTCTCTCTAAAAATAATAAATAAAATCTTTTTTAAAATTAAAAAATTAAATTAAATAAATAAAAATAAAAGTACAATGATATTCAGTATTTCCCAAGGGAGTGTAAAGATATTCAGTATGCACACTAAAAGCAAACTAACAGTAATTATATTCACAAAACTAGTGACAGCATTTACTTGAGAGGAAGAATGAAAAAGATCTGGAATTAGGGAACCAGCTGGGAATGAGGTTTGTAAAAATCCTTTTTTCCCCCACCCAGGAGAATACAACCATATATTTATTGCATACAATAATTAAAAATTAGTCCTAAAAATATTGTAGCCTGAATAAATTTTAATTGAGCTAAGTCAAGTTTAAGTTATTGGAACTTTTCAGAAACAGGAAGGAACTGTAACAGAAGAATCAGGGTCTAGATTCACAAAGGCTGGGTGACGTAAGCACCCCAGTCTTTAGGTATACTTGGGATTTGTTTCATAGGTCTGGCTACTGTACTGTATGTAGCAAGGGGGAAAATAAATGTCTAAGTGCAGTCACTTTTTGATTACTGTGCAGACCTCCCTCACACATGGTTGCATCCTATTAACTTCATCACCGTCTCTCCAATAACAATTAGCAATACCTAGGTTTCAGGTAGTCACAGTAAACTGCATTCTTATCACTTAAGGTGCAGTACCTTGTTTTACCTCAAATTCATTTTCCAGGGAAAGTTCTCAAATAGTTTAAATCGTACAGCAATTTTTCCATTAACTGCTTATTATCTTTTCACTACATTTCTAGTTTATAAAATAAAGCTGTGTAAAATTATTCATGAACTTCCCATGTGGCAGGTTCTAAAAATGCATTCAGGTAAGAAATGCACAAATCAAACTATCCACCATTGCGCTGATTTGAAAGCACTAATTGTGGGAGCAGGTTTATGGGGAATGTTATCTACTTCCATCCTGTACACATTTAGGAGAAACTGTGGTTTCCTGTTCTAGGGTGTTGTCCAAGAGCGACTCCACAGAAGTCTGCAAAAATAAACCTTGGCATTTTGTTTCAAGAGGAATACTTGGAGTGTTTTTCACTGAGAAAGGAAACGGGCCTTGTCCAGGCTGCAAAAGACCTCTGTGTACTCTTTAGACTGGAAGTTAAAACTTTGCTTTCAACATCGTTTCTTTCTCAAGCTCTCACAACTTTGGTTTTAACAATGTTTCTTTTTCAAGCTCTCTAGGAGATGTCTGTGCTGTGACGTCAGAGAAGCTCCATGTTCTTCTCCAGTCAATGGACCAGCTCCTCAGGCTCCTCATTTTGGTTACAAAATGGCATTATACCTGCCTCTTCCTAAGATCTATTGTAAGGATAAAAATGAATGCACTGTGCTTAGCAGAATTCCTTGCACATGGTGAGGCATAATAATGGTTTTAGATACAAGGTCTGACCCAAAAGTATCAGTTGCGCAAACTGTTTTAATTATTTGTGATTGACTCGATACTTTCAGGACAGACCTCATATGACACACACACTCAGATATAAACTTTTTTCATAAATAGAGTGGTATATTGAGTATAAGACAACTCAAGGCACAATACACTGAGCTACTGGGAGGACAGCTCTTTATGTTCTATATTCATTACAGGAATAACTTCAGTTTAACATAATGCCTAATGAAAAAAAAACTGCTGGAAATAATTCCAAGACTACATAGGTTTTCAAGATAATATTACTTGCTATAAAAAATATATTAAACATATTAAAGATACTCTAAAGTATAACTCTACTTTTAAAAGATCATCCTTTACTTGATAAGGAAAAAAATGAAAACATTCCTTCAGCATCTTTCCTTTCATTCTGACTCACTGAAGGCCAAGTTCACCAACAGTGGCATTTCAGGACTGGGAGGGGCAACTTGAAGGTCAGGTTAATACAGTTCTCTCCTGACCACAGACTGGAGGGGATGGTAACTTGCCCCCATCCTGGTTCCAACGTCAAATTCAAACCTGCGTCCAGGAGAGGCCGTCTGCACAGAGAGGTGTCCACCTCCTCCCAGGCCTACAAAGCCAGTCCCAGGCCTAAGCCATGGCAGGTTCTCTGGCATCTGCTCTCTGGCCAAAGAAAGGGTACTAAGAGTTTGGTAATATGCCCACAGCCATGGCTGGGAACTTAAAAGGGCTAGGCAAGCCCTGCACATCCTGAAAAAGTTGGAAAAGTGGAGCAGTGAACCCTCATCTGCCCTTCTATTTCCAGCTCAGAGTGGGGCAAGGAGTCAATGCAAACACTTTTATGTAGTCTGAAGAAGCAAACAAGGGAAAAGGCAGAGCTGGATACAAAGGAAAGCTCTATATATAGAATGTAATTATGCTAAGAGTTGCACTGCGGAGGCAGAATCAGAAATTCAGCCTGCACAGAAGGCAAGGCATGTCCTCCAGAACAGGAAGGCCCTGTGAATATTCGGCTGTCTGACCAGCACAGTTTTAAGACACAGCTTCGCCCCCACAGCCCTTTCCTTTAAATCATTTACGTGTTTTGCCCTGGCTTTCGGAACAAAGAACATTTTTCATATAATTTATTCAACCTTTCATACTTTTTTTAGCTTAAGCTATTAAAGCTGTAAGCAGCCTGGAATTCCCCCCAGAAGTACTGTCCAATGGAACTTTCTGCAGTAGCAGCAGTATCCAGCATCTTCACCATCCAGCCCAGTACCCAAAAGCTACACCTGGCTATTCAGCACTTTGAAACATGGCTAGCAGAACGGTGTATCCACTACGCCAGGACTACAAAACCGAAGTACCTCAGAGTAGGTGATTTAAACTAAAATATATATTCTCTCACAATTCTAGAGGCTAACAATCCCAGATCAAGATCTGGACAAGGTTGATTCTTCCAAGGACCATGAGGAAAACCTGCTTCATGCTTCTTTCCTAGTTTCTGGTGATTTGCTGGCAATCTTTGGCATTCCTTGGCTTGTAGAAGCATCACACTAATTTCCTTCATGTTCCAATGTTCTTCCTGTGTGCATGTCTGTGCCCAAATTTCCCCTTTTTATGTGGACACTAGTCCAATGGCATTAGGGTTTCAGCCTACTCCAATATGATTTCAACTAATAACATCTGCAGTGATGCTATTCCCAAATAAGATTACATTATAAACTATTGCACATTAGAACTTCAAATGTATGAGTTCCAGGGGAACACAATTCAAAACAATTCATTCTAATTAACTTGAATTCAAATGGCCACATGTGGCTAGCAGCTACTTTACTAACCGATGTAGTCACCAAAATATTTCCTCTCCTGCAATGAACTCATTCACCAAGGGCTTAGTGTGGTCCATGCATTGTGTGAAGCTCTGTACACGGGAAGGTACTATTACCATCAACTACCCAAGAAGGAAGTATTTGTAATTTGATCAAGGTCAAAGAGCCTCTAAGACAGGACATGAATCAGGGCATGGAGATTTTATACTCCCAAGCCTACCCATCAGTCTCATGGATGACTACATTCCCAGCTGCCTCTTATGGGAAGACAATTCCTCACTTAAGATATCAACTGCTATTATAAGGATTAATTACTCGCTATTGTACCACGTTGGCTCTTAATAATGTAATAATTATTATCTCCTAAAAAGTGCATATATAAATAATGTAATAATTCAAATTTTTACAGCATTTATCAGATGTTAGACACTGAAGTATTTTACAGATATTCTTCAATCTTGACACTAATTACTATTATTGTCCCTATTGAATAGATGAGCAAACTGAGGCTTTAAAAGGTTAAGTGATTTAGTTCAGATAAGAAAACAAATGAATGGACCCCAACTTGGATCTGCCTGGATTCTAAAACTCTCTCCCTGACCCACTCTGCCATGAGTTCATACACACATTAACATATATGTTCTTATACCAATGTAAAAATGGCAAGTACATTACATGACATAAAAATTTTCACAGCTTCCATGCCATGTTAACACAAAGTACAAAAGAAAGTAGATTAGAAGATTCTAATCTCCTACAATATTTACCCTTACACTGAATGTGACACCAAGCATGGTTCTTGTATATTATTTCTGGTGAGAAATGTTTGGCTCAGGTAATGAGTTTGCATGGGAGTTTAAGGATAAAGTATGTGATTTTAAAAAACAACATCATAGCTTTTCAAAAGGAAAATTGAAATGTTATTTCAAGTCCCCAGATAATAAGATCAATGGACAACTTCCCAGTAAAGGCATTTGCCTTTGAATGACTAAAGCAACAGACTCTGCAGTTTGCCTCAAGAGGCTACCCCACAGTTTAATCATCCTCGCTGTTAGGAGTTTTTGTCCTCATCTATAGTGTTAAAGTCTCTCTGTTCAATATGAGCACAGTATCCACAAACTACTCTCCCAAATAACTACCCTCCTTCAATGCCCTGCACCTACTAAAATCTTTTGATCTGTGCATGTTCATTCACAAGGTCCCTACAAGTTTCCTACAATGTGCCTGTCAAATCACTAATAATTCAAACACACAAAAGAAAAACATGAAATAATCTCCATCTACAACATGCTTAGAACAGGCTGCTAGGGAAAATGTGAAAAACCTAAATAACAAACGAACAAAAACCAGAATGAATGGAACAATTTTCCCTTAATTCATACACAGTCACATAAGAAATGAATATCGGACACCTACTAAGCAAACAATCACTGTAATAAGATTAGAAATGGAACAACAAATACTTTAGATGTAGCCTTACCCAGTAGGTAGACTTAAAAACCTTTCAATGTTGTAATATTTAATCTATCATCCAACTATCAAACCACTTAATATCTTTTTTGAGTTACATTAAGAATTCAGCTCCAGAAACTACGGATGCCCAGTTTACCAAATAAATAAAATTCAAATGACAAGTTAAATTTGAACTTCAGATAAACAATTTTTTAGTAGAGTGTGTCTTATATTTTATCTGGCAAACACAGCTTGTAGTCTTATCATTAAGTTGCAGAATAAATATGACGTATAAAGTTTTGTAGCAGAGCTCTAAGAGTTAATACCTTCAGACAATTACCAAATAACAATCCTCATGTTAAAGTGTGAAAATGAAGAAAATTTGGGTCATCACACAATTACAGGACAGTTTTAAATGGTACCAGCTAAGTGAACAAAAAATGGAAGGCTTAACTAAAGTTTTGCTTATGAGATTGTGGTTTCTAGACTTATTTAATGAATAGATTTACAGGAAATGATGCCATCTTGAACAAGAGACAAATAAGTCTGTCTTTGAGAATGTATCACATCTGATACCACATTTAATCCAAAAAAGTTAAGGTTTTAGCAACCTGCCCCTCCACGCATCTCTCAATTCTCTGCATCCATCACTCAGCAGCAGCAGGATATCTAGTTTCTACAGGGAATGCCAGACACTCAAAAGGTGCTGGATCCATTGTGATATAGGCATGCACACACAGACACAGACATTTCCTATCCAGTCTGGAGAGCAGCATCCTTAACTCAAGCCTTCAATCTTGACCTTAGTCAGCACCAGAAATGTCCCCACAGGAGAACGATCCTGATTTTCCTTCACTAAGTGTCACTGTATTCTGCAGGCACTATTCTGTGGGCACAGCTTCAAGCAACTGGATTTATGTTTCGTATGTGCACTTTCCTTCAATGCTGCAGCAAAAACTTACACATTGCTACAATATAACTTGTCCCCCCCCCCCGCCCCCACCAATGACACTGATATGGTGAGTTTCCCAAAACCCTTCATTCCAGGGTAGAACTGCACAAGAGAAATCATGTAGATCAATGAAAGGTGGCAGAAGTGATAGGCACCAATTCCAGGCCCAACCCAAGCTAGATGGGGATGCAGAACAACAAAACCGAAGAAGCCTGACTGGGTGAGTGAGAATCTGGACCTGCAAGACTAACTTCGCATGATTTAAAAGGGAACTGTTTCACTATGTCAAACCAGTAAGATTTAAGAACTCGTTTCAGCCACCATTGCTATTAATATGCACCCAAGCCATTACAATGCAAATAGCAATACCAATTACATTTATTGAAATAGATTTTAATGAAATTTGTGTCATTCCAGCATGATTTATAACACTTCCCTACTTTAGAGAAAAATCTTTTACCTCAGTTTCATGTTGACTCATTCTGCAAAGTAAAGCCAGTTTTGCTAAATGTCAATTTAAACTTTCATAAGCTACGTTACCACCATATGTGGAAGTGGCTAAGTTAAGTTTACAAAGTTCATCTGGAACAAGAATCACCAGAAAGAAAGAATTGGAAAGAAGAAAAATAAATACCAAGGGTTTGCATTACAAGAAAAAGTACACCTTCCATTGTGGTACTGCCAAAATAGTTGGAAAAAAGTAAAATATACATACAGGGCCTAGAATCAGATCCATGCACAAATGGAAACTAAGAGAGATACAAATGAATATAAGAGAGCAACTGCTCTCAGAGATTGTTTAGAGAAAACTCACACGAGGAAAACGTAACTGAAATGTTTTACTCAGGAAGCTAAAATGTTGATTAAGCTTGTATGTAATATATTGTATTAACTTTGGCAGTTCCCAAATTCTTCAGTCCTTCCCAAATCCAAGAGGTGTGTATCCCTGAGGCAATTTTCCTCTTTTTTAATTACCATAACAAAATAATTTATTTTAGTCACAGGATTCTACTGACCAGAAAAGTTTTCCTTTAGAACTCTGAAATCTTAGCTCAAATCCCTCTCTACAGGGCCATCGTGAAATACATTATTAGTTGAGGCCAACACCTGACAGCCTAGGCACTCTAGCAGAAAAATCTCTTAAAAATTGAATGTCTCTTTCAAAAGAGAGTTCTCCAAGTTACCAATTCCTTGCAATTAAAATGCTGCAAAACTGAGACGAAGTAAAATAACATTGTGGTATATGTACATGTCATGGATAGCTTAGGAGATTCATATCTGCAGCCACTAAAAATAAAATACCCTTCCAAACCCTCCTTTTGCATCTAACTTCAAAAAAGGTAGGAGACCTAAATATTCCTCATTTTAATTTTCAATCCACTTTATTAAGTACAATTTACATAAAATAAAACCCCCTCATTTTAAGTGTACAATTGGATTATTTAATAAACTACAACCACCATCAAGTTAGACAATATCCACATAACCCAACATGTTCCCTCAAGCCCCTTTTAGTCAATTTCCTTCATAATACCTATAGATGACCCATCTGATTTTCATCATTACAGTTTTATTTTTACCAGAATTATGTAAAAATATAATCATACTTTACATCATTCATTGTCTAGCTTCTTTCACTCCCCATATTTTTGAGGTTCATCCAAGTTTGTTGCATGCATTTGTAATATGTTTCTACCTACTGCTGACTTGAATTTTGCTGCATGTATGTATAACCAGTTGATGGGCATTTGTGTTGATTCCAGTTTTTGCCAATAATGAACACTCAAATATTAAGTGGACCTCATTGTTGTGATCACTGTAGCCTTACTGTAAGTCTTTACATCAGGTCATTTCAATCCTCTTAACTCTTCTTTTACAAATCTGTTTGGTTATCCTAGGTTCCATATACTTGTAAAAGATTTTAGAACCAGGCTCTGAACTTCCAATAAAAAGGCATAATTGTATTTTGGCTGGATTTGCCTAAAATCTAAATACCAATTCCTACCTCTAATTTTAAAACATTCCAATATGTGGGTTCACAATCTAACCTGCCTCTGTCCACCCTGACACTGCATTTAAACAGGGTTCCTAAACCACCAACCTGCCATATCATGTCAGTTCAGGCACAACTGTGCAAAGTAATATAATTTAGCCAATGGAAGTGCTGAGCCCATAATATTACCAAGAAATGATTAAGATACAAGTCCATGGGAAAGTACAAGCATACACATAAATACATGTATGCACTTAAACTGCAAACCTCATGCATGACCTCAGGGAGGTCATGCCTACTACACTACCTCAATCTCACACTAAGACAGTGAGAACTACGATGTTTTTACCACAGACGGAGCTGCCGTCATGGCACACTTCTACTTATGGTCCTTAGTTTACAAACTCACCTGAACCCAAGCAACTTTACCAGTCCATGGTATTATCTTTGTTTCTTGTTTTTAGTTTATTTCATTGAGTAAATTGTGAATGGATGGAGCAACCTAATTAATCTTGTTTTGGTACCATTTCTTAAGCATGACAATGTTTCTTAAGAATGGGGTGGGGGCCCTAAGTTTAATCATATCTCCTTAAACCTGACAGAGAAAAGGGTTTGATAAAAAGGTTTTAAAAGTTCAATGCCCCATTAACCCAAGTAATGACTTTATACCTACAGGACAAAGTTTTTGCTCTTTTTTTAAAAAAAAGAAAAAAAGAAAACTCACAAAATTGAAATTACTGTAGGAAGGAGCAACAGGTTCTAAATTTCTCCTCACAGAGCCTGCATGCACTAAGTCCTCATCTTTAACTCATGTCTTTTCAATACACATCTGACTTGGAAAATCAAATAAAAGGCTTTTCCCAGCTCACTATCATCTGGCAATCTAAACTATATATATATGTGTGTGTGTGTGTGTGTGTGTGTGTGTGTGTATGTTTTATATATATACAAAATCACCTCTTGAACATTTATTTTTTAACTTTTATAAGTCACAGTGTATGAGCTGACTTTTAAAAAAAATTTCTCTTAGCTGTATTTGGTTACAATAATCAATGGAAGTAGCAAAGGTATTATGGAAAAATCAGAGATATATGTCAAAAATTAATTATATCTTGTATATCTGTTTACTTATATAATGTCAATACCTATACTTTCTCCTACAATGTAAACTCAAAAAAATACACCCATTCCCAGTCACCCCCCACCCAGAATATGCCTGGTTAGAAGTAGGCACTCAAAGATTCTTTGATAAATAGAAGGACATTTATCTCAGGCTAAAATCAACATGACCAAAGCAGAAAATAGTTATACAATTCATACTCTGACATGACTTATTATGAAACCCAAATTGCCCTCATTATACACTTATTATCTGTTTATTAAATCACATAAGAGATGAAAGCCCAATATGTTATCACCTTGAAAAAAATACCATTAATTTGCCCAAATCATAATCCAATGTGTAAAACATTCACTTTATAGATAACATGGGTTTTCAGCTCTTAGTATTTTAAAGATTAAATAACAGGAAGAATACAAATCAAAATGGGTCCTGGACATTTAGACAAAAAATTAACCAAAAAATGTTCTTAAGTCAATTATATTTTATCAAAAAATTCAAAGCAACCTGTGACAAAGCAAAATCACATCAATCAGGCACAACAGTACAAAGTAATATAATTTAGCCAGTTAAGTGCTGAGCCCATAATACTACCAGGAACTGATTAAGAAACAATATGCAAGGGAAAATACAAGCATACACATAAATATATATGTGCATATAAATTACAAATGTAAACATAAATATATGTGAGCTATATCTTCTCAATTCTAAGACTCCATGAATTCTTAAATGCACATTTTGATAGCAGGTTTTCTGGAGGAAACAACTGTACCACATAAAAAACACAACTCTAAAATGCATTAGGACTACAAAATAATCCAAACATGTGAAAAATGTAAGTTTTTTAATGGAGAAAATGTTGTCTACATAAGCATACAAGAGTGAGTGCTGAGAGAGAACCCAATGAAGAACAATATTGGAATAAAACCCACAAAATAGCAACAATAATTTATATGTGTCACTTTTTTCTTAATTTTTTCAACTTCTCTATTTTGAGCATATATAGCCTCTATAATATTAAGCTCCACCAAAACAATTTTTAAAGGCTTTTTTTTTTCAAACATGAAAGTAAGTTTGCTATATAAAGTTCAATTAGAAAAAATCCTATCTTTTCAGTTCAAGCCCCAGTTCTGTTGAGCACAGTTTGAAACATTTTGAACCAAAGCTTTTGGAGCTGCTCCATCCTAGAAATTCCACTCTGCTGGCAGCTGGAGAATATTTACCATTTTGCATTAGTTTGTTTTTGCGTTTATCTTCCTTGATGATCTGGGGGTCCAAGAGCAGCTAGATGTATTTTTAAAGAAAGCAAAGCAGTATCATAAAACATTCTCATGTCCACTGCTTTCTGTGCAGCTGAAGTAAGTCCTACTTTCTACAGAGGAAAACTCATCTCTAATGATAAATATTTTTCCGGTGCAATCAACAAGAGCTATTTAACTTGGTTAACACATCAAATAAGATTTTCCTGACACCAATAAAAATAAAAATTTGCTGTGAAACAAAAATCTATTTTCTCAGAGATGTTCCTTACTACAAATCAGCTTTTTAAAAACCCATCAATGAAAGATTTTATTATGTTATAGGAGATATACTTTGTTAGTTTTATATTGGAATACAACATTAAAGATTCTCTAATAATAACACATACATCTGACACCTGTGTCCTTCTCTCAATCCTTACTGAATTCATAAAGCACTATTTTCCAGACATTTTATTAATATATGCTAACTTCATACTATTGTTCAGTTAAAGACTAATCCATTAAGCATGAAAAGTTTATAAATTTTATATACTTCTTTTTAAATGACTAGTTTTCAGAATTCTGGCAACAAAGACACTAATAACATGTTATCAATTTTATTTACAAGAACACAAAACAAGAACTAATTTCAAATGAAAGTTTTAGCAGGAGAAAAAGCAAACAAACAAAAAGCTTAGGGATAACGATAAGAATACTCAATTTTAATCAGTCATTTGATATAGAATATTATAGTATTACTAACATAAAACTTAGTCAACTATTTTTTAAAAGTGTTTCTACATTGGTATTTGGTTCAAAAGGTCCAGTCCATACAAGCAAATGTAAGTTATACCTTACTAAAGGAATCCTCTTTGCTTAAAAAATTCCCAGCTATCAAATGCTATGTAGAGGTTTAAAAGAAAAGGCTCATTTTATTCACCTGGAAAACAGTGTCACATCACAAGCACTTTGTTTATTTTAGGCCAGGCTTACAAAGACAATCAAATTGACTAAGTGGAAAACCAAAACTTCAGCCCTGGCTGGGTAATGCAGTTAATTGGAGCATAGCCCAGACACACCAAGGCTGTGGGTTCAAGCCAGTCAGGGTACAGAGAAGAACAACAAATCAACATGTGTGTGTGTGTGTGTATGTGTGTGTGTGTGTCTCGTCAATTTTTTTTAAAAATAGAAACTTTCAAGCCAATCTAAAACTTACCTCTTGGTAAGTTTTAGTCATTAAAACTAAAGTGAGCCTGTCTAAGAAAAACCAGTTAATTATTCCTGTGTAGTTTTGGTAGCTGTTGTTTGCGGTCAGGACCAACCTCTAGAATAAATCATTTAAAACAAAGAGGACTCTTCAATTGATCTGAAGTAGGCCAACCAATAGCACAATCTTTCCTAGGGAACTGTTCCTCACATACTAAGTTCAAGACAAGTTCACCATTTCTCTGGATTTGTGATCTACTTCCTTCCTACTCACCACACGTAGCATCTCTGGTAAGTCATTTAACCTCCCCAGATGTTATTATGGCCATGAATTGTGTTCTCCCAAAATTCATATGTGAAAGCCCTAATTCCCAATGTAATGGTATTTGAAGATACCTGTTAAAAGGAGATGCTGTAACAAATAATTTTCTTTCAAGACAAATGTCTTTTTTAACAAGTAAGCCAAAAGAACAAATTAACAATAAGTCATCTGATATGTTTATTTGCCCAGCCCCAGAATATCTCCTGAAGTCCTAAAGCTGACCTCCACTTCATCAATCATATTAGGTTATTGTGCTGGGGACTATCTGAAGCAGTAACGTAGATAAGAAACAAAGAATACCCATAATTTTGTGGATAATGAAAGCTAACACTTAGACAAAGATCTCCCTTCACTGATGAGCTTGCATGGAAAACACTTCAGCACCAAAATCATGAAATTCAGAGAAATACAGGAGAAGGGGCAGGGGATAAATGACACACCTAGGAATTGGTACCAGTGTTGAGTACAACCCTGAAGGCCTCCTCTGTTAGTTATAGAATAACCTCTAACTACCCCAAGTATAAAATCTACATTTCTGAAATTAATTAGATTAAACCAATAAAAGCTCTTGTGATTTCTTCTGTGAGTTTCTAAGTGGACTTTCAAAATGAAAAGTCTGCATGCCAAATTTTGATAGATGTAGCAAACTGCCATGCAAAATCGTGGGCATTAAAGTACATGACCTATACAATATTTAGGAACTCATGTATTTAGAATTCATTTAAAAACCTTCAGTCAAGAGACTCCACATACACCTCAGGCCAATGCTACTCCATCTGTCCAATAAAAAAGAGCAGGAAAATAGACAATAAGAGTACAGGCTCTCTAGTCCCGGGGAATTCCTCTGAGTCTCGGTTTTCTCAGCTGTAAAATGAAGATATACCTACTGTGTAGGAGGCCTGGGAAAAATAGGTGAGAAAGTGCGGAGTAAGGGCCTTATCCCTGGAAGGCAGCCCACCACAATGGTTAATAGTGTTAACTCAAAATCCAAAAACCCTGGATTCAAGTCCAGTAAGTCTCATAGTTGAGAGAGCCTGGGCCAAAGCAGTAACCTACCTGTCCCTCCAGATTTCCATGAGATTGTACCAATACCTAACTCACAGGGCTGCTATTAGAATTAAATAAACTAACAAAGGCAAAGGGTTTTGAGCAATGCCTACCGAGTACGTAGAAACATTTTTTTAATAAGAAAGAGAAGGGAGATTATCATTATTTTTGGCAGCAAATTCAACATTCTAAACCTTATTTCCAAATCTAGTAATTTTGAAAGTGGAGCTTCTATCGCCATGTCAAAACTAAAAGCACAGCTGTGGGGAGAATATGCCTGTTCCAGCTAGACGGAAATGTGAAATCATTTGCATGGAATCGTGCATGCAAAGGACCTCCTCTATCTTGTTAAGCTGAAAAACATGATTACACTTATTTTTGATGACATAATTTCTTGATTGACTATGGGGAATTTTATAAGCTAGAAATATACAAACCAATGTATAAATAAAACCTTTCATCTGGAAATATTTTTTTAAATACTAAATTTTTAAAAACCATTCCACCCAGAATAGTTATAAACAATTAAAATGTGAGTTTATCCTCTTTTCTGTTTTTACAAGTAATTTTTTAGTCTGATCTGAGGCAAATAAAAAATTTACTACTATAAATAGGCATATATTGATGTATGCCTATATGTATATACACACACAGTTAGAAACCAGCAATTTCTACTAAAATTATATCTCCTTTTTCAATGGGGAAAATGTCTCAAAAATGTCATCTTTCATAAAAGAAAAATCAATATACCCAAACTGTGTTTGTTTTACTGGTCACTGGCATTATCCTAACTCATCTATTCTTGAAATTCCCAAGTAAGACACACTTATAGATGGTGCAATTAGATTAACATAGTGAAAAGATAACAGATGGATAGAATCCATGGAAGAAAAATGAACAGCCAAAAAAGAATGATGGATGGTAGCTTAAGTCTAATTTCACCTTTACCTGGACTTAAGCATCAAGCAAAGGAAATAAGGGGGGGGGGGGGGGATCTGAATTAAAAATGGAACAAAAGTTTGTTCTGGTTTTGACCTACTTATATTGGGAGAGGATCACCCAGGTGTTCACTTCACTGCTTCATTTTAAATAGCTTATTCCCTGTCTTCACCATAAATGGATATTGTGTTCTCTCACAAATTTTGAGACAGATATTTACACAGATTATTAATGTATTTTACTGAAAAGTTCTGCAACAAAAGTTAGGAGCATGCTGAGCTATACCTGATTATGAGCCCTCCATAAAAACATAACACATAACCATATGGCATTCCCTCAGCTTTAAATATACAGGTCACTAAAGAAACATGCTGCACAACTAAACATCTATCACTCTTCTAATATGTCTCAAAAACTTGAGAATACCAGACAGCGCAAGGTAAGGTTTCAATGGTGAACCAGAGTATATGTTACTTAAATATGACCATTAGAGGTCTTAATCAAAGAAAGGCACTAAGCAAAAACAAAGCCTGTATTTTACTTGGGCTACACAAATCATGATGTCCACTTAGCTCCTGAAGAGAATTATCCCCAGTTTATACTAGTGCAGTCAAAATAGAGAGAAATTGTCAACAAACCTGCCATTAACTGTCAACCTAGAAGTCCTTAAAGCCTGCTTTCCATTAGAAAATTAATATACATATATGTAATATAACATATATGTCCAAATTTCACCTATGTATGTTTGTATATAGAGCTATATACATATTACAGTTAATATGTGATCACAACTAAATGTCAACTTCAAAGAAAACAGTATCCTTCAATACAAGAGTAAGACAGCTCACATTATACAACTCCAAAGCCTAGCAAAATTCATAGTGACATTTCCAAAAATATGGCAATTCTGATTTGCTATACAATTTTCAAGGATTGGCAATGGTCCTAGGGTTATTCCAGATGACATCACGGCATTTCTCATAACCTGCTGTTAAATACATTTTTAAGTGAATAAATCTGACCAGCCTTTGATGTAAAGCTAGCTTTTAGAAACTACTACTGTGTACAACAAAAGTGTTGTGTTCACACTACAGGATTAATATCATCCCACCCAACGGTTTCTGTCTTTTCTATAAAATGTACAATGTCTGCAGGGTAAAGAACCTCAAGGCATTTCCAAACTAAAATCAATGAAATGGGCTTCCTCAGTTGCAAACTAAACCAACAGAGCCAAAAGGATCACCAGCAAGACAACCTTTTACTCCAAATTCAGGACCATGATCAACCAGCAAATTAAAATTACTAAACTATTTTCGGCACTGTAGGCCTCTTACGTAAAGGTTGACAGAAATGTTTGGTGCAAAAAGCAAATCTAAATTTGCCACACAAAAACAAAATAACAAATCATTGCCAGAGTCATCACTGTTGGAGAAACACTTTTCTATGGATTAATACACTCTCCCCGACAATACTGTCAAGTGATTCAATTCAAATTTGGGAATTAAGGGGTTGGGAGCACACAGAGGCAGGAGAAAGGATCAGACAGTATTTGCTTTTGAAATAGTTAACCCATAAAGGCTTTCTTTGGGGCTGATCCTTACGGTGGGAATGTATCCCTAGTGGTTGTCCTTTTAGGCAGTGACTGGCTATGTGAAATGTAATGAATGGCCCCCAACCCACACCAGAGGTGACACAGGCCCCTTTGGCCCTGGCCAGGAAAACAGGTCATTCGTTACCCAATGTGAACAAACAGAGTGCATGTTTGTGATAAACAATGGTCATTATTGAACTACAATGCTCTCTGGGAATTTCTCAACACATTCTTGACATTAATGTACTATTTGTGGAGAGCTCAGCAAGGATCTCTCAATATTATTTAGTGTTTCATGCTTTATGTGTGATACCAGAGGAATTTACTTCTTTGTTTGGATGTGTGTGTCAGAACAAATACTGATGTCTTCATTTCTCCTACTGCACACCAAGTCTATCCCTCCTCTCACACGTACAGGCACATGCACGTACATGCACATGCACATATACTCCATGTATTAAGGATGTATATCTGTATCAATAAAGGCTATTACCAACAAAACATAACACCGAAATTATTGAAGAAATGGTCTGTTCCAGACTTCATCCCCTTTTGGGTGGAGAATTGCTCCCAAGGGTAAGTATGTTATACCTGTGACAAGGAAAGGAAAGGGAAGGCAGGGGAAGGGAAGAAGGACAACAGGTGTTGGCCAAAATAAATTTCTCAGAAAAAAAAAAAAACAAAACAGCACATCTCTTTTCACATAATCCTTGCCACTGTGTCTTCTTCACACTTAAGCTGTTGCCACTGTAGGGGAGATACACCATTCTCTCCCCAAAGTCTTAATTCCTACTGGCCTGAGTTCAACAGCACTCTGTTTAAAGCCTTGCCAACACACCCACCCCAGCCATACCCATTTTATCACCCACTCCTCTGGGATTACACCAGAGTAGCTCCTTGAGAGACTAGATACAGCACCTGTTGGGCACAAGACAGCTGTCAGTTATCTAGGTCCATGCATTCACTCAGCCACTCTTTGGTGTTAACCACATGCCAAGAATTGGCAAATAAAGAAGAGATCACACCATATACAAAACAGATCTTGTCTACCTGGTTCCAGGCTGTGGCATCCTCCTCACAAAGTAGGAAGGACCTGTGACTTCTGTGTACTGCCAGATGCTACTGGTTACACCCCCACTGTAGTTGCACACATGATTACATGACCACAGGAAAGGATGTACAGATATGAGGTCTGTCTCGAAAGTATCAAGCTAATGTTACTATAATTAAAAGTTTCCATAGGCAATACTTTCAAGACAGAACCTGTATACATAGACCTTAATACCTGTCCTAGTATATCACCCAGGTTTCATTACTACACATGGAAATGTATCTTCCCCCTTTTACAGCCTAGGATTTTAAACCTTTAAAAATGTTAAAGACATTTAGTTTACTTCATAAAAATGCTGATAATGTATACTTCTAATGACTTGAGTTCATATACTGAGAAGAAATAGCATGAAGAGGGTAAAATCACACACCACAAAAATGCAGCAATGACTCAGTACTAATTGCAAAACCAAACTAGGTATGGTACATGGAACATAAGCCAACAATGCATAATTGCCTTGATCTAATAATAACAAGGTCATTTAAGACTGATTTAAGAGGGAAAAAAAAAAGATTGACTTAAGAAAAAATACACTGTATGGGAAGAACAATACCTAATATGTTCAAGTAAATAAAATAAGACCAATTATGCATCGCTCCTAAAGTAGTACATGAGGTAATGTGACATTTTAATGCCTCTTAATATAGACATTGCTAAGGTACTTATAATAAGTACAGCATATACACTCTTTTTGAAATAATTCTACAACGCAGATACAGTTTATATAACTTAGCTATATAAAGAAGAAACTACCACTGATAACCTATATTTTAGAATAGAAAATCTTTGTAGTTTATCTACTTGGTATTAATATTTATATCATTTTATAATTGTATGATCTAACAGGAATTAGATGGAAGGGGAAATGGATGGATGTAGAGATAGCTAGATCCTTCTAGCTATATGAATAGATGAATATTTTTATGTATACAAATACAAATATATATGTCAAGAAACAATTTCTACAGCCAGAGACACTTCCATGGACTGAAGAACAGATCAAGGATGTCCCTGGATGCCATGATGCCAGGAGGAGAGTCTTCAATGGTGAGGTGTTACCTAGAAAATGCCGGCCCTTGAGTCTGTGAGTGAGACAAGACTCCCCAGCTCCTATCTTCCCATACGATGCGGGCTATGGTGGTGAGTGGAGGAAGGACATGGACCCCAATTAGGTACAAAGTGTAAAAAGATCACATTGGAAACCAGGAATCAAATTTTCTCTCCAAAATGTGTATGACATTATATTAAAGCCTAAAAATGGAATCCTTTTTGGACCCGTATTTCTCAGGGTAAATTAGTTATACTCAAGAAGCAAAGAGTCTTCCAAGGCAGGAACTTAAAACAAGGTGCTTTCTCATTCATGCTGCAAAGGTGCCCTCTGGGAGACCTGGTTCAACGTCTTCCTCACTCACTCAGGTGCTCAGACTGAGGAAAGCTTGACCTTAACATTTGCTGGACTACAGAGAACTGTAAATGGCTACACAGCAAAGCACATGCCCACTCTGAAAGCCTCCACCTAAAAATAGCACCACTGACACCGACTGACACAGCAGCGGCCTCTTCCAAGTCTCAGGGCCATGCCCAACCTGGAAGCGAGCAGGGAAGCAGAATGCTACCGTCTGCCTAGAGGTGTGCAGCTAAAAATGTTTCTTGAAGCACAGTAATTACTACTACCTTCAGTCACCAAATGACTTCAAGGACAAGTTCGATTTCATCACCATATGATCAATTTCTTACAACTTTCCATTTTCAGAAAATTTGACATTTTAGCAATGTGCCTATAGTACTTAACAGATGGAGAATGATGGACTCACTTATCTTTCCTTAATAAAAAGTTAGGCTGGTGGAATAATCAAGAGTTAGGATGAGAATCAAGTATTTTTATCACATAAGACACATGCACATGCATATGTGTGCACATGCACACACACACACACACACACACACACACAAACTTAATTCCAGGCTGCCACTAACATCAACATTAGGCATCTAACCATTGCTGTTTTTAACAATTAGCATCCATCAAAAGTGGGAAGGGGAAAACAGTACCAATATTAAAAATTTAAGTTCTGAAAGATGTGGAGAAATGGACCAGGTAACAAAGGTTACTATCAAAATTTTCTGTGCCGCCCTGGCTGGATAAGGCGCTGGCCTGCAAATCCCAAGGTCACTGGTTTGATTCCCCAGCCAGCGCACGTAACCAGGTTGTAAGCCAGGTCTCCAGCCAGGTCCATAGCTGGAGGCAGGTGAAAGGCAACCATACATTGATGACTCTCTCCCTCCTTCTCTGCCTCTTTCCCTATCCCTCTTTCTAAAACTAATAAATAAAACCTTAAAAAGCAAAGAAAAAATTTTGTGCAGGCGGGAAAGTCAAGTGAAAGAACAAACATATTGCCCGGTGATCCCTAGTGACCTGCATTAATCACCAATAACGCCATGTCATTATCATGTGAGATCCACTTAGAAACACTGTGGTTTAGTCAACTGGTGCCTCTGTGATTTGAATCTATCTGCAGTGATATCCACCATATGCAACACACCATAGGGGAGAGAAGTCCCTTTGACAGAAAAAGGATGAATGTTTTTAGCATTCGGAGATCAACTCTGAATCTCCAGAAGAAAAATAAATGAATAGTCTTCTCCAGGCCACGATCATCCAAAACCCACACTCAGCAATATTGTTTTAATATTTTCATTGTCAAAAATCTACTTAATCCTCTCAAAACTATACAGATAGTAATTAAGGATAATTATGGCCAAAATTTTTTGAGTATTCTCCATATGCCATGCATGGTAATTTACATGGATTATTTCTATGAAATTTATGAAATTGTTACTAGGATTATTTCTATGAACCTTATGGAGTTGTTTTATGAAAAATATCCTGGAATGTTCAATAATAGAACTGTGACTAAATTTTGGTCTTACTCCAAGTTTGTAAAATTTAGCTACCACACAGTATTATCTCCTGTTTGTAAATTAACTATAATACACATAAAAATCACCAAATCAATAGGTATGAAATGTTTAAATGTCCACACTTCCCCTTTGTGCATTCTGGTTCTTACTATTTCTATAAATTCTGACCAGCAACTCATCCCTTAACTGACTTTAAGTACATACTTGCAGTTTCTCTGTTGTTGTTCTATGTTCAGTATGACCAATCTTCTACTTAAAGCAATTACTGGATTCAAAATAAAACCTAAGAGGATGGTAAGCCCACTGAGTTTCTCTGAATTGCTGATCAGTGTGATGTGCTATGTTATCCTGTTTGGACAAATAATCCAGAAAGTCTCTCCAGACCACATAAGCATTGATGGTAAGTTTCCTTCCTGGTACATCTTCAGTGTTCTGAGCCTCTCACAAATCACCCTCTGAACAGACAGAGGAGCCAGGGTTGGAAGACAATCCCCTCTCTCTAGTCTAGAATGTTTCCTTTAGCGTGTCACCACCCACTTTGTTACAGAGTGGGAAAAAGCCAGAATCCCCCATTCTGCAGTTTAGGGATGGGGATGGGGATGGGGTGAAGCTGGGTGGGCCTCTTTTTCCTGCCAAGAAAATAGGAGGGGCTTTACCCAGAAAGGCTTACAGTACTACAAAAAATTCTGTCGGTGGCAGAACGGTTTACTGTACAGGGTACGTCAGAGATTTAAAATAGGGGACAGCCATCACCTCCAGGCTCCCCCAATGGACATGTTGGAAGATTTTCTCTCCCTGCCCTGGATGGACATGTAAATAGTCTTGCTCTCTTCCTGCTCCCCCGATTGGATATGCAGACAGGAACTCATTGGCTCCCCGAGATGGACCCACAGACAGACACATGGCCTGGGAACTTACCTGGTTTGAGAAGGGGAGTAGTGAAGAGGGGAAGGGAGACCTGCAGCTTACACAGAAATAGAGAATTAGATGTGGTATAAGAATTAGGGAGTGAGGGCAAGACCCTCCCCTAATTGGGTATAGCAGCTACTGGGAACTTTGAATTTATAAATGGAATTCTAAGTTGTAAATGGTTGTGCTTCTGAAAGACTATCTTTTGCTTGTCTGTTTTGAGAACTAGCCTAATCAGGCAGGACAGAATATTGTGGGTGTTTTTAAAGGGAGTGGGATTTAATGGCATAATTGCACCTTTGATAGAAATATGTATAACCTTCAAATAAACAAAATACCTTTGCTTTTCACCAAACTCTTATTAAGAGTCATCTCTGGCTGTGGGAAAATCAGGCCCACTATAACTGAGGACCCCACCCCACCCCCAAGGGTCTTGTTACAACCTCTCACAATAGGCCTGAGCCATAGCTGGAAAAATCAATTGGGTGTCAGGCACATTTCCCTCCCTTCTCTGGGCTCTGTCTTCACTGGGTCCTGAAACCTAAAGAAGCCAACTGAACTTTGTTTGGCTGGTGAACGTCAGAAGCAGTTAATTAAGGGGTTTTAGTTTACCTCTTGCAACTTTTCTTGATTATGTAAAATCATAGTTTTACTTAAATATCTCACAGCACAGAAAGTGAGAAGGAACTTGTAGCTATGTTTTTTCCCTGCTACAGGGGAAGTCATCTTCAATATAAATTTGGTTTGCTTCCACTTAACTATCCCACCCGAGCAGCAGCACTGCCCTATGGAGTTTGTACAATCTAACCAGCCAAGGAAGCAATCAATAAAATGCAACCTGGCTTCCCAGGCAGAATGAACATGTTCATCTATAAATGTAACAAGTATTATCTATGAAAAGCACCATAAAATATTTTTAAATAACTCAACAGAAATACTTGTTATAGTCTGGACTGTTAAACTATTTAAGGTATTCGACCCAAACCTCCCTGTTCAAACACACCCAACGCACCTTTTCAAAATCTTTAAAATATTGATATATGATACATATGGACACATACATCAAATCACCATGACATATACTTTAAATATCTTATAATTTTTATATCAATTATACCACAATTAAGCTAAAATTAAAATAAAAATCTTTTAATTTATTTTTTTATTATTATTTTATTACATTCATCTTTTCCCCCTCTCACTCTCCTCTTCCCCATCCTCCTTATCACCCCGAAGTCAATCCCACATGTTGTCTGTGTCCATGGGTCATCCATGCCAGTTCCTTGACTAAACTGTTCCCCTTCTTTGCCTCCTTGTCCCCCTCACCCCTCCTCTCTGCACACTGTGTGTTCCTTGGTTCTGTTTTGTTTGCTTGTCCATTATTAGTCTCCTGCATTAAAGGAGAACATGTGGTGTTTAATGTTTGCTGCCCGGCTTATTTCACTAAGCATGATGCTCTCCAGTTCCATCCATGGCATCACAAATAGTAGGTGTTCTCGCTTTCTGCTGCATAGAACTCCATTGTGTAAATGCACCAAAGTTTTTTGATCCATTCATTCACTGAAGGGCACTTAGGTTGTTTCCAGCACTTGGCTATTATAAATAGCACTGCTATCAACATAGGGGTGCATTGAGTTCTTCTGAATTGGTGTTTCAGGATTCTTGAGGTATAATCCTAGCAGTGGAATCACTGGGTCATAAGGCAGTTCCATTCTAATCACTGGGTCATAAGGCAGTTCCATTCTTAGTTTTTTGAGAAATTCTACACTGTCTTCCATAGTGGCTACATTAATTTTAAAATTAGTGGACATGTGAACCCAAATATTAAAGCTATTTCTCTGCTGTTCTATTTTATCAACTTCTACTTGGATTGTGAATCCATGTGAATCTTATCTCCATGAGGAACAGGATTTTTGGTGCTTTTTTTGGTTTGTTTTATGTTGTTTGGCCTAATACCCAGTTTACAAAATAAAAATAATATAAATGATCATAATAATCTTTGTTTTCCATCACTTCTGTTAGTTAAAATCTGTTTCATCTTAATTACAGATTTCTTACAGCAAAAAGGCACCCCACAACTGAACTGTACTTACTCCTTTGCACTGGGTAATACCATTTCACCAATTAATAACCCTTGCAAATGGTTCATTAGCTTTGACTTGATCAATCTCCCATGTAACAAAACTTCCAGGTACAAAGTGCATCAAAAAGGATGAGGTGAAAAGAGAAAAATATTCAATTTGGGATTATCGAATACCCTAAGAAATGCAACACAAAGAATATCTCAGGAATGTTAACTTTCAATTGCCAGAGACAGAGAGACAGAGACAGAGACAGAGACAGAGAGAGAGAGAGAGAGAGAGAGAGAGAGAGAGAGAGAGAGAATGCACATTCACCCTTAAAAGGAAACGCATCAAAGGTGGTCTCATACATCCTTAGCCATAAAAAGAATCTGTCTAAAACCAATATTGCCTTTCTCATGTCTTCTTTTGGGGGAAAAGGTCTGAGAACACAGTTACAGAGAAAATTGCTACACAAAAAAATAGCAACCATTTTAGCACCAAAAATACTCCATCGGTGACCATGTGAAAAATAATCTCACACTGGAAAATTCCTCATTGCTTAAATTGGAAAGTAAATTTGTCTTAAGATGTAGTTCCTTTCCTTCAAGTGCCGGATTTATTTTTCTTGTGTATTTGGTTTTGCCAAACAGGAAGGATCCTTGGGAGAACAGAAAAGATTTTTTTTTTCCTTTCCTTTTCTACAGAAGGTTGCTGTTCTACATTCATTACCAGAGCTGGCTGTGACTGCTTCCATCAGTGAATTATTAGCAAATAAAGTTCAGAGGCAACATTAACATGTTACTTCTCATTAATAAAAAAAGTTAACACAAAAGCCAGGGACAAGAAAGATATTCTCTAAACATCAAGTCAAGATTCCCAACAGGCCAGATTATTTTCAGGCTGCCTTTTATCTTCCCTGATTATAATGTGAAGCCCAAATGCGACTTACTGCATACTTGGGACTGTGGATGGAAGGTGAAGAGGTAAACAATAAAAAAACAGGCAAGTTAGTCAAAGAGACAGGACTGAAAAAACAAGAATGTTGCCTTAGAGGAGCTATTCCAAAAACAAACTCACTGAACAAAAATGGAGGCTCTTTTCTGTCAGTTACTTAGCCAGTCTTGAGTACAGTTACCTAAGCCCTGGGTGAAAAGAGTAAAACCCTTTATTACGATGGGTGAGAGGCAGACAATTACTGGTTCATGGTCCTGCACAGACTTGGCTAAACCTGCCTGGCTCAAGTTACATAGCATCCTAGGGCTGTGTTTATGCATCTGTAAAATGGAGGACATAATAGTGACCAGTCATAAAGGTGCCATGAAATCTAGCAGTACAAAACTACAAAGCTCTTAGCATACTTCCTAGAGAATGTTCTCTATCAGTTATGATCATTAGAAGGCCATTATTCCACCTTGTTCACACGCCTCACAACTCATTACTCTCTACTATTTATATTTCCATAATCTTCCTGTTTTCCCCCACTTCTTATACCACTTTCTTGTACCATTAGGGTCATTCTAGTGTCCCTTCTTTAGCTTTTAACTTCTAATGAGTCACTTATCTTTTAAGCCTTTATTTTCTGGCATTGAATAGGAAAGAAAAAAACCACAAAGGATTTTTTTAATATCAAAAATGTAAAAGTTCTCTTGATTTTCCTTCAACTTGAGGAAGGCATACAAATGAGAAGTGATTGAAAATAAACGAGAACAAAATAAGGATGATTTTGTTGTTGTTAATATTATTTAAAAAATTGAGTCTTATGGCTAAGAGTAGCTATCAATAGCTACAGTAAATCTATATTGTGATGGATACCAGAAAATATAAACAAAGTCCATAAGAAACACAGCATTTATTAAAATATCCGAAAAGAGATTTTTTTAAATTTTGGTATTCAAAAGGAATAAGCTCATAAATGTTCACAGTGAATAAAAACAAAACAAAATAAAACAAAACAAAACCCATGTCTAATAAAGGTATGAGAGGTAACAAGTAATCAAGTTCTTGAAGTGCCCCTGGAACCCTAGGAGATCACACTCACATACATTTTCTCACTACCCTAACAGAAGAAGTGCAAAAAAGGAACCCCTGCAGATGAATGCTGTAGATGTTACTTCAACAATCCCCAGTGACCTGGAGCCCCAACATACTGAGAACAGCAAAGGCCGCATTTTCCATTTTGGAGACCACAGTGATTCAGCACCCAGTATATTACTGTTTGATCACCTACAACCAAGGGGACACACAAAAAAAAAGACCATGGAAATGGAAAATAAAAAATGTGTTTTCTGTAGCGATGATTAATTTTATATATCAACTTGACTGCTTAGATTTTGGTGAAACATTACTTCTAGGTGTGTGTGTCTGTTAAGGTGTTTCTGGATGAGATCAGCATTTAAACGGAAAGACTGAGAACAGCACACAGCCCTCCCCAACGTAGATGAGCATCCTGTGATCTGCAGAGGGCCCGATTTGAACAGAGAGGCAGAGGAATAGCCAGTCTCTGGCTGACTGCTGGATTTAGACATGGGATTCCATAGGCCTTAGGACTCAGATGGAACCTCCAACAACAGTTCTTCTAGGTCTCATAGACTCTCCAGCATCCCAAATCAATCACCGGACTTAATCCCATATAGCAGCTATTTTCTTTTTTTTAAGATTTTATTTCATTATTTTTAGAAAGAGGGGAAGGGAGAGAAGCAGGGAGGGAGAGAGACATCCATGTATGGTTGCGTTTCACCTGCCTCCAGCCACACACCTGACTGGAGACCTGGTTTGCAACCTGGTTATGTGCCCTGGCTGGGGAATCGAACCTGCGACCTTTGGGTTCGCAGGCCGGCGCCTTAACCACTGTGCTACCAGCCAGGGCTTATTTTCAACCTTTTTCATCTCATGGCAAACATAAACCAATTACTAAAATTCTGCAGCACACCAAAAAATACTGTATTTTTTACCAATCTAACAAAACATAGGCATAATTTTGATTTGTGGCTATTGTTGTGTTGTCTATGGTCATTTATTCATTTCACAGTCTAAAGGGAAAGAGATCAGTGCCCCTGACTAAAGAATCAGGTATTGCATGTTTTCAAAATCCTTAAAGCACACGAGTTAAAAATCATTGCCATGTAACAGATACCTCATTTTGATTTTTTTGATTTGCTACATAGCTCTTATTGGTTCTGTTTCTCTGATGAAGTCTATCACACACACTAAAATTTTAATGAATTACTCAGCAATCCATGTTCTTTATTCTCTCATTTAAACATTTTCTCCCCTCAAATTATTTTTAATGATTTACTAATAAAAGCCAAAATATCATAAAACACTTAAAATATAAGATCAATTCCTATACATCCAATATTCACATTTTCCCAATTACATTATAATTTTATTTCAATTTTACAATTTGGGTCACTTGATTCAGGTTCCAAAAGAGGTCCATACATCAAATTAAATGATGTACTCTGACTTCCTTTAAATCTACAGGTTCCCTTTTCATCTCCTGTGTCCCATTTGTTTTAAAACTAAATCTTTTTTATTATAAACTTTCCTGTGTCTGATTTTGACAATTTAGATGAATAAAGTCCTGTGGCATCATTTAACATGTTTCCCTATCTATTTTCTATAAGTTGATAGATCTAGAAGTTTCATTAGATTTAAAGCTTCGTATCTTTTTAACAAGGCTACTTTACAGAATGTGTTTTATACATCTAAGTCTAGGTGTCTTCCTGTCTGTAATACTAGTGGCCTTTAATGATTAATATCTAGATCCATGAATTCACCTGGGCTGGTAAATTGTTAGTATTACTGGTGTAATCACCACTGAATCCACCAGAAACTATAATCATGATCACAAAAATGAAGCTGAGGCTTTATTAGTTGAAATAGTTCTACAAAGAGAAAGATCCTTCATCAACCACTTAATTACTTACCTTACTCAGAGCATTGGTGCTTCCTCTCAAAGTGTTAAGGTCCTGTGAAGCTTACTAACTTATTCAAAAAGAGGTCACAGGACTATTTCTTGATTTCTGGCACTTTCACAACAATTTGCCTGCTGGTTTACATTTGAAAATCAGTTTGGCTGGTTATAAGTTTCATTGCTCACATTTTCTTTCCACAATTGTTTTAAATATTATACTCCATTGATTGTTTAATTGGCTTAGGTATCAATGTCCAAAAATACCTCAGAGAATCTAATTTTCCTTCCCTGGCATACTAATAAATATAGTTATAAAACCTTTTTGCCTGGATGTTTGAAGGGTGTGTGTGTGTGTATCCATACTTGGACTACACTATGTCTCTATGATTATTTGATATTACTTAATGGGAAACAAAGTGGCCTTTTCAATATGTAGCTTCAAGAACTCTTGTTTCAATATATTTTTATGACTTTTACATTGTTTCTGTCTGTTTGATTTCTATTTCTTCTTATAGGATTCCCAGTGTGTTTGTGTGTATCCATACTTGGACTACACTATGTCTCTATGATTATTTGATATTACTTAATGGGAAACAAAGTGGCCTTTTCAATATGTAGCTTCAAGAACTCTTGTTTCAATATATTTTTATGACTTTTACATTGTTTCTTTCTGTTTGATTTCTTTTTCTTCTTGTAGGATTCCCAGTGTGTGTGTGTGTGTGTTTGGTTCGCTTTTAGATAGTTTCCATACTTTTCCTCAAATATTTTTCTTTGATTATTAAATGTTCCATTACCTCTCCTCTGCTTTTCTTGAAGTATTAATAGTTGTATTTACTTACTCTTGCATTTTTCTACTTTAATCTTAATTTCTGAAATAACTTTATTTCTATACCTTTTCCTGAATTCTGCAATCTTTCTTTTCAAATCTTCATCTCTGTGTTTCAGTATATATACTGATATATAATGCTCTTTAATATCTCCTATTGTGTTCTTAGTATTTTTGTTGTTTTAAAATGTCAGGTGTATAGTTTTCAACTCTTAAGAGTACTGGTCTTCATTTTCTTTTTAATTATAATTATGTTGTATGGAGTTTAACTACAAATCCTATTGCTTATTTTTTATGTAAAATAAATATCCCGCAAAAAGGGGATGGATGTAATACAACAACAATAAAATTTTTTTTTAAAAAATTATAAATAAATAAATAAATAAATAAATAAATAAATAAAAATATCCCCAAACACTGGGGGAGATTTTTTCACTCAAAGTTCTAGATCCTTCGCTTTTATTGTCTTCATAAAGTGATTCTGAAAGCTGTGACCCTATGCCTTTACGGATCTGTCTTTTCAGCTCACACACATTTTTCGGAGTCTCTTCTTCCTTGACCCTCGCTGCTCTATCTTGTGCATCCTAGGTTCTATTCCCAGTACTTCTTCCCAGATGCTGAGTTCTACAATGGAGGAGTATTCAGTTTTGTTGGTTTGAAACATGATGCATGATGAAGCCCAGATGTCACCAGACCTCGCTCCACTATGGTCTTGTTCTCACCCAGGAAATGAATGTCCTAGGAAACCACTTTCAGTTTTGGATGCAGTTTCCCTGGGGGCCCACCACACTTTCCTGTGGGTCCCTGTGGCTGACTGGGGAGGTTCAGATCCTCCCTATCCTCCCTGGAGGGCAAGTTCCACACAGGACTCAGCTGTTTGGTGGTTTCTCCCATCCACAAATACTCTGAAACTGAGGAAGAGACCTTGTAAATGAGTTGTTTGTTTGTTTGTTTGTTTCAATTTTTATTCATTATTTTCAGAGAGAAGGGCAGGGAGGGAGGAAGAAAGGGAGAGAAGCATCAATGTATGGTTGCCTTTCACCTGCCTCCAGCTGGGGACCTGGCTGGAGACCTGGCTTGCAACCTGGTTATGTGCCCTGGTTGAGAATTGAACCAGTGACTTTTGGGTTCCTAGGCTGGCACCTATCCACTGTGCCACATCAGCCAGGGCCTTGTAACCTAGTTTTACTGCAGATAATGTTTGTAGTTTTGTAGTTTAGTTTTCTACTTACTATATTTTTAAGGGACAAACTTGAAATTCAAAATCTGTTACCACTGGTGTTCTCTTTCCAGAATTCACTAAAATTAAAATTATCATGATTTAAAGCCAAAACAATCCATCTTTTTATATTCCTTATAAGTATAGTCCCTCAAAATCAAATACTCTACCTAAAAAATCAATGTATTCTATGAAATTTTTCAATACATTAAAATTTTGTCATGAATTTTAGTGATTTAAATGAAAAGGTAAACTTAAACTTACATTTTTCTTAGATCATAAAAATATACACAAAAGAAAATCATAATATGACATTTAAATTAATGCCATCAAAAAATTATCTCCCTCCAAAAACTCCAATTCCATATGGATTTACAAGTGAAAGTGTTCTAATCAGCACAGATGTCAATTCTGTCTCACCAAAGCCTTCAAATCTGGGCACTTCTCTCTTTTTCTCCCACTACCAGCCTTGACCAGACTTCCATCATCCCTCACCAAGGCCTCTGCAAAAACAGCCATCAATGTTCCACTTCAATTCATTTTCAAATAACATATACAAGAACCTAGTATAAAGGAACCATGCACATGGACAACAGGTGGGATTGACTTTGGGGAGAATGGGTGGGTGGGGAGGGGGACAGAGGGGAGCAAAAAGGGGATGGATGTAATACAACAACAATAAAAAATTTTTAAAAAAATGTGCATATACAAGTATGTAGCTAACAAGTCCTTGTTCCCAAAAGTTTAAGCAGTGGAGCTGGAAGTGTCTAGCGACTGGATGGGATGTGGTAGGCAGCCACCATCTCTTCGGCGTTAATGAATTCTGTTGGGGAATGGGGAGACACAAAATAGCAAGTCTGAAGTCCTACTCTGAACTAAGTTACTTTTTTGAACTTTACATCCCTAGGCTTCAATTTCCTCATCTAATAAATATAAGAGCTTAACTAGATGCTCTTGAAATCATCTTACAGATTTCATGACAGTTAGAAAGATTATTCAACAGCAGACAAGAAATCCCCAGCAAACTAAAGGCATCAATTTTGCTATTGAGAAATCTTCATTTGCAATTGATACTTTCAGGGGTTAAAGATGGCCAGTAATCAGTGATTGTATAAAATACTACAGCCTACAACTAAATAAAAATAAAGAGGAGAGGTCCATTCTAGTTGTATTCTAGGGCAAAGCAGATATGCTTTGTGCACTGCTGTCTCCCAGTGCCTATCACAGTGCCCAGCATGTGACAGGGGCTTGATATATATTTGTTGGGTGGCCATGTAGGCCCCCCTTAACCTTATAAACAGCCACTGTATCTTTCATCTTGCCTGGTAATGACTGAGATTTTAGAGCAATACGGTTCTCAATAAGCACTAGCGATAAAGGAGGCATAAACTACTTTTGCTCCGTAAAACAATGAAGCCCATCATCTCGGTCCCTACAATTTTGCCAATATGTAAGCTCATATTTTCCTATTAGCTCAAATGAGAGATGACACTGGAAAATGGTTATCCCCATTACAATGTATTCCATCTCTACGCTGCACTGGAAACAGAATTACAGCCAGTGAAATGGGATTTCTTTTCATAATAAACGAAAGTAAATCTGAGAAAGCGGCCGCCGTTAACAACCAAATTAGCAAGCAGGTCACACAGAACCTGAATCTGAGACAGCCTTGCAGAAAGATAATGTACAGGCTGTAGAACTAGGCAGATGTGAGTCTGAACCCTGTCTCCACTATTGGCCACCCTAAGCTTCAGCATCTTTATGCATCAAATATGGATAAAAACTGTGGTTCTCTGACCTGCTGCCCAGGGTAAATGAGAATGGGAGTGCAAAGCACTGGTCCGAGGTGCTTGACACAAAGCAGTAATGCAATGCAATGTATTCTCCAAACCCTCTCCCACTCATCCGAAATAAACTGAGATGTGGAGGCAGAAAACAAAAGCCACCCTATAAAGGTGCCCATTTTTTAATGTATGTTCTTTCTCCTAGGTAGCTAATCCTAACTTTATATAATTTTAAGCAGCATTCCATGTAACTCACAGTCCTGAGGTCAGAGGTGGCTTTAAGAGCAGATCTTAAATTATAAACAACAACAATAACAAAAACAAGTAGGAAACTTATAAGGCTGAACTGTAGCAAATCAAATGTGAACAAAGCAAGTTATCACAAGAGGCAGTTCTCATGCTAGGCTTCAGGTTTGCTCTCTGTTAAGAATGAGCCTATCTTTATATCTGTTATTCTAGGTAGAATAACGTCATGGCTACTGAACAGAAGCTCATAAGGAAGATGGTCCGACTGTACATCCAAGGGCCACCATCAGGCCAGCTGGTTAACACTGGGGAACCCAGTGAGGGCCCAAGTTCAAGTCCTTCTTCACTACTTACTGAATATGACCCTTGGACAGGTACCTTAACTTTCACCACTTCAGTTTCCTCACCTATAGAAATAATATCTCGTAAGACTTTTGCAAAGATTGTCATGGCTAAAAGTTAGTCAGAAGTGTGCTTGGCACACAATATAAAAATGTTTGGAATGTAAAGATACTACTTGTTTCTTTTATCATGTGAAAATATTAACAACCCCTTCATCATAAGATTGCCGGGATAAACTGAACAGGATATTTCATGAAAAAGGAACAGCACTTGGCCAGGAATCCAGTATTCCTGTAACTACAACTATTACTATTTTATTAAAGGCATCCAGAACTCTTCAGGCCATGACAGCTGGAAAACAAACCAGGACAATCTTAATCTCTCAATCACTGTCTCTCTCTCCCTCTCCTCTTCTCTCTCCCTCTCTCTCACACACACATACACATGCAGATTTAAGTGTTTATATTCCTTACTCTCTCTAAAGTCTCAGGCCCCATTCTCTGCCATTAAGTTGTGCCCCACACAATGCCTCATGCCGGAGATTTTAATTATGTGCTACCTCACTACCTACCTGTCCTGGTGTCTCAAGACTCCATCTTTGTGCTAAATAGTAATGGATGGGAAGCTCTTTAAGGTAATCTAAGCAATTATTCATTGCATGTAACAATACAGATCTTAGGATTTAAAATTTGAATGTGCCTATAAAACATGGGGCAGTTAAGACCCTAAGACAAATATGCACATTTAAATGAATCCAGCATCCTGAACTAGGTGTGCATTAAATATTCATCAAACCAGCAAAAACAGTTGTTGACAGCATTTTAATTGCTCAATGCAGCCTCAATGTCATCAACTCCTTTCCCCATCCTATCCCATCACCAGATTTAACTGGGAGCTGGACCAACAGAAGCAGAACTGAGCATGGGTATCAGAGACACTCTAACGGGGCACAGAAATGGTTTAAAGGTCCAGGACCATTTTGCTGATATTGTTACCCCTTCTAAAATTCTGCTGAGGAAAAGCAACTAATTGATGAGTTACCCGGAATTCTAGAGATTTTAATGATGAATCTGAGTTTAAGTTGCTAAGAAAGATATACATGTTTGTTTAGAATAACCCTTAATCTGTATCATAGGAAGCTGCTAACTGAGGCATTATGTGGAAACTTAGGAAATTTAACAACTCTGTGTTTTAAATGATTTCTCATTTTATTGTAAGATGTACACATCCATTTCAATAATTGTCAACCTTGTATGAAAGATTATTATGCATGGGGGGAAATAAGAAAACCCTGATCGTGTCCTAAAAAGAAGGCAGCAAATAAATATTTGTTGACGGGCTGACAGATGGACTGACAAAGTGAGTGATGAATGTCAGTACTGTTGCTCAATTACCTCTGAGATAGTACATCTCAAATCATGGTTATGACATTCTAAAATAAATACCTGAAGCTATCTGAAAGAAGTTGCCAGAAAATCGGGTCTTTGCAGCAAGGCTGTGCTGTATCAGGGTACAGGCCCCTTTTCCATGCTGGAAAACCACATGCATTTCAAAACTTGCCCCATGCTAGCAATTTTTCCTTCTGAAATGCTGAGGGTCATCTTGTATTTTCCTAAAGCACAGTTTGAAATAAAAGCTGCTTTTGAAGATGGGCCCACTAATAAACTGAATTATTTCTTTTATGCCACAACGAATGGAGAGAAAGTACAGAGCTCAAGATGAACAATAATGAAAAATGGTAGATCTGATCAGTGACCAGATACTCTGGCACCGGCACAAAACAAAATAAACATGAGGCTATAATACCAGGCAAGGTGTGCTGTCAACACTTGGGGGGGGGGGGGGGTTCAATATTTTAAGCCTCTGGGAATTTGGAAAAGGTCCATGGTACAATATTTACCTTGTCTGACTGACACAGCCATCCTACCCTTAAATTAAGCCCAGTAAAATATATTGCCTTTGTTAATCAGAACATGAAAGCTGAAGTCGTGTTTTGTGAAAGAGCGGGTCATTTTACTACACCGGACAC
The DNA here is from genome assembly GCA_004026585.1 of Noctilio leporinus. Classification (NCBI taxonomy): domain Eukaryota; kingdom Metazoa; phylum Chordata; class Mammalia; order Chiroptera; family Noctilionidae; genus Noctilio; species Noctilio leporinus. The sequence goes on along the minus strand of PVIW01001005.1, from coordinate 120,601 downwards.
AGGCATGACTGAATGGGGTGCTTCACTACATTTTGCCTTTGGTCAAACAGGACAGGTTATATGACCCCAGAAGAGACTGATTTATTTCCCAACTTGCTGATCACCCTGGCTCCTTCCTTGGTTTTCTGGGTGAAGAGCAGATGCATTAGTCGGCTTGGATGCTGTATAGGTCAGATTACTGCTACATTATTGTTTTGCGACCACCACCCCACCCCTGCTGCCAAAAAGGAAATTTCAGTGGTGGACAATAATAAGGTGGGTGACAGCATTAAGCAGCAGTTGGGGCCAGGCCCTTCCACGCATCTCTTACCCTGGGATCAGCAGCAACCTAGGAACATGGCGCATGCTATCTCGTGGCAGGTGGCAGAGCGGAGGCCAAGTAAAGCTATGTAAGCATAGTCAAGCCCTCTACTCACATACTTCCACCGACCAGAAGAACCACAGAGATCAGCCCAAAGTCAACAGATCAGCAAGGTGTTCACCAACCAGGCACAGAAGAATCATGCAGCAAAGGCTCTGCCCAGCTATTACAGTGGAAGAACATCAAATCTGCACCGTAATTAGGTCTAACAAGTGCACATTGCCACGTTCACCACAACCTGCCCTCCTGCTGACAGCCTCTCATTCCCTACCATGCAAAGGTGGAAGTAAGTCTAAGGAGGGACTTCGGTTTCAGAAAAGATCATTTGCAAGCTGGTAAGTGACCAGTCAGATACTCATTCTGTCTATGCCATCACCTAAGCAACAGAGCACTAAGGTAAAGGTTCACAAAAGCACCTTCAACAGGTCTGCTTATAGCCCTCTTAGGGACCAAATTTTCCCATCTGTCCTTGAATCCTTATAATAAATGCCCACTTCATTCTGGTTGGTTGAAGTGGTCTCTGTCACTGGCCCGTGGAGTAGCCACAGTGGAGACAACAGAGTTTCTATCCTGATGGAGCTGAGAGGAGAAGTCTGTGCAGAAGAACTGAGACTAGGGGCGGCAGGCAGACCTGGGAACTCACCTTCTCCTGGCATTATATGACAGGCACATCACTGTTTCTATTAAGGCCACATGCCCAGAGGAGATGAGGGTTAATGGGCAACGCCAAAAGTGGTGTGTTTTTTTTTTAATGTTGAATGAGACATCCCTTGGTCATTGGCATTTAGGGGCTATGACAGGCCCCTAAAAAGAAAGCATCCTGTCAGGCTTGCTGTCTGGTTCCTGTCCCAAAGTGAAGTGTGCAATGGGCTTCTGGAAAAGGTCTGATTCTGACAGAAAGGGAGGTGTAGAGAAAAGCTATTCTTTTTCTGCTACTTGCCCAGGCAAGCTACTGACATCATGAGAGGACAGAGCTTCGATACCTGTGCACTTCATCAAAAAAGCTCCCATCGTTCCCTACTGTCAAGTGACTAAAACTCATGCTCCTTAGCCCTTATTAAAATGCCTTCACTATTTCTATTGCCAAATGATGTCTTTCTATTCCTTCATGTCAAAAGAAAATAATTATAGGACTAGCCACTAGTGCTAAGAGCTCACAAGGTGCCAGCCTGCTGGGCCCACTACACTTAATTTCATTTACTCCACACAGCCTCATGTGGTTGGTGTCATCTTGCTTATTCTACAAAACAGAACCAGAACTCACATGTAAGTTTCTCTCCAGAATGTCCCATCTTTCCAACCCTATTTCCTGCGTACTTTCTGTATGTCAGACACTATTACGCCATATCGTTACCTCTTCCGTTAGTTTTTCTTCTGTGCTTTCTCTCAAGATGGAGAAAAAAAGTCATAAGCAATCACATTTTCCTTGCCACAAAAGTGCAATGATTTTTCTCTTCTTCCCTTATGACCTTCAGTCCTCCTTACTTGGACTCTGGTAATTTAATTATACCTTCTGCCAAATTTGAGGTTGCAGGCTCTTAACTAAGGTAAGACCTGCCACTCAATCATTTGTAACTTTCCCCACCCCCTCCTTTGCAATAATAACAGACAACAGTTATTGAGCCTTAACAATATATAATACAGTGAGCTAATATTTCACGTATTATTTTATTTATTCCTACAATAACTTTATGAATTCTAGTACTCTCATTTTACATGATAGGAAACAAAGTATAGAAATATTGAGTCACACACCTCATAGGTAGCAAAACCAGATTCAGACTACAGGGGTTCAATAAGAAATAACTAACAAAATTTAAATGTTTTATCTGTTTTCATCAACTAAAATACAAAAGGTCTAACTCTAAAGCACTTGGATCAAAAGTCTCCATTAGGTGTGGACCCAAGTTTGAAAACCTTTTTTTATTTTTTCAATTTAAGTTTTTATTTTTGTCTTTTGTTTTTATAAAGATTTTATTTATTATTTTTCAGAGAGAGGGGGAAGGGAGAGAGGCAGAGAGGGAGAGAGACATCAATGTTTGGTGTCTGCCTCCAGCTATGGACCTGGCTGGAGACCTGGCTTGCAACCTGGTTACGTGCCCTGGCTGGGAATCGAACCAGTGACCTTTGGGGTCTGCAGGCTGGCACCTTATCTACTGTGCCACAGCCAGGGCTAGAAAACCCTTTTTTACTGCCAGACTTAAACAACAGGCATGGATTTGAGAAGAAACTTCACCATGGCCAATTTCTAGGTGGGAGGGTAGGAAAGGGAGGGGTTTAATTCAGTGTTTTCTAAGCCAGCAGATCTGTGCCCAATGCGCTATATATTCCAAAGACTTGAGTCCTATCTTAGAATCTGTGTGTTCTGTGAAAAGGATGGTGTGTCTTGCATTAATTAATTCTGCTTTAATATCCAATATCAGACTGTGGGATTTAGATGACTTACATTCCAAGAAATTAATTCCTCCATGGGAAGGCTATGATGTGGTTAGTGACCTATTTGAGGAGCTTGCAAAGTGGACCAAGGGACCACTTGAGGAAGAATTGACTGGGCTGCCTAAAAAGAATATTTGATATCACGGTTAAGGAATAGGGGTAAATGCCACTTAGAGAGGACCCCAGGGGTTTCTGATGAGCTGCAAAACTTGAGAACTACTGAATTCACATCCAGTCCATATCTCAAGTGCCAACACTCCTGCAAATTACTTTAAAAATAAACTAATCAAGCCCTGGCTGGTGGCACACTGGGTAAGGCACCAGCCTGCAAACCCAAAGGTCACTTGTTCAATTCCCAGCAGGGCACATAACCAGGTTGCAAGCCAGCCCTCCAGCCAGGTCTGCAGCTGGGGGCAGGTGAAAGGCAACCATACACTGATGTTTCCCTCTCTGCCTCTCTCCATTCCCCTCTCTCTGAAAATAATGAATAAAAACAGAAACAAACAAAAAACCACACATTTAAAAAAATTAAAAAATAAACCAATAAAAAAAAATCAGTTGGCTTTCTCATCATTTTTGGCCTTAGTTGCCAATAACTGCAATATTGAAGTGCTCTACGCTGTGATTGTTAAGTCTCCTCCATATTTGGTTAGTTCACATAAAAGGTTGGATCAGAAAAAATCCATTCTCTGTGTTTCAACGGTGCCTATTGAGAGTTCTGTTTGTGTAACGGTATTGGTGCAGTGTCTGGGTAGGATTACAGCCACTCAGGAGGAGGGAAAACACTGAGGGAAGCAGCTTGCCTTTCCACAATCTGATAAACAGGTGTTAAGAGAAGCACCCCAAGTGCTGGATGCCCAGGCTGGCACATCTCTATTGAACCATATGTCAGTGTTCTAGCTCTACACAGGGTTAAAGATACAGCCTCCCAGATGAAGTCATTCTCTGGGCTTCTGGCTGGAATTAAAGAGAAAGAAGAAGCCTTGCTTAAAAGAATAATACAGTCTCAACACGCAGTTCAGAGTTTGGAAAAATAAATGGCTGATAATGTTCATATGTACACACACATGACATATACACATCCACACTCAAATGTGTATGTACACATATATTTAATTCTTTTATCAATATGCACACATATGCGTACATGCGTGTGCTCATAAGATTTATATACATGCACACATATATATGTACGTACCTAGTGACTTCCTGGCAGACTTAGAACTATTTCTACTTAAATCAGTATCAGCTAAAAATAATAAAACAGACACAACATAATAAAATAAGTTAAGTATAAATAAAGTTAACCACTGGGACTTATACTGATCAGGGTATGTGACATAGAACTGACCATAACTGAATGAAAATTGTCAGCTCCTAAATGATGAAAGAGAAGTGGGAAGAAAGTGAAAAGAAAAATCCATAATTCTTAAGGTCAAATCTAAGTTTTGGCAATGTCACTAGCATAACGTACACTTATGTCCCAGGGTCAAAATGAAAGCAAACTTGAATAATGACAAGTAACTTCAATTAAACTCTCCATCTGCTTATAAGCTCGATGAACTTCAAAATGTACTTGCTCACCAAGTCAGGGTCTATTCCAAGAAGTAATCCTGCCTTATTAATTTTTGACGAACTATTAAATTTCCCATTTTACCTCTGACCAATGGTAGAATGCCCTCCCTGTCTGATTTACAAGTAGTTTCACAAATTAGGACACAATGTACAGCTCATGCAATTCATTTTAATAGGAATGTGAATGGTTCCTCTTTCCCTTTTTCAACATACAGTGTCCTAAATTGTCCTCTCTGTGCATGTGATAAACAATTTAAGCACAGAAAATGAGTAAGTTTTAAATGGCAGGATAAACAGCAAGCTCTCGCATTCTCTGCTTAGGAAGGGCCTGCACTCTGAGGTGATAAAAGCTGAGGTCCTGCTGTGTTTCCACCTGCAAAATTCTATTAAATCTAATAGTACTTACCAGGTACACAAGCCACCAAGAAGGAAACCTAATTTCCATGTCAGTTCATTTGATTTCCTAAAATTACATCAACAGAAAAACCAGATAGATGGTGGATACTGGTTTTATGGGGCTTCTAACAGGTTAAAAAAATCATTTAGCATTTAAAGAATAATTACTACTCTGTGGTTCACCCAGGGCCTATCAGAACCTATGCTGTCTCCTCCTTTCCCTTCCTTTGCCCCCAGACATAACCAGCAAAACCTGCTAACTCCTCTATCATATTTTTAAGATAATATAAGAAAAAAATATTAAGATGCACTGTAAATGCAGAAGCAAAAAAAAATCTGCACAAAAATTTCAACAACCTAGAAATCAAAGTTTCTTAACCATTGAATTCAATTTTCCAATCATTACACCTAAAATGAGTCCCAAAGCAAACAGGGCATATGTATTTGTTTAGAACTTATATGAGGAGGATGGTGAAACAAAGCCTTGAACCCGTCCTTCCCAACACCCTTTGAATTACTCTGGGGAGACACTGTCTACATAGAAATGCACTTGCCAAAAAATTTTAAAAAGAAATGCACTTGCATATTGGCTCACTAACTTTCAAACCTCTATTTTGTTTCTCACCAACACCATTATTGCCTACAGAGTCCATTCTGAGATTAATCAATCAAGTATGCTTACTATAAATGAATTCTCTCCCTCCCTTCAACCTGACAGACCAAAGTGATAATCCTGAATATTATTTCAGCTAACCTTGCCCTCTGAGCTCAGGCTAAAAATGGTTACAGAAGCTCTAGTAGAAACCTAGGCACACAAGACTGTATTCAACACATTTAATATTTGTCAATTCGAAAGACACTAGCTCCAAAGGCCTGTCCCAGACCATCAGCAATCGTGCCACAAAATTTTGTCACCATGTACTTATATCTGCAAAAAGGTCTGTTTTCTTTTTCTAAAATGGCAAAGAGGGACTATGATGGACAGCTTAATAGAAAACACAATCCACCATATAAAAACAAAAGGTTCCATCATATGTTGAAAACTGCAAGACTGGTAAATTAATTTCCCCCTTTTCACAATGCAGCATCTACCCTTCATAAGCAATTACATCAAAATGAAAATAGAAGTTCTCCTCTGCTAAAGAACAACTAAAGACCATTTCTTTATTTTCTTTATATTACAAAGTAAATGCACTGCCATACATCCCAACAGGGTGGCCCATCTGGGGACTTATTCTGTGATACCCTTTAACATAAACTTCACAACCTCTGGGTCTGTTAAATACCCTAACCCAGAAAACAGTCCTCTGATGGAGATACCTGCAGTGGGTATCTTGTACCATGAGACCCCTTTGATATTTTTTGTCTTTCCTTTTTGCAGAAAAAGTGGACCTGGGATTTCCTTTAAGAACAATTTGTTATGAATATAGTTTGTGGCTTTCCATTTATTGGCATGTATTTTTAAGAAAAACAGAAAAGAAAACCACTTTGGCTGAAGCATCCCTTAATGCAGGGATTCTCAACATTAGTGATTACTTCAGCTGGATAGTTCTTTGGTGTACATTGTAGGATGTTCATCAGCATCCCTGGCCTCAATCCTATACAGGCTGGAAGCTCTAGCCCTATTACAACCAAAAAATATCTGGGGACATTGCCAAATGCCCCCTTTAAAGATAAAATTGTCCCCAGTTGAGAATCCCTGCTTTAGCACAAAAGAAACATCCCATTTAAAATTATTAAGGTTAGTCCTGGCACTGATGGTGGAGGAGTGTCTGTAGGTCTGCCCAGGCCGCCCTGTGGGTTTCTAGCACCTGAGTCTCCATCACTGATGAAGCTGGGAGCCAAGATCACCAGCAAACATTTCTATAGACCATTAGCCCTTTATAGCAAGGAATCTGTCAAACCCAAAAGGGAAAAATGCCTCCATCTGCAAATGGGGGTGGGAATGAGCCTTTACACAACAAAAAGAGGGAGAAAGTCCTGTGTCAAATTGCTGCTTTGGCAAATGCCTAATGCTAAGAGACTTATTTTTAAAAGTTGGGGGAGGGAGGAGCAAAGAAACAGAAGAGTCGAAGTATGTTTATAGCATCTTTTCATCTTTTTGACATATCAATGAAGGTTTTTCATTTTTTGTTTTGTTTTGAAGAGAAACAGAAAAAAAGTAACTCCTGCAGTAAAAATAAAGAATGAGCATATAAAGAAGTAAAGCTAACCATCAGCACTTTTAAGTTACCCTTAAACAAAAAGACTCAGAGGAGACCGATTTATTTTAACCCCTTGGCAGAAGAGGTTGACGAATATAGTCCACATATCACAAGGAGCCACTGGGATAAAAATGCAAAACCAAGTCTGGCACCTTGGAAACTAAAACCTGAGATTACATTCCTTGCCCAAGAAATTGGGTTATTCACACCCTAGCAAAGAGGGTGCAAGGCTAGTTCTAACCAGTAAGCCTCAGATTGCCCACAAAGTTAGCAACTTTATAACAGAAGGAGACAGGGTACTCTGGGCAATAAGTCTTGTTTATCAAATCTCAAACAGTGGAAACATGGGCTAATCCAAAACTACCTTTAATAATGAATTGGTCCAGGATAATTAACACCCCTCCCCTGTTCTTCTAAGATCCTGGAAAACCAATCCACAGACCAGCAGGTTGATATTACTTAGAAGAAGCTCAGAGTCATTTAAGTGACCAAATGCTTCTTCCCAGGGGCCTTGGAAAGTGATATTTTTCTTTACTTCAAACCTGCATTCCAGTCTTTCTCCGTCAATAAACTTGATGGTGTTTGCACCAAGCATTTTCTACAACTTCCCAATGAACCAACCGTAAATCAAGTATAAGGGAAAGCTAGTGACTATTACAACAGATGGATTTAGCCATAGTAGATTTTTCATACCTGACAGCTATGTCCTAGAGGAAGTACAAAAGACCCAGCCATTGCAACTTTTAACTTTCCAAACAGACCCAGAAGATCCACAGCAAATAGATGTTTTTAAATCTCTAGAGAAAAGAGACAACTTGCAAGATGCCAGAAGTGAGTGCATAAAAGCATGTCATCCATTGAGAGAGCCTAGCCAACCACCAGCCCTTCACATCCCAACATTCAGGGGGCAACAAACAAAATCCTTCGGGTGAAAAAAAAATACCCATCAGGTGTGCAGTAAAACGTGAACATAAGTTGAAATGTCACTGTACTGTTCTCACAGAAATGCTTCAAGCAGACTTTCTAGAACCACGTTGTCCAATACTTTAGCCACATGTGACCAGCTAAGCACTTGAAATATGCTTTTAGTATAAAACATACACTGAATTTCAAAGACTTAGCAAGAAAAGAGAATGTAAGCTATCTCACTAATTATTGATTTGATGATGAAATGATAATATTTGAGATACTGAGTTGAATAAAATGTACTATTAAATTTAATTTCACCTATTTCTTATTTTTTTTTTTAGTGTGAACACTAGAAAACTTCAAATTACATATGTAAATCACATTTATGACTTATGATATTTCTAATGGTCAGCACTGTCCTAGAACAGGAGTCAGCAAAGTTTCTGCAAGGGCTAGGCAGTGAATATTTTAGGCTCTGTCTCTGGTGCTAACACAACCACAATCAATAGGTAAGCAAATGGGTGTAGCTATGTTCCAAAAACACTTTATTTATGAAACAGGCAAATGAATTTGTCCTGTGAGCCCTGGTTTGCCTTCTGAGATTTAGATCGTTCAACAGTTTCCTACAAGAGGGAAAAATACACCAGGGACCTGTAATTTGAATTCAGCCTGGAGATCCGTTTTTACGCCCAGCAGGGGTTTTAAGCAAATAGGTACTTAAATGCACTGAGACCGGGTGTGGATGATCCAGCTCCTTAGTCTCCTATCACTCCCTCCCTGAATGGGACTGACCTTCTTCATGCAAGAACCATGTACGTTTAGCATTCCTGCTGTAAAGCTGGTGTCACACAAAGAGCCAGACAGTAATGGAATCAGATAATAGGAGTTTCTATCAGGGGCCAAGTGAGATGACCATATAATTTATCAACCAAACAAAATCAATTCTGAGAATAAAAGGAGGTATAATTAATAATTATATCTGGATAACAGGCATGCGCCAGAATGGACACAGTTATGCTACTGATAAAGGAAGCTAGGCCTACAATAATTTTATTTTTTAAAAAAGGTCAACTTTCACCAGAATGCAGACATAAACAAGTATGGGGGCAGTTGGTGGCATTTCTCTCAAGTACATTGTGTTAAACGAACCCTGCCAAACATATCTGACCAGGCTGGCCTCCCTTAATGTCCGTGAAATGAACACTGTTGGGCTTCACCTGCTTTCTGCTCTGCTTCTCATGTTCCAGGCTTCGTATTTCAACATCTCTGGGTAACCATCCTGGTTTTAGTCTAGGTGGTCAATGCTTTCCCCATCCAAGTCAGGGACTAATGATTTTACAAAATTCCACCCACACTGGGTAACGAGTACATGGGACTTAGTACACCCCTCTCCCTACTTTAGGTTATTACTGATAATTTCCATAATTTAAAAAAAAAAAATTGAAGGTTAAAGCAGTTAGGCCCTCAGCCAGCCTAAGAAAAGGAGGTGCACAAACAATAGAGCCTTGATGCCCCCTGGCCCTGCCTGAAACATGGAGCCACCAGGTGCTCTGAGAAGGTACTTTCTCCCAGACAACGCTGCCTGCTTCCACTGCTGCAGACAGGGACATGACATTGCCATTATGATGGTGAGTCAACATTAGGATAATGCGGAGACTGTGGGTAATAGAAACCAGAGACAGAAATCAACAGCGACCCTGACCTCAGCCCTGGACTGCTGGACCAAAGCAAAATCGAAAACAATACATATTTTATTCCTTTGGGTTTTTTTTTTTTCTCTCTGTTGAAACCAACTCAAGTCTCTTCTGCCTGCTCCTGACATGATTTTTCATATAACCATTGCCTGCCCTACCTTCTTCACTCAACCCCCCTCCCCTGCCTTTCCTCCTGCACCCCTCTTTTCTTTCTCTGAGTAATAATTATAATAATACAGAGATAAATACATATGTGGGCGGGGGGGGAGTGTATTACTCCTCTTCTTCCAGCTGTCAGTACCTGGAAGGTAAGTGTGTGCACACACATGCAAGCACACACCGTATACCCTCCAGGACCTGGCCTCTGGGGAGGAATCATAGAAAGATATGAGCTTTTTAAGTGAAATTAAGCAGTCAGAAGCCGTTCCCCGTCTCACAAGCACTCCCCTGAGCCGCAGTGCATCTGTTTTGTAGAAGCAGCTGGTGACACACTTTTTACCTCACCAGGAAGTCACTTCTCAGAAGGATGCTGAAAGTGGCAGTGCTGGCTCAGGGGCTCCACAGGGGCAACACCACAAGGAAAGCTCTTAACCAGTTTCTGCCTCCTCCTACCTTTCTCTTTCCTTAAAAGGAACTGTGTGAGCTCTGTCCACACCTCAGGGGACTCTCCTCCCTCCACTCCTAGCACTTAGGTAAGTGTTTCTTCCTTCTTTCAGGCTGGAACACCAGACCTGAGAGATAGGAGGGTGACAGCCTCACAGGGAACTCGCGGCTTTGCGATGAGACATCATGCAGAACGAGCAACCCATCACCAGGCAGCAGAGATGCCAAGACTCATCCCTAAGAATCTCCACAAGTCTCTACACCTACCACCCACCTAATAAAAACGTTATCCTCTTACTAGGGCTCAACCTAGCTTTTAATCATGTGGTTTCTTATTTGTTCTTATTTTAAAGTTGGTGTTGCAGGAGCAGCATGTCACCTGTCTTCCCACAACATTCATCTGGAAATCTTTCAACCTCCTATAAAACTGGATCTATAAAAAGACCCACCAAATTTGACATGAATAGTTTACCCCACACACAAACTAGTTCATTAATACAATCACAACTATTTACTAGACAATTAAAATTCACCTTTATCCCTGTTATCATCTACCCAAACACATAAAACTCTGCCTAATCATGAGAAAAACAGCAAACCCAAAATTAAAGGGCATTGTACAAAGTACCTGACAAATACTCTTCAAAATTGTCAAGATCATCAAAAAACAATCGAAGTCTGAGAAACTGCTACAACCCAGGAGAAACAAAGAAGATACAACTAAATTAATTGGATAGGATCCTGGAACAAAGGAGGACTTTAGGTAAAACCTAAGAAAAAAAATCTGAGTAAATATGGACTTTAATAGCAATGTATCCATTTTGGCTCAGTTGTGACAACCAAGTTGTCAATGACAGCAAAAACTGGATACAGGATTATGCAAAAAATCTGTACTATCTTCACAATTTTTTTAACCAAGTATTTAATTAACATAAAGTGTTTACTTTAAAAGGTGTCTATATCTCTAATAGTTGGTAAGTAGGTGTAAAAGATCAAGAAACCATTCAAGTTTCCAGGTCTAGCAATGATAAGAACACCGCTCAGAATCAGAAAGCAGACTCTGGGCTCTGACTCATGGAAAGGCGCCCAACATCCAACACACTTCTAGTCTATCTACACACTACTTCATTTATTCTCTAGTTGCTACTCATTCATAAAAGCAGACTAACTCAAATTCTTGCATTAGTCCACTCTTAAGCCAGCTTAAGGCTGGCTAGTTTTGAACCGACTATTAGTGAAAACATTTTATAAATTAAAAAGGAAAATACTTCATTATAAAAAGCCTATTCCAATGCAAAAGTAAAAATGAAAACACTCAAAATCACACAAAGGTTAAAAAAAACAGTAACAAAACTTTGAATGCTTTAACAAGGTGGTAAAGAACAGGCTTTTTAAACTGCAAAGTGACTAAATTTTTTATTTTTTTTCTTTTCTGGAAAGCATTTTGCACACAAATCTCAGAGGAAGAGCAGTAAGTTGCAAAGGATTTTAACCAGCATTACTCTGATGAAGTAATTTCATGCCTCATATTACTTTCAACATCCAAAGAACCCATCTTAACCTACTATAAAAATTAATTATGTGTCATTTGCTGTGACATACAGTATTTTGGTGGGAACTTACATGAGGGGAGGCATCTAAAATGCTCGGCTGGGATCTACAGTTACAGTTGGGCCCACCACCTTCCACGACCATCTGAAGTGTTTCTTTCCTACATTACAACCACTAAACTCTTGAAACGCTTGTGTGATGCGGGGCAAGGGGAGTCTCTGCAGAAAAATTTCTTCCTGTAAGAAATAACTCATGCAATCATTTGTGTTAGAATGCAGACAAATATTTAAAGTAGAAAAAGTGTGTGCCCATACTGTCCCAAATAGAATACATACATGCCTGGATTTAGTACACAGTCTCAAAATCCCTGACTTCTCTTATTTTATGCTGGAAAAAAAATTGCATAAACCCTATTTTTCCTTTCTGATTTTTTTCCCTTCTCTTCTTTTCTCCCTCTCTCCTTCCTTTTCTCCCTCCTCCCCATACTGGTCTACTCTCTTTCTCCTTGACATTCAAAACTAGAGCTAAAGAGCAGGGAACCCAATAGTGGAAATACAGGGCACTCTTAAGACTGCTTCTCCACACTAGGTTTGCAGCAGTCATCACTAAAGGGCTCTGACACCAGCACAGGACCCAAGTCATGCCTTCACAACTCCCAACACAAGAGAGGCCCAAAGGGCGCTGGCCATCAACGGCACTAGAGAGGAATCCAATCTGTCACTCCAAAAAACCAAAAACCTTGATTTACAAAGAAGGAAAGGTATCATGATTACTAATGAATAACACTAGAACTAAGAGCCCAACCTCCCAGTTCCCAGGCCTGGGTTTCTTTCTCATAGTGATTGATGTTTGTTTTAAGGGAAAACATAAAGAAAGGAATACTTATGATATACTCAACACTGATACACCTCCCACATTTACATTATTCCATGAAATCAAAGACTTCAGTGATGTTTAAATGTGAGAAAACAAAAACCCAGAAACAATTTTTTTAAACTACAACATAAAAAATTACACTCTGATTTTAGAGTTGTTAAAATATGAAGGAAAAAAACCTCATCATCAATGAAATCTGTATCATTTAACCCTCAGGAAAAACCAGCAGCATGGCCAGTACCATCTGTGCATTGCGCAGATGAAATGAAAACTGGGCTCAGGGTCGACAGGGGTCTGTTAGCCCTGGATGGAACATTCACACAACCCCTGGCCTTTTAATAGCCTGATAGGTCCAGGACATGCTTTCTAACTTTTCCCACAGTCTTTCACTTGATTTCTCATTTCCACACAGATATTGGGTCCAAAAACTAGCTCATCACCTGGGACAAAACCATGATTATTTGGAATAAATCAATCCTTGATGTTTGTTCTCTAAAGAGTTTTGAGTGTTTAGTATGTGCTACCAGGCCCTGCGTTGACCCCAAGTAGATGAGGTAGAACAAAATCCTTGTAGAGGAGGTAGAACAAAATCCTCGTATTGCTGTCTAGTAAGAGATAAAATTAACACACAAGTTCACAGCAAGAACACAAAGAAGGTGATATATTAAGAATGCTCTGGAGGGGCCACGCTTAAAAAAACTTACATTTAACCTATAACCTGGAGACAGAGGACTCAGCCATGAAAAGAAGAAAGCAGAGGGAACAATATACCCCAAGGGTGAGAAGGTGTGGTTTAGGATCATGCAGGAGTATCTCCCTGCTAACTACCCTAAGTCTGGCCGAAATGTTCACCTCACACATAGCGGCCACATAGGCGTTCAACCTTGAGATGCAACTACATCTGCCCAAGGAACCAAGTTCTGCCCATTCAGGCTCTTATACAGGCAACTATTAGGTCTCTGGGCTACTGGGTTTAATGATTCTTCTTCAATAATCCCAAGAATAAGAGCCATTTATTTAGTACTCTCCTCTTTTGTTTTGAATCACATAAGGAGAAAAAGTATTAATAATCTTTGTTCCAGGACAGGCTTCTACAATCTTCTTTTCTATTCCTGCAGCTAAGATAAAAGAGCCACAGATAGTCTGGAAACCTAACACAAGTTATTTGAGTACCGACTATCAAATTATTGCAATCGATCGTTGGCCTCCTGAATCATCAGTCTCTTTAATCTTGCTCAATGGTTAACATTTAGGAAATGCTCCCATATCTCCAAGAGACATTATTTTCAGTTATAAGCTATGGGGATATCCCCTTTAGTCATCAAATTTAATGTGATGATTATTAAAGTGAATTTGCTAATACCAATGCTCACTTACAACGTGAGGGCCTGAGCTGCAAATTTCTCTTAATTTAGCTGGTGAGAAACAGGCCAAGAACAAAATCTGAATCAAGTTAAAGGGAAATCTGCTAATGCTGTTCAATTGTTTACTATCTCATGAAAGACAGAGGTAGTGATGCATTATCTACCCAAAGATATAATTACACTCAAAGCCATCATGAACTTTTACTATCCAGAGGCTTCTTCATCATGGGTGGAAGAGTAGGAGACACAGAAAAAATATATATAAAATTCTACCGTGTAACACCAATAAATAGTCTTAATAGTAACCATACTAGTTGGTATGGTAATCACACTAGTTGGTATTTACTAAAGACTGACCAATGAGGTATCTGTACTTTGTCACTTAACTTTCTCAACACTTTCAGTGTACATACTATTCCCATCTACTTCTTACTGATTTTAAAAAAACTAGGATTTAGTGACGTGAAGTCCCCTTGACCTTCATGGCCCACACACCTACACCACAAATACCACAAACAAATGTAGTTCAGGGAGTAAATCATGAGCAATGGACTTGGACAACCAAGGCTGAAATCCCAGCTCCACTACTTACTCGTTGTATGACCTAGGAAAAAGCTAGCTAACCATTCCTCAGCTTCAGTTCTCTCATCTGCAAAATGTAACCATCCTAGAGATCAACACATAGAGAGGGTTGAAGGACTAAGTGAGACACCTCGTATGTTGTCAGGAATACAGTCCAGTTACAACGAGTGTTGGTCACTGAGACTACTTCAAATCACTACTACTACTACTACTACTACTAAGAGTGACGACACATTCTTACTTGACTTTACTGTTCATTTACTTTAGTCATCATACTATGACAAAATGAATCCAAATGCCATCATCAAACCAGCATAAACCAGAAATTATAGAATGTAAAACACACTTCATTCATTTCTCATTCCCATTAAGAAGCCTAAGGTCCCACTGCTGTAAACTAATTCAAAAAATAAAAACATCCTTTTTATATATGTTCCAGATGCACAAAAAATCTTCATTATAACTTGATGAATTTAACTCATTTTTCAGAGTACACAACCTGTAGATTATAATTAAAATGCAAAAGGGAAACACTCCATGTTTTAAAGACTTTTGCATATTCAGTTTGCAGGCAGCAATCTGCTCTGGTATAAGCAAAACATGCTATCTCTGACGTCTTACATTTCAATTTTCTTTACACCCAAACAACAAAATATTTAAACAGTTAACATCTGTTCAAAAACCTAAGAGATGAAAAGCACAGGCAGTGTGTTGACTATGGAAAAAGTCAAATTACATAGGGGCCAGATTTTGAAAGCCTGACCTATTGTGTCAGAAAAGGAGGGCCAAATGCCAGAAAACATATGGAGAAAAAACTAAAACCATAAACCAGCTGAGAAAATTTAAATGAACAGATGGCAATAGGAAAATAAAGACAAGGAGAATTTTAAAAATAATAGTAAATCTAAAACATTCCTTAAAAAGAGAAAGAGATATCCCCAAAACAAGTCCATAATAATGAATCATTGTAAATGTTATTCTGATTTTTTTTTTAAAAAAAGTAAAATGGAGCTAGGAGTAGAAAATGGGGAAAAGACAGGATTCAGATCAAAGCATTTATCCAAAACCATCTTCTGTGGTCATACAGTCTTGAGTGAGCCTTCAGCGTAGAGCAGATGGACCAAAACTGCATCTTTAACCCACTTTCAAGGACATCATCTCCTGCATGGAAATCAGTTCACTCCAACAAGATTATCAGGTGAAACAACTTCAAAATGCCATGGAAAACAGAGAGCAGATAATACGCACAGCTTCTTTTTTTACAACCTAGCCAAAATTTGGAATTAATCTTGATCCTTTCACCTAAAATGAAACAGGGGGAGGGGGAGCCAGGTGGGAGGTGAGGGGCACAGAGAAAACAAGTAGATAACATGTGCTTGGATTCCTGTCAATTTGCAGGTTAGGGCTCTGTTCTGCTTCTTGTTTTGTTTTGTTTATAAATTAGTAACTCTGTGTGTGTGTGTGTGTGTGTGTGTGTGTGTGTGTGTGCGCGTGTGTATGTGTTCCTCTCCCCAGGGTATTAGGTTATCTTTTGACTGAAAAAGACACCAATCTAAGTGAATTTTTAAAAAAATTAAATGACTTTAAAAATCTAAAAATTTAAGGCATGAGGCTTCTTGAGGTACAGCCAGTTCAAGTGGTTGCAGAGGTATCTGATTCTCTCTCCAATTTTCAGGCCAACGATCTGTCGTCACAAGGTCAAAACCACAACACCCTCTCCTTAGGATAAGAAACACATCTAGAAAAAATAAAACTCTGTTGGTGAGGGGTTCATCTAGCAAACTAGGAAGATACTCATTAGTCTTTTTTTTATTTTTTAATACTGAAATTCCTAAGGACATTTTTTTTCATTGGTTTTAACAGAAAGTGGAAGGGAGAGAAGGTTTAAAGGTGGGGGAAGGCAGGGAGGAAGAGAGAGGAAGAGAAACATGGATATACGAGGAAAACATCAACTGGTTGTCTCCTACATGTGCCCCAACCTAGGACCAAATTCGCAACCTAGGCATGTGTCCTAACCAGGAATCAAACCCACAAACTTTGCTTGTAAGATGATGCCCAACCGATTGAACCACACTGACCCTTCTTGAAACCACCACTGTAGCCAGGTACTCTGGCAAGCCTGGGTGACATGCTCATCCATGTGAAAGAGACCAGGGTAGATAAGTTGGCCCATACCTATTCCAGTCACTGTTGTGATAAACAGCAGTACAGGAATTGTGTAGAGCTGTGACAGAGAAGGAACCTGGGCAAGGGATGGAATAAACCAAAAGAGATAAATCTTGAGATGCCTCCAGTACTTATGACCCACTCAATCTCATAGACCTTCCCTCCACATATTTTTATTTCTTGTGCTATCCTCAAAACCTCTCTTTCAGTTGTTTATTTAATAAATAAATGGTAAACTATGGGCTGGAAGAAAAACAGAGAGAGAAAAATGTTTCATAGGTAAAAATAAAAGATTAAGGAAAATGTAAAAAAGCACAACTGAGATTTGAATCCAAAGTCCTGAATTCATTGGTGAGAAGGAGCCAAGAAATGACAGAAATGTGGCATGAACCAACATGAGGCCACCAAGAGTAGATTCAAGGGCAGTGTCAACTCATAAAGACTTGTTGGCCGAGGACGGGGAGGAGCTCAGCATACATGTGCTTTCCAGAGCCCTCTCTGAAGATACCCTCCCTCTGTCCCCCCGAAAAACTCCATTTTCTCAGGTCACAGCAACTCCAGCAGAAAGATGAGCTCTAACAATGGAGGAATTCTAGCCTCCCCAAATCAAGATTCTACTTAGTATTCACAATGATGCATTAAATATATGCCTTTCTGCTTTCCTCTTCTCTTAAAGCTCTGCAAATCATTAACAAAAATCCAAAAATTGATGAGCTTAAAATAATTCATTAATAAGTAATACTTCTGTACACAAAGACCACCTTTAAAAATGCCTCAACTAAGCAGCACAGAGATGTGCACTTTGTAGAATAATCATTGAATAAGAATTACAAATAGTTGTAACTATAGCATTCCTGGGTACCTGAAGCTATTATAAATTCCTGCCCAATCCCTGCCCCCAAACAGCTTATCCACGTAATAGCATCATTTTAGTTCCTCAAGTTATTTGGTGACATTAAATCTAAGACGAGAATAACATGTCTCAAGGAACTCTGCTTTATAACATGAAATAATTCCCCACCTTCTGTGAAAATAAGCCTGAATTACAAATCTAAGAAACAAAACACCCTATTATACTTGGTAAATGCTGACTTTGTTTGTCCTGCCCTCAGAAATGATGAGTTCTGATTTCCCAAAACTGTCCTTGGTGTTTCAAATCTAATAGGTCAGGATTAATTATATATACAGATATATAAGGAAGTAAAATCAAATAATTAAAATTGCATCATATTTTTTCCCATTTCTTAAATAATATAGCAACAGGTCAACAACTAATTGCATTGTTATTATTTTAATATAATGACCTATATCTCCTCTCAACACAGTAAGAGAGAAAACAAAAGTATTGATTTTTCATTTGTTTCAACCAATAATTCCTCTGGCAATGTATAACAGACCAAAAGAGCAGATTTTACATTTACTTTATCTTACTGATATAAAAAGTTGTAACAAATCAATCATTGTACCTACTTATGGCAGAGCTGAATGACTTATTCAGACATACTTAGCTAAAAATATATAATTGAATCACAATGTTAATTAAAATTTTTTTTCTTTTAATCAAAGAAGCCAAAGAATTTTAGAAATGAAAGGGATTCTAAGATTAAGAAGTTGTCTCTACGAAGCTGTCAAACCCAACAGCCAAGTAAAAAGCTATGCAGATTCTTCTGTCCCAATACTCCAACACATGTACATGTAAGAAAAGTGTGATTTATGAACTTTCAAAAGAATACTTTATTCATGAAAATCAGGAACACACCATGAACAATTCTGTTCTTCATGATACTTCTTACTCTAACTGTAAAAGCTGAAATAAACAAAAAATTGTATCTGGTCTGAGTTTTGTCATTAACTTTAATTTTAATCCACATGAGTGGACTAACACACTTTTTAGTCAACTGCAAGTCATAATAAATATGAGTAGCTGTGAAGACAAGATGGCTGTGATATGTACCCTGCACTTGAGGGGGGAAGCCAACAAGCACTAAGGGTCTACTACCCAGCAGCAGGTCCAACAATTTTAGGGGGGGCAGACTTTTTGAATTAATATTATAGAAAAACAATTGGTCCTCAGACCTCCCCCAGCGTAGACGTGAGAGAGGGAGAGGGCAGCCACCCTTGGTCCGCCATTGCCCACAAAAGACGGTAACAACCGCAAGCCCACCCCGCTGAGCCTCAGTGCAGCTGTGGGCTCTTCAAACTCAGATGGACACAATCCCCATGGGAAGGAAACACAGCAAATGAGGGTCCACTTACCAAACTGACCCTGAGGGCACTGGGGAAGAGTTGCTCAAAATTACGTCCTCAGTACCTTGCTGTACAGGATTTCAAAAGGGTAGCATGTATTAGTTGTGGAAATTCCCTGCCCTTTTCAAATAAAGTACTCATTTAGTCCTGGCTAGGTGGCCCAGTTGATTCGATCATCGTCCTGTAACCAAAATTGCAGGTCTGATTCCAGCCAGGGCACATACCTACGGTGCAGGTTTGATCCCTGGTTGAGGCACGTACAAGGGGGCAACCAATCAATGTTTTTCTCTCTCATCGGTGTTTTTCTTTCTTTCTCTTTCTCCCTTTCTCCCTTTCTCTCTCTCTCTCTCTCTCTCTCTCTCTCTCTCTCTCTCTCTCTCTCTCTCTCTCTCTCTCCAATCAATAAACATATCCTAGGGTGAGAATTGAAAAATAAAATTCAAACTATTTCTTTAAGGCCCTAGGTGATGGCACAGTGGAGTGGTTAAGGAGCCAGCCTACGAATCCCAAGGTCACTGGTTCGATTCCCAGCCAGGGCATATGACCAGGTTGCAAGCCAGGTCCCCAGTGAGGTCCCCAGCTGGAGACGGGTGAAAGGCAACCATACATTGATGTCTCTCACCCCTTCTGCCTCTCTCCCTTCCCCTCTAATAAATAAAATTTTAGAAATAAATAAATAAAATAAAATATTCCTTTACATATAGACATAATGACTTACAGATATAGCACACCATGAAAAGAACTAAAAAATAACTGTATAAAGGACTGCATGCAAAGCAAACTGAGAGGTTTCCTGAAGAGAGAAAATGGTATTATTTTTGTCCTTTTTATGCACCCAATAACACTTTATGCTTACCTACTATAAGAATTATAACATATTTAGCCCTGGCTGGTAGCACAGTGGATAAGGTGCTAGCCTGCAAACCCAAAGGTCGCAGGTTCGATTCCCCAGCCAGGGCACATAACCAGGTTACAAACCAGGTCTCCAGTCAGGTCTGTAGCTGGAGGCAGGTGAAAAGCAACCATACATTGATGTCTCTCTCCCTCTCTGTCTCTCTCCCTTCCCTCTTTCTAAAAATAATGAAATAAAAATCTTAAAAAAAAAAAAAGAATTATAACATATTTAAAGTTACTTATTTATGTGCTGGTTTCCTCACTCACATTATAGCTGCTGCCAAGTATTATATCAGACAGTCCTAGGCATTCACAACAACTTCAATATTATAATAGTTGTTACACCTGCCATTAGATCTTATTGAATAATATGTTAATAAAATGTCTGTGTATTGCAAATCACAAATTTTAGTATTTTGATAATGATACAGAGATCTGATTAAGGGGCCACAGGAGGAGTCTGCTGAGGCAAGGGGAGGCAGTCTAGGACGGGACTGGCTGAGATGCTGACGCCGCCAGAGCCAAAGGAAATAAAAAGAGGGCAGGCTCTCTGGCTCACCAGTTTTTTGGGTCCAGAACTGGTTCTTTCTCAGACCCTGACTCTGGCTCTGGCTCTGCCTTGAGAACGCCTGGATGCTGCAGCTGCCTGCGTTTCCCAATGGATGTTGTTTGTGTGGGAAGGAACTCTGGGCACAGCCTAGGATCAGGATGACCTAGAAGAATGTGGCAGGTTTATTCTTTGGGTGTCTAGAGGGAACAGGCACTGAGGCAAAAGCCTGCCATCCTTCCAGAATTGTGTAGCTTTTGTGTATTGTGTCGTTTTAGTTTGTAAACTAACTCTACAGAAACCAACTGGGGGAAATGCTAGAAGAACCCAGGTGTTAAGGGTTTAGCTTTAATTGACAGGCTTAAGTGATTAAAGCTGCAGTGACTGCTTTAGAAAATTGACTCCTTTCCTTTACCACCAAACCTTGGCCTCTGGAATTTTGCCTAGAGGGTGGCAATGGGCAGTGGGACCCCACCTTGCTGTTCAGTCACAATATTTAACTGTCTCAAAGTAATTATTTCCCTCTGTAATCCAACGTACCCTGATGTATGCAGTTTAAAATATTGATTATAAATATAGTAGTCCTAGGCACAAAATATGACCCACTGCCTTGATACTTAGAATGACCTGTGCAGAAAACAGCATGCTGAAAATAAGTCTGAACCATGTGTATAAACTGTTATTTAAGTGAGAAAGGGAAAGAAGCTGGTCATCAAACCATGGTGGAGGACAGAGTTATAAGAAAGCACTGGGAGCTCCAAACCTGGACACTAACTACTATCTTTGGTTTTTGCTACAGACCATTTCTTTTTCTCAGGCAACCTCACATGCTGATAGCCTCCCCCACATCAGGGACCATCTTTCAGACACAAGGACAACAGTGGGCAGTCTCTTAGGAGAACAAACAGCCTCATTTCAAGGCTTGTGTCAGAACTCTGCTGGGTAATGAGGGGTACTGACCACAGTGGGCACGAATGCCTACCAAAAGTGAAAAAGGTAATTCCTGTAATAAACGGAAATAGCTTTACAGCCCATCAAGTCAATAAAACGACCTTTTAAGAACTTTCTACGAACAACTTGACTTTAACAACTCCATAGGAACCATTGTGATATCATCGTGTCCATCACGCCAAAATTAAAGGCTTCTAATGAGCAATGAATGTTAAGGTCCAGAACCGGCAAAGGAGACATTTATGATCCATGGGGTCAGTGATGAAGCATTACGGCTTCCAGAAGGGCCTAATAAAGCAGACCACAGTGATTTGGTCACTGCCTGTTCTGTTCTACTTTACATAGAGACGTTTTACTTGCCAGAACACTGAAAATCAAAAAGGAGATGATACCACTCAAAATGCTTCCAGTTTCAAACACCAATGAGATAAGCCATCCACTTAAACTAAATGAAGGAAAGTATTTTCAAACAAACACAAAATGATTCTGTCATGCTGCCTGAGGTCCATCCAAAACAAAGCAGAAAAGGGAACAACAGCATAAATTAAGTAATTATTTGCAGGAAGGTTTTCTTATTTCTGGATTCTTTCCAAATATTTTCCATAATTTTAATCATCAACAGCAAATATAACTAACTGAACACTGAACAGCCACAAAAATTACTTATCATTGTGATTACTTAAGAAGTTTTTTAACTTTTTCATATAAATAATACAGCTATTAATAAAGGATTAGAAAGTATTTTCGTCTGTGTCATAAAACACTTTTGAAGAAGCACATTAGATCACCTACTTTCTTTATCATTTGGGTAACATGTTAAAAACTGAAACTGTACTTTGCTTAGAAAAACCCTGCTTAGTGAACCATGAAGACCAGGGTGGCAATATAGAAAGAATTCGGAATACATCTATTTTCTCTCTATCATTTTTAGCAAATGGTTAAGTCTTCCATTCCCTCTGGAACATTTCAAAGACACTGGTGCTAATTTTCCTCAGATTTAGCATATTCTAATATACATGATCTAATCAGATAGAGAATAATAATTTTTAAATATATTAGTTCCAAAACTTGATAGGCATATGTCATATCTAGAGAAATCATTAGGCCCTGGCTGGTGGCTCAGTGGATAAGGTGCCGGCCTGCAAACCCAGAGGTTGCTGGTTCAATTCCCAGTCAGGGGACATAACCAGGTTGCAAGCCAGGTCTCCGGCCAGGTCTGTGGCTGGAGGCAGGTAAAAGGCAACTATACATTCATGTTTGTCTCCCTCTCTGACTCTCTCCCCTCCCCTCTCTTTGGAAACAATAAATAAAAAGTCTTTTTTAAAAAAGAAGAAGAAATCATTAGACAAAAATCTACAAAGAAGGACCACAAAGGTAAAAGTAGGCCTTTTCTCTAAAAACAATGCTCCTGCCTATTCCTGACATGACCAATGATAGATACTCCTTTTGGGGTAGGTTTCTTTCCTCTTTTCCAATTTCCCAAACTTGACTCTCCAGACGACTTCGAATTCCTCCAACAATTATTACAACCAGCCTAGCCACTTTTAAATTTCTTATGAAGTTTTCTAAAGATAAAGGATCATAAACTCATGACCAACTCATAATGAAATGCCTCATAAGGCTTAGGTAGCAAGGCAATCCAAAGCCAAACACTGTACTGAACTTAATGAGGTGAGCCCAAGCTACAACCTGTGCCCTTTTTACACACAAAGAGCTAGGAACAATCAAGAAAAGAAAAATAACAAAATGAATATTGATAAGCTAGAACATAGTGCCAAGTGCCCAAGGCAAATCTTCGTTGTTCACTTCCTGAAGGACCACTATGCTGGGCACATCTAGCCCCACCTGCTCCAAGCCTCCCACAAAACAAGAGGGGAGGGTGTCTTTTAAATTCCATAGAAATTGGGGTGGGTCGGGGAGGAGAGCCAGAGGCACATGGGATTTGGGGAACCTACATATGACATTTACTTGTAAATCTAATAATTGTCACTTTCATTTTAAAGAGGGGCCACACGAAAGGGATAATGGATAGTGGGAATGGGCAGGAGTGACTCATTACAGGCCAGAGAGGGACAAAATCAAAGAAAAGGAAGGGGTCGGACAGAACTGGCCCTGGTTTGTGTGTGTAAGTGTGTGTGTGTGTTACTGTTCATTAGTGTTTCATTATTATGACCCTACGTATACATTCAAAACTGTTTACCTAATTTCTAATGACTTCTCTACTACCCTCCAAGATCTGTCACCATGACTGCCAGCATACCTTCAATTTGATATGCAATGTTTTGTATTTTCCATTTTATTTCCTTCCTGAAGGACATCTGTTTATTAAGTGGGCACTACTAACTGACGCCAGATCTACATTAGCAAAATAAGAGCAAGACCAACACAAATCATAAATCTAATTGAACACCAAAAAAATGTTGCTTTTACTGGAAACATGCAGCTAATGAAGATCTAAGGATTTGGTGAGAACTTTAATTAGCTCGAATTATCTGGATAATTACATTGATTTTTGCTAAAATAAATTCATTCTTAATTGAATGAACTTAAAGCTAACTATATAAATCTATTATCTTTCCAATAATTTTATAGATATTTCAAATAAAGGGGTTTTCCATTTAATTTTTCTCAGTAAGTAGTAAGTTCTGCACTTAATTTCATATTTGTATAAACAAACTTTTGGCATGGACATGACCTACAAAAGCATGTATATATCCTGAACTGTCCTCCCTCTAATTACATCATTCTAAAAACCAAATACAGAGGTTAACGTGAAGAACCTATACTTAAATTTACAAACATAGCTTGGAAAAAATGGTTAGGAATTGCCTATTAGAAGCACAGTCATGAAAATTTCTGTTGCATTTCTGCATGTAATAATTAGCCTCTTTCCCCCAACTATTTATAAATAAGTGAATACCTGTGCTCTACGTAACAATGGCAGATAGTGACAACGTACTGATATACAGTGCCACTTTCTACTTGGAAATGAGTATTTCATTAGCTGGGTTATCACTGCTGGGTTATGACTTTCAACTCTCTAATTTTAAATTCATCCATTTTCAAATTAAGCTATTCTCGAGCACACCACAGAAATTACAGATGTAGAGGTAAATTTTCAAGATAATTTTTAATTCAAAGAAAGGTCAAGAATATGCATACTAAATTCTTTAAAAGAATGGTCTTTCATAATGAGAGCAAATGGGTTATTTTGGTTGTTAATGATGTTTGCTTCTACATATAAAAATGGAGAGGCAGAAGAAACAGATCATGATCACTGAATGAAATTATCATGCTCCTCATTACCCACTCTAATGCACAAGAATTTGATAAAGATTAACTACTCAGAAGATCAAGTAACTAGATGTAGTTCGTGCCTCACAGCAGATGACAGTAAAACATAGATGTCAGCTTCTAAATCAGCCTCAATTGCCCCATTCCCAGTATGCCTCGCAGGAATAGCTTCGATGATTCCTTTTATATAAACATACACACATACACACACACACACTTCTGAGGTTATAAATATGTCTTTGCAGACTCAAGAATATTTATAAATTACAGTACACGTTAAGAAAACCATTAGTTGAAGGCCAGCCGCTTCTTGCCCAACCCCACCACCCATTCAGCAGCCCGCTGACAATAGGGCTGCCAGGCTCCCATGGGTGAGGCCCCATCGACACCACCGATTGTTCTTCAAACTTGGAAAGCATTTTCACTATGCTCTATTCACCGTTCCCAGCCTTCTCTTTCTGGGTTCCTCTCCTTTATTAGCTGCTTAAAAACCAGTGTTTCTGAAAGAGATGTTACTCTATAAATAGTTCAATTCATCTCAGCCTATCTCAAATCCTCGTTCCACCTCAAATTGGAGTCTCAAAAAGTCAATGACCACTGGATTTTTCCAACAGAACATCGTCTGAACAGATCCCTTTCACAGCTTTTCATTTCCAAGTCCAAAACATGGTACAAAGGATGTCAACAATGAGGCCCTGCTTGGCAATCCAAGCTCACCTATCTCTACCACCTTCTTCCAGGGCTCGGGGTCTGCTGGTGGCTCCCCATCAAGAGCTAGGCCAGGGCTGATCTCCACAAATGGCTCATGCTCTATCCACAGCATCAACAAGCTGCCACCAGCCCCTGCCCCACCCGAACACTTGCAGTCTCCACCCTCAATATACTTTCCTCACCCAGATGGCCACTATTCATTCCTTATGACCCAGTACACGTATCACCACCATTCTCTCAAGAAAACTACCCTGCCCACCAAACCCCTTTTCAGGATTACAGCTAAGTCCCACAACCTCACCTACATTCCCTATTATAGGCAGTTCTCACCATAGTCATCACGTGAATTGCTTAGCACACAGTGGGTTATTAATAAATATACTCTAAAAAGTGAATTACAACATGATATTAAAAACCACACTTGTATAATTATTACCTTGGGGAAAAGTGCAGATCTTGGCTATAACCCTCAGGTTAAATATGACCTCAGCAAGGAAGGGCTCAATGATACCCCTGGTTACATATTCCTCTTAAATTTCTTTGGCCTTCCTCTCTCTAGACCACTACCTCAATTAGTACCATCAATTACTCCCCTAAAGGACTTCACAACTTCGGGCTTACCCAACACCCTTGTCTAGTGCACGCTGAACTTCTTTGCATACATCATGCTTTGGTAAATCAATGACTGGTGAAATTATTTACATAATGTCTGCCTTCCATACCAACTAAGTGTAAAAACAGAATTCATCAACCTGGCTGACAGTTCACACTCTAAGTTTATGGGCTAATTTAACACATGACTCCATTGATGAATAAAGCACTGTCCTCATCTATTAATGAAATAGCACTGATTGGTTTGTCAAATAAGCCGAGTGCTATTTGAAAAATAAATAGCATCTAACATTGGAGAGATGGTAAATGTGACAGGTGCGTTTGTTTAATTTAAAACTTTCAGTTTTAATGAAAGTCAAAGGAAGACAGAAACATTAAGTACCTTGTTCTTGGCCTTAAAAGTATTAATGTCATAATGAAAATGCTATTTCCCAACAGTATAGAGACCCTACACAAAATAACTACCTATTGAGTGTCTCTGCTTACTGCTGTACTTATATCCATTCAGTAAGACAGCACAAAATTCAATTTGTGCTGAGCAGAACCTCTGAAAGATTTATATCACATTTATTAAGAAAATGGAGAGTAATAATTATTTAATAAATTAAGTCACTTTAAGTAACTGACATTCTCATACTAATTCAATTGAAAATATACTGTTTGCCTACATGTATTTACAGCTGGATAGTGCAACTGTGCTGAGAAAAAGCCTACCTTGGTCATGGACAAAGCTGCGTTCAGTAAAGGGGACAGGACATGGGAAGAGATGACATGTCTCCCAAATTCTTTGCTCCACACAACACAGAGCGTTCCTCGTTAGTTTCAAAAACTTAACAGATTAAAAATAACTGTCATCCAAATGATAGTCATCAAACTGAAGTTAGTTTTTTCCCTATCATTTATTTCTAGAAAAAAGAGTTGGAATCATATACCCACTCATCCCTCAATATTTAATCTGAAAAGTACATACAAGTAAGCTTATTTCACAAGTTCTACTTCACTGGTTCTTCTATTTCTAATGGTTTATAAACTTTTAAAATGTAGGTGGAAGGAGGGAATTGATCATGAATATCCCAAAAGATAGTCACAGGGCATCCTTCCACCTACAGAGGTCATCCCTGAGAACTTCCTACCCAAATCCTTTTAATAGCCACATGTTCCCTCAACTTTTTGGCAGAAACTCTGAAATCATCTGAAATTAGCTAACATAACTGGAGAGACCCAAGTCAGATACTCTAACAGCTATGTAATTATAAAAATTCCTCCCACTCCCTTTGGAGGCACGTTCTGGGAGACCTCTGAGCTAATCGATGTTTTTGTTAACAAAATCCCATTAACTTGTAATATCATAACATCACATAAATCATACTCTAAAACAAAGAGGATGGACACAGACATATTTTAATTTCACAGAGCTTTTATCTTCATATTTAAAGCTAATTGGCAGGGGCGACTGAGAATTCAGTTTTTCAAATAGTTAACGAACTAAAAAGTAATTCTTAGATCATGGATGCAAATTCAACTGTCTCATGGGGTCAGGCACATGGCATAAAAGGTGAAGTAGGAGAAATTACTGAGCAGCAGGGTAAAAGGAAGCACTGTTCTCAAGCAGAAAATAAGGCCTAGTGTTGCCAGACTGCCTGATTTAAAAGTTTCATTAAGTGTGTGCACTGTGATTTTAATTTAAGAAAGATACTAATATTGATCTTTTAAATTAAAATCCCCAATTTGCAAATGCTAAAAAATAATTCAAAGATGTTACAAACACAATGTAAACCAACAAAATATTTCTAAAACAAATGCAGCCCAAATACAGATAAATCTAGTTGGCCTCTGACTTAGTCACATACAGGAAATACACAATAGTTCCATTAAGTACTCCCAAAAATTTTACTCTGGGCCTAAGTGTCTACCTGTCCCCCTACTCAAGATTCTACTTTCCACCTTCATATAACAGTCCCCCCCGCAAAACAACTAAACAAAACCTACGTGTCATTACCTAGATCTTGTAATTAAATGACTAATTTCAAGCAACTTGTCTTCATTAAACCTTATATAATAACTTTGTCTTATTCAAGGAAACATACTTAGGTTTCATATGCAACTTCCATGTATGGTAATGAAGTTTTGTGACCATTAACTTGTCAACTTTTCTTAAGACAGTATGTCTTAGTTTGGGGGTTACCCAGAAACAGGTCCTGAGACAAATGTTCAAGAACAGTTGACCCTCAACCAAATACGTGTAAACTTTGTGGGTCCACTTAATACATGATTTTTTTTCAATAAATAATGTAAATGTATTTTCTCTTCCTCATGAGTTTTTCATATTTTCTTCTCCTAGCTTATTTTATTATAAGAATACAAAATAAAATAAATTTAAAATACAAAACACATTTTAATCAACTGTTCACATTATCAGTAAGGATTCTGGTCAACAGTAGGCTATTACTAGTTAAGTTTTTGGAGAATCAAAAATTACACATGAATTTTCAGCTGCTCCGAGGGACGGTATCCTTTGGGAGGTGATCCACGGGGCAGTAAGTAAAGAAAGGGAAACAAGACAGAGTATTATCTAACTCAGATCAATCAGTGGCTGAAAGCTGCTGGCTGAGCTGTGTGAACATGCCCACTCCTTTCCACTTTCCAGGAGTTCTTGTGGCTACACAGATCCTGCAAGCAAAGGCTGCAATAGCCAGCAGCAGGTGGACAACAAGTTGGGGGGGGGGGGGGGG